>JAVDPK010003044.1:358182-397500 GCA_034780415.1 Cichlasoma orientale | reverse complement strand
AACAGTGACCTGTTCTTTTAGTCCTAGTAACTTAAGCTAACCTGAGTATTTAAAAGCCTCCTCTTGATACACTGACAAAACTGACTGACTGTCTTTAAATCACTTTGAAAAGCTTTATTTCATTCCGCCATGTTGGAACTTTAGACGTGAACATTCTACAATGTTGCCACGGTTGACATGAACATTCTGCTCGGTTGCCATGGTGGATGTGAACATTTTTATCCCTCTCCATCTTTAGCTACCTGTTGTCAGATGGTAGCACGATTTAAATGAAAACCGTCGCGATCAAGCGCGTTCTCAAAGGTGTGTGTGTGTGTGTGTGTGTGTGTGAAGGAGCACAGGGGCACCTAATCAGTGCCTCCGTTATTGATCATATCATATTCACATCTGTTAAATACAGAAAATGCCGACTAGAGAAATAATTTTCCCACATCGCTTTGGCGCCCCCTTGTGTGGCACCCCTATGCATTGCATATACTGGATACCCACTTTTTGCGCCACTGCTAGTAGTAAAAAATTGTGAAAAAAATCAAAATTAAAATATTGCTCAAGTAGGGTGCTACAATGCAATGCAATAAAACCTTACAGTAAAGTAAAAAAAAAAAAAGTCTCTTTATGTCACTCAGAAAGAAAGAACTCTGACCTTCAGTATATTTTTAGATGATTTGTTGAGCCTGCTTTGCTGGGTTAGACAGAGTTTATTTTTTGGCCAGTTTATCACTCTAAACCCAAAATTAAAAGGTTTTATGCACGTTGAACTGCAGTAGGTCTGGGACATCCAAAATTTATTTAGAAGACATAAAAATAATATTCCTATATTACCATTTTATTTCATTTTGTAACTGTTTTTAAGTATAATGTTCAAGAAAAATGTATTTTCATTAATATAATTGCTATATTTATTAATATTACAGTTATTTTGCATTAACAAACGTACTGTTGCAGTTCTTCAATCTGGCCAGTAGGGGGTGGTGAACGCTCAAATGTACAGTATATGCTGGCGTTATCAAGTTAAACATTGTAACCATCGTTACAGTTACACTTCCGGAGAGCAGTTTGTGAATAAAATGATCTGAAGTCACGTTACGCAAAACATTCATAAAGCTACTGTTTGCTTCAATTTTTTTGTTTTTTGGGGGGGGTTGTTTTGCTTTATTTTTTGGCTGTATAATATCATATAGTTCGTAATAAAAATTTAATTTTGTTCTAATTGTGAGAAGAGGAAGATTGCCTTTTAAAGGCCACGCCTGATTAAAGCCACACCACTTTGTAATTGGACAACTCAGCAACTATGGGCGAGGTCACAAACCAAATGTCCACTGTGATTGGGCGGCTAGGATGTCTGTCTCCATGCTGTGCTCCCATTGGCTGTTTCACGAGAGGATTAATGAAAAAAAAAAAAAAAAAAAAAAAAAAAAAAAAAAAAAAAAAAGAACGCCCGACTTCCAATGAACGACAATGAAGAATAAGTAGGAACTCGAGTGAATCTGGGATTTTAATTAATTTATGACATTGTTTCAGATTTTTATTAGTAACTCCACAGATTCACATTATTTTTTTTGACGCGCTGCTCAGAAAAGCGAGTTGCGGACACATCCCGAAGCGTTTCTACAAGTGTTTTAAACAAGGAAATCAGGCTAACGTTATGTAGCGAGCTAATCTCATTTATCTAGTCCTAAACTCCGTTATCGTTTCACGCCGTTATCACTTCTACAGAAAGGTAAGCCCGTCTCCGCAGCTTATACATCCATTTGGTACTCATGTAGGTCGATTCAACTTTCGTAAAGAAGACTTAAAACGTCTGCGGATAAATCTGGGTCAGTCAGTGTCTTCCTCGCCATGGCTGTTTAGTGAGGAAGAGGGGGGGAAAATGGTTAGATCTGTTAATGTTTACCTGATCCGGAGTCACAGCTTTCCACCTGTTGGCTTCATCTTCTGCAGGTATGACCGAATACAAGCTTGTGGTCGTCGGGGCAGGAGGTGTGGGAAAGAGCGCTCTCACTATCCAGCTGATCCAGAACCACTTTGTGGATGAATACGATCCAACCATCGAGGTGAGAGACCAGCAGACCCAAAGTGCTGTAATATGGGCTGATCTGGACTTTAAAAAGTCACTGCACTGCTCATTAGTGCTAAAATTGTGTTATTAATTAGGATTTTATTTTATTCAGGTTTTAATGGTTTAGATGGTTTTAGAGAGTGATATTAGTGCTGGAAGAAATGCCCCCTTGGGATAGGTACGAGGATCATGTGTTTATTTAATAAATGTGTTAATTTTTGGTAAATATTTGCGTATGAAACTATCTAACCCAAGTAAAAGCTTAGTTTATTACCTCAGATGGAGCATTCCTTTTAAACTATCACAAATACATATAAACAGATTAATGTAGATATTGGTTTTACAGTAGTGCAAAATTACATTATGGGATTGTTACTCCTGCTGCACAACCATGTGAGAGACCTTTTCAACGTGTTTCTGGTTGAGATTGAGTTGTTCAATTTGATATTTTTCTGCCAAGTCTTTCATAGACTTTATATATTTTGTGTCCAAAGTCTGCAAATAAAATCCAGCATCTATAGCTGTCTAGCAAACGTGGTGTACGTCACCGTGCAGACTGCTGCCATTGTCAGGCCAGAAGATCTCTTAAAAGCTGCCCAAAACCATCTAATAATGTAGTTTTCTGCCAAGGAAAGATTTGAATGGGAGGTTCAGTTTTGTCAGCAAGACTGTGCATAAAGCAACAAGGTGGAAAAGGTGAAGCATGGGGCAAGACGCGAGCAAGAATCCATTAAATTTTGGTGCAAACCCAGACCTTATCCAGACTTTACCATATGCCTTGGGAGAGAACATCCCCTCAGGGTGCCCTCCTAGTTTAAACATGGCAGTATTTAATAAAACAGAATAATTAGCAATGATTTAAATAATTGTCACTTACAGGTCTAAATTATTATGTGTAAAACAATTCTTTTTTAATGTCAGCCTTAAAGCCAGTAAATTGTGTGATTTCATCCTTGCTTAGAAAGTATTCACAGTCATACCAAAACCGCCTAATCATCAAGATCTTGTTGCTACATGATGCAGCAGTGTGAGTGTTAAGGGGGGAAAACAACAACTACAGGACTCAGTCACTATGATGCAATCTTGAGAGATGTGTTTGTGTCTGCTTGTTTGTTCTAACGCGTGCGGTCTTGCAGGACTCATACAGAAAGCAGGTGGTGATCGATGGAGAGACGTGTCTGCTGGACATCCTGGACACTGCAGGTCAGGAGGAGTACAGCGCCATGAGGGACCAGTATATGAGGACGGGAGAGGGCTTCCTCTGCGTGTTTGCCATCAACAACACCAAGTCCTTTGAGGATGTTCACCTTTACAGGTACAAGAAGACTCACAAGTTCACATCAGTACAGACAGCTGGAGAAAGAAGTTAAACCAGTGCTGTCCAAGTAGGACTAATTCCTTACTTTACACAGTGATTAAGACAGCTGTGCATAGTGTAGCCTACTGTGCAGGTCTAGACACTGAGACCATTTCCTGATTAGCAGCAACTGCGCTCAGTTATCTAGCACATATCTGCAAATACACAGAGCGTGTCTGCAAGTTACGTGTCATTTGTAGATTTCATATCTGATCCAAATATCTTATATATAAATTTTAAGTGTTGCAAACGGGAAACACACAGATAAAAGTCTAACACTTTACCCAGCAAATGTTGCAACACTGACTGAATTATTCTGTGTGAAAATGATAAAGCTCAAAAAACTCCAGCCTTCAGTCTGACCTGCTGGTGAATATTTTGAATATTGCTGCCGGCCTGATCTGGTCTCAAAGGGAGGCGATCAATGATTGTACCCTCTTGTTCAAAAACCAATGTGCTCTGTTATGCGTGTTCTCGTCAGAGAGCAGATCAACAGGGTGAAGGACAGCGACAGCGTTCCCATGGTGCTCGTGGGGAACAAGAGCGACCTCAGCACCCGCACAGTGGAGACACGACAAGCGCAGGAGCTGGCTAGAAGCTACGGAGTGCCGTTTGTCGAGACCTCCGCCAAAACCAGACAGGTAACAGTAACATGCGAACGGCGCACATCGATCCATTCATGTTTTCCTTAATAAAACGTCTTAAAAGCTTAAATCTGCTTCTGTGTCATCATGTTTTGTTTCTTCTCTGTCTTGTAGGGTGTGGAGGAAGCTTTCTACTCACTAGTACGGGAGATCAGAAGATACAAGGAGACCAACCGCAGCAACAAGAAGAGCAAGAAGAACACTCAGAGACGTTGTATAATACTATAGCAAACCACACACAGATCACTTGCATCACACTCTCCCCTCCACTTACAAACTGCCCCTTCACCTTGGGGACATCATGCACAGCTCCACACAAGGACGTAGACATGGGGAAAAAACAATTTTATTGCTGTGACAGTTTCCAGTTATGTCTGTTGCCGTAAGGTTTGTCATTCACACATTCATGTGCAGTGTCAGTTTAGCAGCATTTGTGCAAATTTACTTTTTTTAAAAAAATCAGATTTTATTGGAAGTTATTGAGATGTTTTCAGCATGTGTTGACCATTTAGAGGTCAGGGGTTCACAGTAATGCATCACTGCACTTTATGCTGTCACATTTCCATTTATTATTGTAGTGCTCAGCACATTTACACTTTTCCTTTTTTTTTTGCTGAATGTTCAGTGTTTGGCTTCACCAGGAAGCAGTGTTCAAATGATTTGGATTTTTTTTTTTTTCCTGTGAAACCATTTTACCCCAGACAAGTAGTTAGTCGAAACATGTCCAGAGTCTTCCCCTTGTGTCCATTTTTTTTTTTAAATATATATAGGTTGGTGCAGTCTCTGGGGTTTGAAACACAACAGCAATATTTACTTTTGAATTTATCTGATTAAGTAAAAAAGTCATATTATAGGATGATCACGTTAACAAACCTCAAAACTGTGTTTCAGACTCCTAGGTGCACTTTATTCATTTCCTGTTGCGTGTTTAATGCAGATTTTAGGATTAGTGCCACTTTAAAAGTTACTCAGGAATACAGTTTTATCAGACGCTGATTTATAACAGAGCAGTGTCAGATAATCAGCTGAGGTCTGATTCTGGCCTGTTAGTTGTTTTCTACCATCCAAACTTGATTTTAAGGCTGTTAGTCTCATATGGTCACACTTTATTCCAAAGTCCAACTTTTAATGCAGTTTTATGCCAGTCCTAGTGTTGTCAGTGGTTAGTTATTGTGTCCAAACACTGTTTATGCCATACCAACTTTTACCACACCATGTAGTTTATGAAAATAACCCTGTGGTACTACAGAGAACATTTCAGGCACAGTAACAGTTGTGAGATCTGGTCATACTTGATGCTGGATGATAAGGATATTCAATAGGGCAACGGATTGTTAAAATATATATATATAAATATATATAATAAAAACATCCAATATAAAAACCAGCATCTGCATTAATAAAATGCTTTTTGAATATTTACTAAAAGTACATCAGTGTTCAGTGAACTAACTTCATGCGAGTTGTATCCTGCTAACAAGTCAATCCATCCATGTAGGATTTTTAATCATCTTAACCAAGGCTCCAAATAAAATAAAAAAAATTATATATATATATATATATATATATATATATAAAAATGTTCAAGGCTGTTATCTGAACAACACTGTGTAAATCTGTAATGCACTCTGCTGTAAGGAAGAAGTAAAAGTCTTCAGCTTTTACATTGTGACTGTTTTGTTGTATGTAATCTGGATCTTTACCAACAGGCTTTCATAAGGGTATAACTGACATGGAGTAGGTGCATCCTTCTGAAGATGGAGCCCCTGAATTGGGATCCAGCTAATAATGCAAAATTTCAAGTTTCTCACAGGCCATGAAAGACCTCAACAAAGCTTCACCAGCACTGGTGCAGGTGATCTTCACACCATCTTTTGAACATAAAGTTGTAACAGCCCTAAACCTCCTTGCTCTCCCGTTCGTGCTTACAACTATATTTAGGGGTTTTAATCTGACATGTCAAATCGGTGGAGAGGAAGGCCTGTGGTTTGTGAGGTTTGACTAAGACACAGTGCTGGAGGTAACCAAGTTCCCCTTTTCATTTCTGTGAAATAATGCACTTTGATGTCAAATAAAAGACTGGAGTGTGTACATACAGCTGAACAAAGTGATTTCATTTACTGTAGATTTGACTGTGTGTTGACTGTGATTCCTTTTTAAAGGACAGTTCAATAAGGAAAGTCCATAGATTGCTTTTTGATTTTATTTTACAAAAGACACTACTTAGAAAACACAGAAAATAGATACATATGCACTTTTTTTAAACAAAATACAGTGAGAGGTAATCTGAAGTGAGGGACATGAGTGATTGCTGTGTGCGCCTCCCTCACCATCCGAAACGGGACACCAGCTTGCTCTGGTCGTCCAGATCTTTCTGAACCTTTTTCCTCATGTAGAAGATGGGACAATCCCGGCTGCAGAGGAGACAGCAGGTACAGAATTACTACAACTCTGCAAGAAACAAACCAGCTGTGAAATTGACCATAATAACTGTATATGCACCTGGTACAGAGCACATCCTCATGGAGGGAGCCTTGACAGCGCTGACACTGAGTCCACAGGCGAGAGAAGCGCTCCTCCAGCGTGTTCAGGTGAAAGATCTGTGATTAACAACGTGCTCATTAGCAACACGCTAAGACGGACAAAACATTTATTTGGTTTTTATCCCCCAATAATCTAATAAAGTGGTGCTCCTATATGACAGCTCGGAAAGACAAAGCCAAGATTTAAACATCTCAGTAGCGTGAAGCCATTTTTACCTCCTTTTGGTACAGCTCCGATTCCTTCTTCTTGCAGAAATCACACACAGCCGCTGCAAAGATGCACATTGCATATAAAACTTACAGCCAAATGCACACAAAATAACAGGACCTGTGATGTTTTCCTAAAGCAAAACACCACCTGAAGTAAAAAGGTGGAAGTTAACACACCATCTGTCTTGAGCACAGCTTTGCAGCCAATGCAGGTGCTTCTCTTCTGAGCAAACGCCATGAGGCCCCCAACCTTCGACGTCAACACGGTCTTACAGCGTGTGTGGTCGCCCTCTGAAACACACCACCAAATTCAACAGCAACATTAAGATTTACAGTAATATCTCACACTTTTTACTTTTGTTTATGTTCACAATAGCTTTTTTTAATTTCAGTTAATTATTTTATACACTTGGCTTTAATTACACACAGTAACCTTGTTTTCATGATCTAGCGACATAAAAAGCAACAGTTTTTATTTCACAAAAATTAAAACGGGCTAATGACGACATCACAATGTTTAGGTGTGCCGACTTACTGAGCAGGATGCTCTCTGCTTTGCTCTCTCCCAGGATGGGCTCAAATATTCTCAGCAGAGGTTTGGAAAGCTGCTGTTCCAGGTAGTACTGTGTGTCAATGGGAATGTTGTTCTCCAGCACGTAGATTGGGTCCTAAATGGACAAATGGAGATCATCATCATCACCAGGGCTAAGTATGTACAGTAAGAACAAGGGCGCAGATCCACAAACTGAACATTAACAGACGCTACACACCTCTGACTTCATGTATGCTGCTGCTCCCTTTGCAGCCTTGATGATGACATACGGGACTCGGTCTCCCAGGTTGGGGGCGCTACCTGCATCCCTTTTCCTCATCCTGTAAAATAAATTTAAGGGTTTAAACATTTTTTTCTCTGATATCTTAATAAGAAGTCTCTGTGTCTAGCTAAGGATTAATCAGACCTCTCTGCTAGCTCCACATGCGCCTGCTTTCCAGCGTATTCCTGGGCAGTGCGTGTTAATTCCTTGGTGATGACTAGCTGGCTGATGTCGATGCGATTGCAGAGCAGGTCTGAGATCACTTCTTTGGCGTGTTCCACAGCTCCTTGGGGATCCCTAAAGAAAAATCACATCAGCTCTGGTCACTGTTTTTTTAGACCATATTAACATTTCTGGGTTCAGGTTCAACCAATAAGGCAAAGAGAGCTGAGCCAAAGTTTTAAAAGTCATGATTCATGAAGTTCTATACTCCACAAAATGAACGGAGGGTGCAGCAAGCGTATGTGTTTACCGGTCTATGAGGATTTTCTGCAGACAGGTGTTGATGAGGTTAGCCACCAGAGGGCAGTTGTCTCTGCGGACAGTCTCAATTCCTTTGCAGTCCATCTTGTCGTGTGTGTCTGCACTGGAGGAGAAATACAGGCCTGCATAGCGCTTCTTATTGATCAGCAGATATGGGAAGTACACCTGGTGAAATATTAACAAAGACATAATTAATACAAAATCCCTCTGAAAAATAGAATTTTCTTATTTAAAACATGTTACTGATTCTGAAAGCTTTGGGGCTTTAGTGCCATTTAGATCTGACTGCAAGCCCTGGTCACCCTTAGACCTTAGCCAGGACTCAGGACAGAGGACCACAGTGACATAGAAAAATTAAGCAAAAGGCCAAACACTGAACAACTGAACTGAAACAAGACGCACAGTGTTGAATTGTGATAAGCAGCATGAATCTGGTAGAAAAGAAAAAATACCTGCTGGCTTGTACTGTTTGATTACAATAACAAGATTATGTAAAACAATCCATGTAAACACTGTATCAACTTTTGAATTAGCCTACATCTTTCTAATTATCTAATATGCACCCCTATACAGGTGAACTGATCAAACACATTGGAAATTAAATACACACTTGAGGCAAACAAATTTACAATCAGGACAATGAAATATTTGTCTCCCATCAGTGACACACAAATAATTATAAACAAGCATACAATCAGCTTTACAAATATAAATGAAATCAAAATGCATATTTTTTGTTTTTATGTAGCTAATCACACGATCCAAATCAGTCTGGGTTTGGCAGTTGCCAGGAGAACGGTACTTGTCTGACTGCACTGTGCCAAGTGTAAAGTTTGGTGGAGGGAGGATTATGCTGTGAGGTTATTCATGAGCTGGGCTCGGCCTCTTAGTTCCAGTGAAAGGAGCTCTTAATGCTTCAGCATACCAAGACAATTTGGACAATTTCATGCTCCCAACTTTGTGGGAACATTTTGGGGACGGCCCCTTCCTGTTCCATCATGACTGCACATCAGAGCACAAAACAAGGTCCATAAAGACATAGATAAGTGAGTTTGGTGTGGAAGAACTTGACTGGCCTGCACAGAGTCCTGACTTAAACTCGATGGAACACCTTTGGGATGAATTAGAGCGGAGACTGCGAGCCAGGCCTTCTTGTCCAATATCAGTGTCTGACCTCACAAACGTGCTTCTGGAAGCACGGTCAAAAATTCCCATACACACACTCCTAAACCTTGTGGAAAGCTTTCCCAGATGAGTTGAAGCTGTTATAGCTGCAAAGGGTGCGCCAACATCATATTAAACCCTATGGATTAAGAATGGGATGTCACTCAAGTTTATATGTGTGTGAAGGCAGACGAGCGAATACTTTTGGCAATGTAGTGTATATTAATATCTTTGCAATATAGACCTTAAGCGCCCTCTGTTGGATTTAAATAGTAGAAGCCTCATGATAGGCATTTGCCTCTTGATTCATTAACTTAATTCTGCCTTAATTGTAATCGTTTCCATTGTGGGGGAAAGAGCAGCTCCAGCTCTCAGCCTGACTTGGGAGGAGCCAGCAGAGCCCTGTCTGAGGATCTGAGGCTGTACTCTAACTTCCACTAACAGCTGTGACACAAAACCAATTCAGGACTTTTTATTACCTTGCAAGGTCAATTTCTGAGGAAATAACTCAGTGCTTTTTGTTCTGCAGATCACCCGGACTTAATCCCTTTGCATCACATCAAAGGTTTAAAAAGTAGAAGTCCCACCTCACAGCACTATGTCTCTGTCACACAGTCACACTACAGTGTCTATCCAGACTCAGACTGCTCAAATAAATAAAGGGAACACTTGATTTTTGATGACCCTCATGAAGGCTAGAAGGTGAAAAACAGTTAAGCACTAGAGGTGTTCTTCATACTACAAGTGCTGCTAGAGCTTCAACTTCTTTTAGGCATTGTTGGAACTGACAGTCCACTCAAGCTGAACGGCACTGGACTGTGAGCATAGGTTCCACTAAAGTGCCTAAAATACCAGTGCTGCTGCTGGGTTCCTTCTACGGCCCTGTCCAGCTCTACTTGTGTAATGGCTGGCATCTCCTCCACACTCTGGAGACTGTGCAGGGAGACATGGCAAACCTTGCTGTGACAGCACGTATGGATGTGTCATCCTGGTGGAGCTGAACTACTTGTGCAACCTGTCTCATGCTCCCAACAGTGACAAGGACAGCAACAAAAAGCAAAACTAGAAATAAATATCGGGATGGAGGGAGCAATGGTCTGTGGCCACAACCTGGAAAAAACTCATTTTTTGGGATTTGTTGTTGCCTCTCAAGTGGACCTTTTGACACGTTTATCTGCACCAGAACAGCTGAAATTGAGTCACAGTGATTTATACTTCCTAACTGTAAAGAATGATATCCGCAACGTTTAATTGTGTTACACTGTGATGACCAAGCAGCATACATGTAGTGAAGCCACAGAAGAAACCCTTGAATTAAATGGTACCTTCTCAAACTCCAGTTTGATGGGTGGTGTGAAATGGGATGACACCCACTCGGCTGCCTCTCTCCCGATATCCATGGCCTCCTTTACTGTTGCAACTCCAAGCTTTACCATGACAGAGTCTGTGTCTCCATAAATTACCTGAACAGGTCAAAATAAAATAAAACCATGCATTTTTGATATGTCAGACATCAAGAAAAAGAAAGTAAAGGAGAAAAGTTTGGTTCATTATTGGGGGACGCAGCCATATGTTCTCCTCACCTTGGCATCAGCCTGGTAGCCATTGGAAATTGTGTATTTAGACTCTACCAGCTGCTTGGTTTGCTCGATCATCTGTCTTCCAAAACCAGTGACACTCTGGATGAGACGGAAAAAAAAAGATTTAAATACATTTATCACTAAATTACCAACAATGTTGGAATAAGAGTTAACATTTCAGTCACATTGCAGGCCAGAAGTTTCAATGTTTGAGAAAAAAATATGGCTCAAGTTCTTCCATCAAAACAGCCAGAAACAGAGCTCTGTAGTTCAGCTTTACACCCTACAGAAGATGTTTTAGGTTTTTTTTTTTTTTCTTGTTAACATGTTTTCTCCACCTGTTCTGTGGGGTTTTTTCCATTGCTAATCTTTGCTCTACATCTCTGATGTTTGCATTTACATCTGTGCACAGAAAATATAGTGCAAAGAAGTGTAAATGAGGACAACTTGGTTTAGACTTACAGTTTTGCAGGTCTTGAACTGTGCACATTTGATGCCCAAAAATAGTCATCCAATTTAAAATGCTGACCTGTGAAATCTCTAGGCAGGGCAGTTTGCCCACTTGGGCCCCCGTGAAGCCGTACACAGAATTTGCACTGATTTTGAGGGCCAGCTGTCGGCCGTCCAGCACTTGCTTCTTGAAGGGGTCAGTTTCCTTTTTTAGTTCCGTCTTGGCCCTGTGGACAGACAGTGGGATCACACAGGTTGTGAACTCAGACCATTTCCATCTTACAGCTTTTGGAAAATTGTAACTCCACTCCAAACCGTTTTTGAGATTTATTTTAACCAATGCGAACCTCTTTCGGGCAGACAGCAGGTTTTCCAGGATCTCCGGAAGAAGTCCTTTTCTTACAGAACTCTTCACAAATTGATCACCTGTTGGAGTCTTGATGAAGTCCTGTGGTTCCAGACTGGAGAAACACAATTTTGATTATTAACTCGACTTTCACTTAAATTAATATAAATGGTAAAGAATTGCAGAAATGAAATGAATTAGCACTGCATGCAATTTCCAACTGTTTGCTTACTTAGTTAGTAGTTTAGTTTAAGTAGCTGAAGCTGCATGTTTGTGAAAACAGGTGCAACTTTATGACATTTTAACTCTGATTACAGTTTTAACAGGACAAGAGAGGAAGAGTTAATATGCACACACGCTGTAAAAGCCTAGCAACTGGCAGAGCAAGAAGACCTAAAGATAAATTCAATTATTTTGTCAGTTTCACATCAGCCTTCTTTTGATTCCTGTTCAATTTAATTTTTTAATTTTTAAAGTGACAGCAAAAAGCAGAGGTCTGATTACAACACTTCAAATATAGGCAAACAAAAAACATTAATTAAGCTTAAGAAACTAAAGGCAACAAAGTTGCATAATAGGAACAACTACAAAACTGTTTCTCTTACATGTTTGAATTGGAAGAATTGGATTGGATGAAACTGGAGCGGTTTCATTTCATTATAAATACAATAAATTTTTACAAAGCTACTCTCAGCTGTTTCCTTATTTATAACAGGTTGCCACAGCAGGCAGCTCCTCATCTTTGATTTGGCAGACTTTTCATGTCAGTTGCCCTTCCTGACAAGACCCCAAAGGGGTTTGCGCTCTTCCTGAAATCGAACCAGGAGTTTTGTTTGTTAGGCGATTGTGTAAACCACTACGCTACAGAATCCATATATCCATCCATTTTCTTCCGCTTATCCAGGGCTGGGTTGCGGGGGCAGCAGGCTAAGCGGAGAAACCCAGACCTCCCTCTCCCCAGCCACCTCCTCCAGCTTATCCGAGGGAACACTGAGGTGTTTCCAGGTCAGCTGAGAGATATAATCTCTCCAGCATGCCCTGGGTCTGCTGCAGGACCTCCTCCCGGTAGGACATACCCGTAACACCTAACCAAAGAGGTGTCCAGGAGGCATCCTAGTGCAGTAATTCAAGAGGGGCTCAGAACAGAACCACTACTCCTCCACTACAGAACCACATCAAAAAAGAAAAAGAAAAATGCATACCCCAGTTTCTCCACTGAGCCCTTCTGCAGCAGGGTGGTGTAGCACAGATTGTGAGCCATCATGATGGACGGATACAAGGAGGAGAAATCCAAGGTGGCAATGGGAAGGCTGTAATAGCTACACAGAAGAAAGTGGGGTAGAAAAGTACATGACAAGGCTGTACATATAAAACAAAAGGAGCAGTGGACAGACACAATCATAGATATACTTACCCTTTCTCTGGCTCAATGACAGTGGCTCCAGTGTAGTCTTCTCCTCCTTCTGTCTTTATAACGGGCATTACCAGATCCTGTTTCATAGCCTAAACATATACACTCACTTAGTTTCTAAATGCAGGTGCGCAAATGCAGGAGCCATATTTGCTTTGGCGTTCTTACCTGTCGCAGCAGCTGAGAAACAACTTTGATCTGCTGTCCTCTTGAGAGCAGATAGGTGAGAGGCACACCGGTCACTCTGGCCATCTCCATGTAGTTAATCACACACATCAGCTTCTGCAGCAGGCGCAGGGGCAGATAGGCATCTTTCAGACAGTAGACTGCCAAACGACGACGTGTCTGTTCATTTCCATTCTGTGACGAAGGGAGAAAGGGCGAAGGATAGAGACAGACAATTTAATGTTAATTGTTTTTGTTTTTTTTAGTAGCACGTAAAAATTGATTGATAAGTTGTTTTGACCTTACCTGCAAATCAGTGATGATTGAGTGCTGCACATCCTCCTTCTGCTCTTGCAAAAAATGGAAACTCACAGCATTCAGTGTGTAAGAGCGCAATTTATAATCCCTGAGAAGAACCTGAAAGAAACACACCAACACACAGCTCAGTCTTTCCACAACAAAGTTCTTAGCTACAAAATGTACCACATATTGTCTTTGAAGCAACCTAATTGGAATTAGAACGTGCTCACCTGCAGCAGGTCAAACTGAACTCGGCCCTCCATGTTAATGGTTTTGTTCTCTCTGCGGCCCATCTGCTTGCTCTGAAAATTTGAGTCTTTCAAAACTGATCTGTTGTTTCGCACTCGGCCCAAGTAGGGAAAAAATTCAACCTGAACACAAAAGAAGATTTATTACTAGGTGGATAAACACAGAGGTGAACGGGCAATTAAATATTTCCATGAAATCTTCACTGCCAAACTTCAATACAAGCGTTGAAGCTTCGTTCTAGAATATTTTAGGCCCTGGCAGTGGCCTTAAATAAATCAGGCTCCAACTAACCTTCAAAGCAGCTGCCCTGTTGAGCAAGTAGGGAAAGTCAAAGTTTTGGATGTTGTAGCCAGTAATAATGTCTGGATCCACGGTCCTTAAAAACTCAGCCCAGCTCTTTTCATATAGAGACAGAATAACAACAAAACATTACTTACAAGGAAACAAAGAAAACATGTCAAACTATATATGTCTTTCATTGCCTTAAATGTACACATGTATACCTGCAGTAGCTTTTGCTCTTGTGTAAAGCACAATAGCTGAGAGCCAACAATGCTGGCGCAGGACTGCAGGGTGAATACTGTGCGAATGAAGGGCTCCGTCTCACCCTGCCGCTGCACCATAGATGCAATTTGAATCACAGGATCTTTATCTGGCTCTGGAAAGATTCCTGGAAGTAAAAAAAGAAAATCAACACCAGTCATTTGATTTTCATCAGGTTAAATTGGGTTTTGGTCATGAGTTTAAATAATGTTTTAATAGTTATTCTAATGCAGATTAAGAACTCCAAACAGGACTTTAAAAAAAACAACAACAAAAAAAACAAAGCACCTTTTCTTCCTGCACACTCTATGTCAAAGCTGAGGACTCTGAGCGGTGCAATCTTCTGCCACTCTCCCTCTGCTGGGTGACTTATCAGATCAGTCCATCCCACATCCACCTCATACTGACACAATGAGATCTGGAAGACAAACACAGGAGTTCATGAACACCATCGTTACCTACAGAAATGCACCAAAATAGCATGAATGAACACGAAGGTTAACTGGTGACCAATGTAGCATCGTAGCCATTAACTGTATTATATGAGAGATCGTGTCCTATGCGCTACACCTACCTTTCCTGAGGACTGAGAATTCGTGGTGTTCATGCTCTTCTCCTCACGCACTCTGTACTTGCCTTTTGGGAGTTCAATCCAACAGCAACCCACCACATCGCTGTCCACCATAAACCTGAAAACACATGGATGGATGGATGGATTTGATGCATCTTCTTTTTTCCTTGGTTTAACCTGAATACTCTATAGGTTCTGCAGCGCTAGGCAAGCGGCCAGATATACACCTAGTGTGCCATCGCATTCAGCTAAATTAATAATTGTCACCCAAGATTCATGTTTTCTGGTGCAGATATAAATGATTTAATATAAAATTGCAATTTTTTTTACCATTTTTATTATGCGCACACACACCTGATTTCAAAGTCTATGTTTGCCTCGTAGGACTGGTAATTCTGGATGGGGAAATGTGCAAACTTAAAGCCCTGTTCCAGCAGTCTCTTTGCTGGGGCGATGAGACGAGGCATCGCCATGGTTATCCGCAAGAAATCCATACTGCGTTTCCCATGGTAACCATACATGCCTGTGGGGAAAAAGAAAAGAGTGCTTGGATGCCTCTGGGAAAAAAGAAGCTTGCATCTGAAAATGAACCCCATTTTATTTTATTATTGTACAAGATTATAGTACACAGTAATAAAATATATAAGTTAATGTATAGTGAATGTTGCTGTCCAACAAGGTTCAAGAGTTTGATCAGAAACACATTTGTGACTGTGCTTCTCTTCACAGATACACTGTTTTTTCACTTAATAATAAACTTTAAGTCACTTGTACTCACTCTCTTTGCGGGTGATGTCCACAGCCAACACTGTGACAGAGATATTGTCCTTATTGGAGCGCATGTCCTTCAGGACAACAGAGTTCAACTCCTTTTTAAATTCTACCAGGTGAGCAGATGTGAACCCTTTTCAATCAAAGCAAACAGAGGGCAACATTAGGTACAGAGCACGAATTAGATAAATTATTAGAATTTTTTCAGAAATGTGACAACTCAGAGAAAAAAGAAAAAGAAGAGTGGAACTCACCATTTGGAGCAGGAACATAGAAGTAAGGGGCAAAACCGTGGACATGGCAGCACACGCTGTTGCCATTGTCTGTTACACCGAACATTCGAATGATTGGCACTTTTCCTTGTGACTGACCAGGCATGCCAGCTACCGTTTCCCCTGCAAAACACAAACCCATTGGAAACCAAATTACACACTATGATATATTTTCACTTGACTCGGTGGATAATGCTCTAAAAAGGTCTAAATAACTCAACTAGGATCTCTTCACATGATACCACAAGCCGGCCAGGTCCATATTTCTGAGACTCAAATCTACAGCAAAAGTGGCTTTGACAAAAATGATATCTGATAATTACCCAAATAGTAGTCCAGATCAATCTGCTGGAACACCAGAGTATTAGATGATGGGTCCAGTGAGGGGGCAGGAGGGCGTCGCCAGCGAGGGTTCAGGTCTGCTGAGAAAAGGTCACCTGACAGAACGGAATAACCAAAGGGCTTTAGTTATTATGTCAATGATAACTAAAGCTAGATGAAAATACAGCTTTAGTAAAAGTCACTTAAATAACTCAGTAATCTCCTCGTACATGATGCAAACACTTACACCAACTATGATTCTGCACTTTACAGTTCAACACTCACCTACTGGGATAACATCGTGTCCTGCCTGCCCCTCCATCTCCTCTGCATCCATCTCTGCTTCTTCAAACATGGACAACTCCTCTTCAAACTGTGAGGGACTGTCCTCCCATTCACCTGATGCTTTACCCTTTTTGGCATGTGATGCACCACCCATGAGATGGCCACCATTGTGCCGTTTGGAATTCATGCCTGCAAGCTGATTTAAAGAAAACTTTGTAAAAATCAACAGGAAAAAAAAATGACAAAGAGAAAGATATTACTTAAAACAGCATAAAATGAAACCCTGAAGGACAGCAGGATGTGATCAATTCAGAACAGGGCATGATACTGTATGAGCTCACTGTCACCTGCAATGACATCCTATTTTTGGCAAAATACAGCATTAGAAAGATTAGCCAAAACGGCATATTTGACTAGACTGCTGTCAGTGTGCAGCACACAAGATCAGAATCAGCCCTGGGAGCGATGAGACTACATCTAAGCCCGAAATATTAATAATTTAAAAAAAAAAGGCAGCATTACATTAATGAAGCCTGAGGTGAAAGACTTTAATAAACAATAGAAAAAAGAACGGATACCATAATGCAGCGTCAAGAAGACAGTAAAACCGGGACATTTAAAACACATTAGCGATCTAAACATGTAATAAACAGACTGTCACGGGACTGGTGATAACCATCCACAACCTTCACACAGTCTGTTGTCATGTCACTGTGACTGCTGCTGCACCCCTAATAGCTCTCCACGGCACACTACACAGCAACACAGCCGAGCATTGCGGGTCGCTGTCACTATCTCCTCTGATTCTGATCATTTATTCACGTTTCAATGCCGTGCGTTCAAATGCACCATCTGACTGGAAGGGGTAAAAATACATGAAGCTCAGTAACAGTACGGTAAAGACTCATAGGGAAGGCACAGGGAAGCCTCTTTTCTTTTGAAAGAGCTAAAGCTGTGTAAGCTAGCGAGAGCAGATATAAACACACAAGTCTCGCGCCCTCGGGCTAATCTTACCCAGGTGTAGAAGCGACTTCTCTGTGATATCTGCTATCAGTGACCGCCGCGTTTCTAAACAACTTATAAACGCCTAACAATGGTACTCCTTCACAGCAGACCCTGTCTTGCAGCAGCTCCCGCCACTCTTCTTTAATTTGTGAACTTTCACCGACGAACGCGCGGAAAGTTTCCGTTTAGAGGCCAGGCTCAGAAGTAAAGCAACGGACGATTACGTCACATAATGGGCGGAAACCTAATGGCAATGAAGCAAAAGTTGAGCGCGATTTGGCTAAACCCACTACAAGCAAAAGACCGTGTGTTCGCGGCAAAATGACGCAGTCAGTGCGTAGCGGCAAAGGAGGGAAATTTGCCATTTCTTTTACTGTCTGTCCTGTTTTAAAAATTAATTAATGAATTAATTAAAGAACGATTAATACAAACTAAAACCGTTTTTTGCATGAAATGATATGTGTTTTGTAAATTTGTTCACCTTATTAAACGCTGTTAAATCCCCATAGCACGAGGAACTGGTTGATAAAGTGCTGATGGCGCTCTTGTATCTGAAGTTGACACAGTTTCGTCCAATGAACATCTATTCACAGACTTCCAAATCTAGGGCAGACAAGACAATATCAGAGATTTGATTTCTGCAGATGTTTTATTGATCAATAGAAAACAGGTGGTAACAGGAAGCTGCCTTTACACACAGAAGTTCAGAGTTGGCAAGAGGAAGTTTACTAATCTACACATGAAAAAAAAAGTGTCTTATTTAAAGTGTAAGGGCCACTAGAATATCTTCACTGCACTTTAGTATTGGTTCTCCAAATGTCCCCGGAGTTCTACTGAAAATATAATTATTATTCATATTCATATTCTCCTTTTTGATGTTTTGATGAAGGTGCACTGTGAAAAGGTTGCATTACATTTTACAGCAATGTACCAACATCACACTGCCAGTACAAACTGTATTATTTACAGTATTATTACTGTATTTTCATTAACAGTATTTACTACAATTTACTACTGCAAATCAAATTACAACAGAGAAAAATTACAGTAGTGACTATTTCACAATAATCTTTTGCCAGTTACAGTAAATATATTATAGTTTCTTACTGTACACATTGGTTCTATACAAAAAGGGGATCAAGAGGCACTTTTTCCAAAAGAAACTGAGATCTGAACAGCGAAATGTGTGTGTTTGGTAAGTGCAGAGTTTGCATTTGAAGCTGTGGGGGAGAGGGGGGTCATCCCGACCACTTTCTGCACCACTTACTGGACAGGCAACACCATTCTATTTATTTAAGACATATTTGTTATATGTTTGTTGTATTTTTATTTTTATTTTTTACACTGCTAAGTATTTCCCAAGTCTGAGACAAATAAAGTATACCTTGTCTTATCTTATATCACAGTATCACACTGTTTGAAAACAAAGATCAGGCTCAGTGTGGTGGAGAATACTGTCACGCTGGTCCAGTATCTCCCGCAGGGATTCAGTGTAGGCCACAACATGTGATTCACATCATTCTCATTCTCATCACACCCTTCAGTGACCCCCTCTATGGATGAGTACTGCCATCCAAGAAACGAAACCACTCCATCAGGCTACAAAGGTTTTACCATAGGATAAATGTGATAGCTCAGAACAACTCTGCACTGACCCCTCTCTTCAAACCATGCTAGTAAACCCCTCCTGCAGCATAACAGATCCACTGGATCCCCCTCACTGTAATAGGGGTGGAGAGGTCAGGGTTTTTCCTTTGATTTGATAGCTCTGAGTAGCTGAGTAGTAGGCTAGACCACGGAGATCTGTAGAGGGTTAAGAGAAAACTACTCAGTGTGTATTTTGAGAGGCTTATAAATAGCTCTTCCTTTTCTCCCTCTCACAGGAAACGAGGAAAAGTTCCCTAATGGTGGTGACTCCCCATCTTTTGTCTCGATAAAACGGTAATTCACCAATAACCTCCGCTCTTTAACCTCTTCCCAACCAATTGCGTCTCCTCGTTGGGGAAAACACCCTGTTCCTGTCGTGTGCTGAGCAGGGGTGGAGTCACAGAGGAGCCCCCGGCCAATAGCAGTGACGCTCATGAATAATGTGAGGACGCAGACTCCGGGCTCACCAACCCAAGCCTTCTTCCTGCATCGCAGGCCATGAGCGCCCCGGCCCTTGGCACGACTCGAGTGCACCAAACCAATGTGAATCGCTGACATTTAACCAAAGCTGCCGCCCCCTTCTCCTCACTCTCCGCTGTTATTCTGTTTATGGACTGACTGCGACAGCTGCCAATGTGTGTTTCATTTTCGTGAAGTTGGGGAAAAACTGAAGGGTAAGTGGAAATCTGTGTTTTATCCTCCACGGCGATAATAAGTGAATATAATTTCTTTAGCGTGCGCGCGTCGGACGCGGCGTCTGTTTTTCCGCAGCTGTGTTGCAGTAGGTGCTTCATGTCACGTTCGCCTCGCAACTCACGAGAGGCATGCAAACATGCAGACGTGCATGTATGCTGTTGCTGCCTGAGGTCTTAAGAAGTGCCTGTCTCGGAACATTGTGGGCTTTTCTCAGAAACGTGTCCCTGCTGGACAGCAACCACTTTATTCATTATAAGGGACGTTAACAAGGTCACCGTGTCCATGGTGCTGCTGCTGATGGTGATGATTAGGCTGTGAATGAGGATGGTTTATAATGAAATACTAATGAGGCAAATGGGTACCCCCCCATAGAGCCTGAGGGAATCCCATGTGGATTCCCAGAGAAAGTTTAAATCAGCAGTGATGTATTTACTCTGAGAGTCTTTGTAAAGATAGTGATGGTGGAGTGAGGACCTCTCATATTTAGCTCTAAAAATCTCCTCAGAACAGAATATGGGGAGGTTACAGCCAAAAAAAAGGTAAGTTCATGTAAGAAAATGTTTGGTTTGTCATCAGATTGAAGGCTCCTTCATCTGGATGGCCTATCAGACCCTAACCCTCATCTGGATGGCCTATCAGGGCCCGGGGTGAGCCTTGTGTTCTGTGTTACCAGTAGCAGCTCAGCACAAACGCGTTGGAATTTGAGTATCAGCTCCTTTCTATAGTGAAAGTCATGGGCAGGATTTTTATAACATGTGGAAGAGGCCATACATTTGTCTGGTGTTGTCTGCTGGTTCAGTGTGGTAGTTTTTCACATGCCTGAACATCAGCTGATTCATTTCATAGTAGCCCATCATCAGTCCTTGCCACGGGATCAACTGTATACCTGATCTGTCTCCTTGTTTGTGCCTTCCTGTATCCTTTCTCATGCCACTCCCCTCTTTGTCCCAGAGGTTTCATTACATCTACAAGCAGGAACAGAACACACTTTCTTTTACTCATACAAAAGGAATGGCCCCCTGCCCACCTACTAAATTTCTACTACTAATGAGAAGACAGGTGCAGAAGTGATTGGAATTAAAATATCGTTCTGACAAAGTGAAGCTTTACATGTTTCATGCAAAAACTAATGTAACATGTGATATGGATTACTGTGCGCATATTTGTCCAAGTGTGCCTATAGTCCTATCAGATAGTGTCCCAAGGAAAAACTGAACATGTGTGCACTCTTATGTTAGACCACCGTTACTCAACACTTCATTGTGTTTGTTTGACCGGGTGCTCCATTCCTGTGAGAGCAGCTACAGGTTTGTCTTCTATCAGGAATAGAAGGGAAATGTGTGGAAATGACAACTGTAAAAGAATTGAGACAGGTTGAGTTTGGATCCCAGTTGTGTAATATAGTAAGAATGATGCAATAGGGTGTGTGTTTCAATGAACGTGTAGAAGTTTCATACAGATATGAGAGGAAATGTTAGTTCAGAGGAAATTACTCATATACTCAAAACCTCTTGAGGTTTTAAAGCTTAAGGGTAGCTTGTATTTATGATTTAGATAACATATTCAAAATACTTTAGTCGTTTAAAGTAAATGTGAGAAATTTCCAGGGACAGAAATAAGCAAATTGGCAACATACATATTCGTACACGTGAACTGCTGGAAAATAATTTCAACACATGACAGCTATGTTTTGTGGGTGCATGGTTGTAAGGTGTCCCCGTCTCAGCGGAGTGTGTTCTATATTTACCCAGCATGCCGCTGGCTCGCAGCCTGTCTGTCACGTCCCTGTCAGGACTGGAGGAATGGGACGAGGAGTTTGATTTGGAGGATGCCGTCCTTTTTGAAATAGCCTGGGAGGTTGCTAACAAAGGCAAGTGTTTGAAGATAATTGAAATGAGTGACCAAGTTTTGTTGCTCCACAAAAAATAATGTAGTTCAGGTTGAATCACATTATATGTGTGGCATGTTTTGCTCTGTGCGTGAAGTTGGAGGCATCTACACCGTCATCCAGACCAAAGCCCGTCTGACCGCAGAGGAATGGGGGGAGAACTATTTCCTGGTGGGTCCCTATGTGGAGAGCAACGTGCGCACTCAGGTGGAGCTGATCGAGCCCACTCACCCCGCACTGAAGCGGAGCATTGACAAGATGAACGCCAGTGGGTGTAAGGTACTACCATATGTACACTGTAAACACACACACCTCTGAGTTAAATTTATATGTTCCACTGAAGGGCAGCCATTCTTACCACTCGTGGCTGGGATACTAATAGACTGATATTTGTGCACACATGCAGTGAATGTACGCTCTAAATCTCAATTAGAGTTTATCTTTAGCCCGTCTTTTATATCTGTCACACTCCCGCTCAGCTCAGCCTTCTATCCTTGAGCACAACTCAAAACCCAGTGACATTTCCCCGCAAAGGTTAAAAGTTGTATCGGTGTCTCCCTGTCGCTCTCTCTCTCTTTCTTTCACACAAATGCTCCCCAGAAATAGATGACTGAGGGTCATACTTTTGATGCTTTGTGCTGTGTCATTCTGGGCGTATCAGGACATAATAATAAAAAAGGGAATTGATCTTTACTAGGTTTTAAAATGATTCAAATACAACCTCAGATGAACAACAACACATATGACATTTTACACAGTGTCATTATTTATATTTAAAAAAAAAAAAAGCCAAAATACAGACGCAGTGTGGGAAAATCTAACTGCACCTCATGATTCAGCAGCCTTTGGAACCACCTTCAGCAGCAATTACTTTTACTAGTGGTTTTATATACGACTTTATCAGTCTCTCCCTTCATTGTGAAGAAATTTTGGCCCGCTCTTCTTCACAGCGTTGCTTCAGTTCGTTGAAGTCTGTGAACTTTCGTTTATGCACAGCTGTCTTAAGGTCCCACCACAGCACTGAAACCTCAGCAGGTTGTGGTCTGTACTTTGCTGCCTACTCTCTTAATTCTTGTAGTTAGGGTGTACTTTGTTTTTTAAATAAATAATGACACAGTGTAGTATGTCATGTGCTGGTGTTCATGTGAGGTTGTATTTACCTGATTTTAAGACCTGCTGCGGACCAGATTGGTTAAAAAAACCTGTGTCCTGATACATAAAACCTTAGAATTGAAAGCAGGTGTAGGTTCTTTTTCACATGACTGTGAGTAGTAGTAGTAGTAGTAGTAGTAGTAGTAGAACTTGAATGAATTGGGCTCAGGGTTGCTCACATGCACAAGTGGAGTGGGGGCAGGGTGCAAGCAAGGGTAATGGGGATAATTTGCCTATTCATTGATCTGTGCAGCCTAAATAAGGTAAAGGAATGCAGGAACCTGAAAGCCATTTTAGGACTTGAAGGGATCATTTGATGACTAAAGATGCACTTTTAGGGGTTTAATCATTGTTGGTAGAGAAAATTTAGAAGATACTTAGTCCTGTTTTTAGCATGTTAAACTATTCCACTTTAGTTATACACTTTAAGCAACATACATTGCAATTGTAAATACAGGACAAACTCGATCCAGTTTAATTTCAGAATGTATGATTGGAATACATTTTTTTTAAAGGTATCAATGTTATTCAGTTAAGTTTTGTTAGAGAAAGAAGGACTAACCAATTAATATAGACATGAAAACAAGTTTTAAAAAACCTAGACATTGTTGCAGCTCTTACTTTAACTAAAGTAATCATTTTAAAGAACTTCGCATGAGCTCATCCATGAGTGCAATGTGGCAACCCCCCTTTTTAAAAAAAAAAACAAACAAAAAAAAAACCCAACTTTCACCCTTGTCTCTGTTTTCCTACAGATCTACTTTGGCCGCTGGCTTATTGAAGGCAGTCCCTATGTTGTGCTCATTGATGTCGGGTTCACCGCTTGGTCTTTAGACCGCTGGAAGAGTGAGCTGTGGGACCTTTGTTCCGTTGGTGTACCGTGGTTCGACCGTGAGGCCAATGATGCGGTGCTGTTTGGTTTCCTGACTGCCTGGCTTCTGGGAGAGGTCAGCAGCTCAGACTAAATACTACACAGCTGACAGGAGTGCACATAAAACACAAAGATTGATTATCTGTAGGTCTTTCAGCAGTGTAAAAAGCTCTTTAAAGTAGCATATTAAACTAATCTGAACCACTTTTTTTTTCCCTTCCATGTCACAGTTTGCAGCCCAATGTGAGGAACCGCCACACATTGTGGCCCATTTCCATGAGTGGCTGGCAGGTCTGGGGCTGGTGTTATGTAGACAGAGACAGCTTCCTGTTGCAACCGTCTTTACTACGCATGCTACACTCTTGGGACGCTACCTGTGTGCTGGAAATGTGGACTTCTATAATAAGCTAGCAGAGGTATGTGTGTTTGGCAGTATGTAACTGCTTTTTTATTACATATCATTTCAATAAAATATGTAAGAAAGAATAAAAAGATGCCATTCAACAGTCTTTAACTCTGGACGATTTATGATAATATATTACCTATCTCAAAAAAATCTGACTACATTATAATCTCTTTCTGTCCCATCTTGGTTCAGTTCAATGTAGATAAGGAAGCGGGCGATCGACAGATCTACCATCGTTACTGTTTGGAGCGTGCAGCGGCGCACTGTGCCCACGTCTTCACCACAGTGTCTCAAATTACAGCCATTGAGGCAGAACACCTGCTCAAGAGGAAACCAGGTACGTGGAGGTGAATTAGTATATTTGCATTCAGGCTCTGGAATAGACTGGCAGCCTGCCCAGGGTGTACCCCACCCTCCAGGTCTCCCCGTGACCCTGAATTGGATAAGTGGTTAAGAAAAATGGATAAACTTTGTATTTAGGAACATCCTTGATGGTTAACTCTGTTCTCATTAATATCGTTGGCTGATGTAGAAGGCCATGTAATTCGGGTGATTTTCAGTGTAGCGTTATTTTTAATTAACCAGTCATCACCTCACCAAAGTGAGGTTTTTCAACTGTATGCTTATGTTTTGCATTTCCTCCTTCACAATAGATATTGTGACTCCTAATGGGCTCAACGTGAAGAAGTTCTCAGCTATGCACGAGTTTCAAAACCTCCATGCTCAGAGCAAGAGTCGGATTCAGGAGTTTGTCAGGGGGCACTTCTACGGGTCAGTCCACGAATCACAGCGTTGTAAAAATGCTCAAAATTTAATTAATTTGGCCAGAAAAGAAGGAAGCCAATCACACTGGTGAAATTATCTCATTAATGTAACTTCTTGACCATCAGACACCTGGACTTCAACCTGGACAAGTGCTTGTTCCTCTTCATTGCCGGAAGGTATGAATTCTCCAACAAAGGAGCCGACGTCTTCTTGGAGGCTTTAGCCAGGCTCAACTATCTGCTGAGAGTACGTATGTGTGGTTGTGTTACACGGATGTGCAGGTGTGATCGGAAGTGTGTTTGGGGAAGGAAAAAAGGGTCAGTCCTAGGTGTAAAAATGTAACTCCTAATTTCTGTATGGTCTGCACATTAAAGGTCAACCACAGCGACGTGACTGTGATCGCGTTCTTCATCATGCCAGCTCGGACGAACAACTTCAATGTGGAGACCTTGAAGGGTCAAGCAGTCAGGAAGCAGCTCTGGTGAGGTTCTTATAGATGCAGTTGTTTCAGAAGGTGTAGCATTTAGATGGGGTATCTAACTCATCTGTGTCCATCAGATGCAGTTACTTCAAAGTGGAGTAATGGTTATGAATTCTCTTTTTTTTGTCCCTGACAGGGATACTGCTCAGACTGTGAAGGAGCGCTTTGGGAAGAAACTTTATGAGTCACTCCTAGTGTAAGTTGGCCACTTTTTCAGTCTGCTACCTGAAGCCTATAAGATGTACACCCAGCTTCATTACAAAAAATATCTCCTTATAAACAAAATTCAGAAGTTGTCCATTAAACAACTTCTGCAGTAAGCCTGTGGAAAATCTAGACCTTGTATTGCTTTTCAAAGTCAAAACAAGCTATTTCTGCTAATTATTTGGTTTTTGTGTAAAAGATGAGAGCTGATCACACATCTGCAAGTAAGGTCCCCGCTGCGCTGCAAGTTTCTTTTTAACATTAAGTCGAGCCGTTTTCTTCAGTGGGCAGCTGCCAGATGTGTCGAAGATGCTGGACAAAGAGGATTTCACCATCATGAAGCGTGCCATCTTTGCCACTCAGAGACAGTGCCAGCCACCAGTCTGCACCCATAACATGCTGGAGGACAGCAGCGACCCCATCCTTAACTGTGTTCGCCGCATCGGCCTTTTCAACAGCTCTGCTGACCGGGTCAAGGTAGGTCAGATGACAGGAGTTGATTAATGATCTAATCCACAAAGTGTAGATTCTCTGTCACCTTTCTGAGATTTTTCTTTTTATTTGATCGGCCAGGTTGTTTTTTTTTTTTGTTGTTGTTGTTGTTGTTTCTTTGTTTTTGTTTTTTTAAGTTGGAAGGCATCCTAAACACATCTAAAAGTATAAAATATTCAACTGAGCATGATTCAGCTATTTTTCAGTCGGTCCAGTGTGTGGCTCGCCATCAAGTCATGGGAAAGAATTACCCCTCACATCACTGGTTCTGGTAATGCTTGTATTTGGGATATCTATCTGTAACACTGAATGTCTTCTTCATCCATTAGATTATCTTCCATCCTGAGTTCCTTTCATCCACCTCTCCTCTTCTTCCAATGGATTATGAGGAGTTTGTAAGAGGTTGCCATCTTGGCGTCTTCCCCTCTTACTATGAGCCTTGGGGCTACACACCAGGTATGACTCATGCATGCTGATGCAAGATGCATCTATGTGTATAATATAAAACTGCTAATTAGGCCTCACTGTTTCTGTGCTCATCAGCTGAGTGCACGGTCATGGGAATTCCATCGATCTCCACTAACCTGTCAGGTTTTGGTTGTTTCATGGACGAACACATAGCAGACCCAACAGCATATGGTGCGTGTCTTCATACTTTATCTTCTAAATTCTCCTTGATTGTCAAAAGAAGTCTTCCTTTTAAATATAATCAGGAATGACTGCTTTGTTTTACATCATGCCCTTTCACTTTGCAGGCATTTACATCCTGGACCGCAGGCATCGGGGGGTGGACGAGTCGTGTAACCAGCTCACTTCCTTCCTGTTCCAGTTCTGCAAGCAGAGCCGGCGCCAGCGGATCATCCAGAGGAACCGCACTGAGCGCCTGAGTGATCTCTTGGACTGGAGATACCTCGGCAGGGTAACATTACAAATCCCGTTGCACATCTCTGGACCCCCCTGGGTGGTGCAAGAGTTTAGGTGGCCCATGGGCTTTATTGTCTTTGTTGTACTCACCATATTCTCAAGGCTGCTTATCCCTTTCCCTCTAGAGTTTACCTTAAGCTCTCTAGTTATTGAAACGAATGCCTACTTTTGGAGTTTTTTGTGCTGTTCTCCACTTTATGTTGCTGCCCACAAGCCAGGCTGTAACAAATCTCAAAGATAAAATTTGCCTATGCAACAGATTATCAACATTTTTTTAAAATTCCTTCTTCTTTTCTGCATTAGTATTATATAGCTGCCCGCCACATGGCCCTGGCTAAGGCCTTCCCTGAAACCTTCATATACGAACCTCATGAGCCATCTCAAGTAAGTTAATTGGTGTTTTTCTTTTCTTTTTTTTAATTGAAGCAATATTCAACTTAAGTGTGAAATCTTTTAAGCTTCATCTTCTGATCTGAATTTCTAACACTTTTTACTTTAATACTTTCAGACCGCCGGTTTCCGTTACCCGCGACCAGCCTCCGTGCCACCATCTCCAGCCCTGTCCCGCCACTCCTCCCCGCGCCACAGCGAGGCTGAAGACAACGAGGAGGAGGAGGACGAGCGCTACGACGAGGATCTGGAGGCCGAGAAGGACAAGGTGAACATCCGCCAGCCCTACACCCTGCCTTTCAAAAACAAGTCCAGTGCTGCCACTGGGGCCAACGGGAACGGCGACGATGTGACGAGCGTGAAAAACTGAGACCGACGCACTACTGCTAAACCTCACTAGTGAAACTGTGGTTCAAGTCATCCGTGTACTCGCAAACCTTATAAATGAGCGTGGCTGTGTGAATGCGTGTGGTGAATTTAATATTGGCATGTTGTGACAAAATGCATCACTGTCAGTGTCTTCCCGACCTGTGCGTACCTCAATCGGTTTGATATATTTTGGCATTGTTTCAGTTACACCAGCAGTGCAAACGGTAGTTTGCTTTGTGGAGTTAAATGACAGATCAACACACAGGAAAATAAATCAGGATTGCTGGATTTTTGTAGAGTACTAACAGTGAATAGCACAAATGTAACAGAGGATTATTAATATTAAAAGCAGGCTGTGGAGTTGGATTTTATACTTGATTCAAACGTAGGTCAGGGCCTATTCCTATTTTTTTTTTTTTAAACCAGCTTATCTGTACAAGTTCAAAACAGTATGCTTCCTGTGAAAAGCCCCACATAACGGTATTATGCATTAAGAGCCGGAAAGAGCATCTGCTCTTTTTTGCTTTTGTTTTTTTTTTCTTTCACTTGTGGCCCACCTGATGTGACACCCATACAGTGCTTCAGACTTAGTTTTCTGCCTTGTAGGATTTTTCTTTCTTTCTTTCACACGCCTTGTTCATTACAAAACTGCCCAGAATGGAAATAAGATCCAGAGCGCACACTTAAAAACACGCTGCTGAAAATGTTCTCATTTTGAGAATAGTGTCAGGTGTGTGTGTGTGTCCTCATTTTGTTTCTATGCCTTATAGTACCAGAGTTTGTCCACTGTACTCCTGTTCTGTGTGTGCACTTGTGTGTGAAGATTGTTATTCCTTGGTTTGCCTGTTTCAGCAAGTATTTATTTGTGAAAGGAAAAGAGGTGAGACGTAGGGGAAATGGTACTGTGTCCTGAGATGGCAACTATACTTTCAGGTAGAAGACCTGAGAGCACGAGGGCTGAGAAATATGCTACTGTATGTGTTGACTGTTTGTATTGGAGGAAGAAAAATGGTTTTACCAGGCGTATACTGTCACTATCACTCCATGTAAGAGTTATATAATTTGCTACAATCTTGCACCAGATGAAAATATAATAAAATTGAAATATCTATATACACCTGTTGGTGTTTTATAAACAATAACTGGCTCTTCCTTCATTGTGTTCATGCAGTTTATTGAAACAAATGCATCTAAAGATCTGCTTCTCTGTAACATACTGATACACAGTGTATCCTTCATAAATCATTCAGATCAGCTGAAATTTTGCAGTGATCCTCCAGAGTCCTCAACTGCTTCAGCACAAGTAAACTCTGCCCCCGTGACCTTTGCAGACTGAAGAGAACAAGAATGTAAAGGTTAAGATCTGAATCTTAACATGATACATACTGATAAACACTTGACACTGATGGAAAGTAAGAATCTAAAAGGGGTCTTATTATTCAACTTCCACCTCCAAAATTGTTATCCCTAGACTCTGCTGTAGAAATTTAGCATCATTCACACTTAAAATTATCCCCACTTTGAGCAGCAGGTGTCATTGATACTTTGAAGGCTTTAATTATCATGGTGGGTGTGCCAGAGATTTTAAAATATTTAAATATCAATAAGGAGAGATCAATAGTCTGTGTCCACCACTTCAAAAAAATTCCCATTATCTGGCCAAAATGGCCATTATCTCTTTGAACTGTTGCCCTCTGGCAGGTGCTACAGGTGAGCCAAAACAGGCACTTCCAGAGGAGAAGAAAGGTCCTGGGCTGGATTCGAACCTGTGAGGCGACAGGTGCTAACCGCCTCATCACCATGCCTCCCCTAAAGGCAATTCAGTTCAGAGCAGGTGAAACTGATTCACAATGCTTTATGCTTCTTAACCGGCCAGATTATGTCCCTGACGTTGACTTTGTGTTACGCTGTGAGGATCAAGTGTTCCCTGAATTGTTTTAAGCCGTGTAGATGAGAGAAAGTACGGGAAAGCACCACTTACTGAGCTTCAAAACAGTTCGGAGGTGTTTGCATTTATGCTTCCCTCTACTCCAGTACATTTATTTTACATTAAAACATGTAGCACTGAAAAACCTAAAACTGGTTATTATTAATAAATACATTGTTGCTACTTATGATATGCATTCCCCAATGAATGGGGAAGGACATTTTTTTAAAGAGTAATATTTTACTTTTAATACTTTATGTAGGATTGTATTGTAAATTGTCTTTTTAGGCTGATTCTTAAGGAAATGAGTATTTTTTTAATTACTAACAGCAGATACTGTAGATGACAGTAAAAAAGAGACAGCTTGGGTTTCACTGAAATTTGCTTTTACCCTGCTATTTGCCTGCTTTTTCGAACAATAAATCAATTGTCAGCTTAAATGGGTGCCTTAGAGTGCTTTACATCAGAATCACTGAGAAAGTGTTTGGCAGTCATTCAGGACTTACTGAGTAAACTATTCCAGAAGGAGTTGTATGTAGCACTGCCAGTAACAGCTCCAAGTTTGGCTGGATTCCTCCTCACTGTGTGTACTGAGAAACCATCAGGCCCAGTCACCTCCACCTCCACCACGTGATAGTCCCTTAACCTGCAGCATGAAGGAACCTGAAGTTGGATGATGCAGGCAGGATGTGAAAGGTTTCATGAAAAGATGTTTTAGAAGCACTCACGCTGTATCTGACACAATCTCTCCCTGGACACCAGTAAAGCCCAATGTTCCTGCTGCCACTGCTGCTGCTGCCATGGTGTTCACATTGTTAGGAGCGAGTGGGCACAGCTCTGCAACGGAGCCTCTGAATAAAACACGCCTGCCCTCTCCCTCCGTCCAGTCGCTGAGGACATCTCCTGTCAGCCGAAAGCAGGATGGATGCTTGGACATTCTTATGAACAAAGCCTGCAAAATAAACCAAGAAAAGAAAAAGTAACATTAAGTCTGTCATATGTTCATGTACTCGGGCAAAACTCAGAGCAGCTGCATTTTCATTCCCACAGTTTCAACATTGTGCACTGTCCCATGTTACCTTTAACATCCCACTGTCATTCAGCCTCTGGATGTCCTGGCCTCCCCATAATGCACCACTGGGTACGTAGAGAGTCCTGCCATGCTGCTGAGCAGCCTGACGCAGCTTCTGGTTCAGATCAGGATCAGCAAGGGCAGATGGAGAGCCCACCTAGAGGAGAAAAAAGGAGGCAGCATGACAGTATGTGGAGACTGAATGCACACTAGTTTTGTTTCTCTAATTTTTTTTAATCAGATGCTGAATTTGAATCTTAAGAGGAAATGCTCTTAAGCCAAATATTTGTAAAATCCTTCAATAGTTAATATATGGGACCTTTATGGAAAAATCTTTATTTTCAGGATGGTTCACAGTCACAGATACAGCTGGAGATACCATTTAAAACAAGTCTGATTAAGAAGTGTTAACTGGAAACTATCAAAAACAGATGAAGGTGTGTCAGGACTTAGCTGGAGTTAATCCTGAGGCATATAAAAGACATTGAAGTATAGCAATAAATATTTTCATTATGTACAAAGTAAAAAGCAATGGCCAGAGGACCTCTCTGCCGGCCTATTTCTGATGTTAGAGTGAGTATGATGATCAACATCAATTTGGTTTCTCTTTGTGAGGAATGAGTTAATTTTAGTTCATGATAGGATTTTATGCTGATTTATCAAATACTTATAGGGGTCAGTGAAGAGGGCAGCACAGAACCTTTTTTTTTTATGCTGACCATATCCATCCCTATTATGACCACAGTGTACTCATCTTCTGATGGCTGCTTCTAGCAGGTTAACTCGCCATGTCACAAAGCTCTTATCACCTCAAATTGACTTCAGATCTCAATCCAATAGAACGCCTTTGGAAATGGGAGAATCACATAATGGACGTGCAGCCGGCTAACTGTGTGATGCTATCATGTCAGTACCATTGATCAGAATCACTGAGGCGTGTTTCCAGCACCTTGTTCTGTGCCATGAAGAATTAAGGCTGTTTTGAAGGTAAAAGGGGGTCCAGCCTGGTACTAGCAAGGCGTACCAAAGTGTCGGATGAGTGTATATGTTCCTCTGAAACATCAAGTTCAAAATACTTTGTCTATACCCTATTTTTATTTCTTAAAATTATATTGTTTAAACAGTATGTGCCCATAAGCATTACCAATTTAAGACATTTAAAACAAACTGTATCAATCAATTAAATAAAATGCTTCAATTACTAAAAAGTGAAGTATAATATTGTTTAAAAAATCTATCAGAAAACAAAGAAATGTACCAGTTCTTTCACTGAAATATCAAAATCAATAAACAGGAGACTCTCACCATGAAATGAGACTGAAACAGAAACTGGAGCCCAAACTCTTTAACTATCTGAGGATGGCACACCTCCACAATCACATCACACCGCCTGCAAAACACACAGTGATTATACCTAAAACTTTATAAGGGAGGTTATGGAACCAAAAAAAAGCACGTCTTTAGTAGTCTTGAGATAATACATCATGCTGTGTGCATTCTTTAACGCTTATCTGTGTTTGCACCGTTTTGCAAAGGATGATAGATCCCCGAGTATGAGTTCAGAGGGGACGAAACCACTGAGCTTGTCAGAATTCCTGTTCCAGACAAAACTCAGAGTCAAACCAAGGGCAGGTCCATCTTTAAGGATCCTCTCCACCAGGTACTGCCCTAAATTGCACACACACATACGCACATGCTGTCAGGAAATAATATACAGTAATTTAAAGAGCGTTTGCTGGGATTTAAAGGGAGAGTTCAGACCTAGATGTCCAAATCCCACAACTCCAATCCACAGGGGGGAAGAATCGGTTGCCATGTCTGAACACAGGAAGCAAACAAAGCAGATAAAAGACAAGAGTGCAGCTACAAAGCAAACCAACACACACACACGCACATGTATACATGTCTATTTAGACCTTAAGCCCTACCTGATATCCCTCAGTCGCTTCTTGTACAGTTACTGCATTTATTGCTCTACACACCCAGTAGCCCTGCACCCCCTCAAGCGATGTCTCCCAACCTGAACTTCAATAACCAGCCCACAGCTCCAAGAACCACGGACAAGCAAAGCACAAAGTTTGACTCAGAGTAGCCTGTAGTTAATCATTGTTGCAGGTCAGTGAAATTATTACACGCAGGGCTCCTCCCCCATCCGCTTAAACTTATATTTCAGCTTCAGAGCCATCATGTACAAAAAAAATTTAAATAATTTATCTGAAAATTAGAAAACACATCCAGTCAAGACAAATAATGAGCATCAATCAACACATAAAGCATTTTCTTTCTTTTTTTGTCCTGCGAGAATGTGTTTCATCCTTTAAACAGTGCAATTTTCTTTGATCACAAGCCACAAAAATGAACAAACAATACTTTTAATTTAATTTTAATAACCATGCACATTTCTTGGAATAGTTGCCACAAAGATCAAATAGAGCATTATGCATTTACTAACAGGGTTACAGACAGGAATCAAAGAATTCAATAATTTCACAGGAACATGAACATTTTTTACATGTTTGTTTAATCAGATTCTGAGACATGAACGTCTTAATGACAGCAATCATCAGGTTAAGTCAGTTTACTGATATAAAAGTTTACATTTCACAGTGATCACACCTGCACACTTCAACTTTGCACCTTACGTGCCGATGTCACCAATTTATTTCTGCTGGCGAGGTCAAAGGTCAGCAATTTGACCATTAGAACTCAAAACAGGGAGAGCATTGATTATCAGAGCGCAATCAGACAGTGAGGATAGGTCTAAAGTTCATTGACATGAAATGCCAGCAGACTAAAAGACACGACAGAGGTTCAAGGCGAGGGGTGCGGGAGAAGAGCTGAGGATCGTACCTGCTGGGAATCAAGACAGTCAAGGCAGAAGAACAAAGGAGTTTGGACAGTTTTATCCTTCTGAGACAACTGACCACAACAGCGCTGACTGAGAGAAGATGGACATCCTTGAGACTGACGCCTATCGCAGGCGGCAGAGGAGAAATGAGGTACAGTTGGCCTATATTTACAGCCACTGTTCAAAATTTCTTTATTTCTAGTAACACTTATTACAACCAGATGGAAAGATGTTTAAAATCATAACTTCATTCTGTTCCTATATAAAAAGGTGATGCCTCTCCCCCTTTCTTTCTCTTTGTCTCTTTCCATCAGTCCTGCACTCTCTTTTTCTTTCTCTTGCCTTTCTTTTTGTCTGCAGCTTTGTATTTCTACCTTTGGACTCCTGGTTCCCCCCCGTCCATCATATCTGCAGGTATCAAATCTGCACCAGTACTCCTACTGGCTGTAGCGGTGCTGAGCTGGAATGGAGGTCAGAGTGTCCTAGGTGTGGTGGGAGGACTGGTCTTCTCTGCCGTTGGTGATTGCTGCCTGGTGTGGCCTGAGCTTTTTCTGCATGGTAAGAGCTGTTGGTGCACGAGTTAAACACTAATTGAAGCATTTTTGCCTGTATTGTATTGTAGGCCTATTGCCTGCAAATGCCTCATTGTTGTAATGGTTATTGGTAATAGTCACCTTGAGAGGACATGCTCAATTTAACATGCCAGGATTTATAAATTGCAAATCACATGCCCACTATGTCCCCAACATCTGTTTCAGGAATGGGTGCATTTGCCGTGGCTCATCTGCTGTACTCACTCTCCTTCCTATCCAGACGTTATGCAACACATTCCTCTTCCTGTTGGACCCGTTTTTTATATCTGATCCTGTTCATGGTTGGAGGAGGTTACTACATATTTCTATTTCCATTTCTACAGAAGGACCCAAACTCTGATGTACTAACTCCAGCTGTTGGAGTCTACTTTGCCTTAATTATTCTGATGGGTGTATTAGCGGTTAGAACTGGCAATGTAGCAACACTGTTAGGAAGCGTGAGCTTCATTGTGTCTGACGCGACGCTGTCCGTGCAAGTTTTCAAGGTGATGGCACCAATGCAGCACGGTAACTCTATGGTAATGGTGACATATTATTTGGCACAGCTTCTAATAGCTGTGGGCGACATGACGGCAGCAGAAGACACGGATGACTTTTCAAAATGGAAGAGGTCCTAACCAATATCCCTGTGCTACTCCTAAAGCTTGTAATGCATTACATGCTCTCCATTTTCACAAGTATGTCCTTTAAGAGGTGATTTTTTTTTTTTTAAATGAAAACATTTTTAATATTTTAAATGGAATAATTTATTTAGAAACAAGATAGAAAAACTATTCAGGAAACTTCAGTTTATATTTGTATTCTGTGATTTAATGATCAAAACATTTTCTTAAACATCCATGTTTACATGTAGATTGTGCATGTGGTGGCATGATGTGAACAGCGCATTATACTGTATCTAAACAATCCTGTATTTTATTACAAGAAAATAAATATTATGTCCATAACTGTGAGTTTTGTATTGAGAAAAAGACATCTGAAATGAAAGACTGTAAACCCTAAAGCAATAAAAATAACACAGATTTAACCAAATTGATATTTGACAGTGTTCCACCAATTAAAATAGGAAGCACTTGACAATGGAGACGCTTGGGATTCTATTTAAGATATTAACAATGTCAAAGATTGGACTGAAATAACAGTACAATTATTTTACACATTACAATATACAGTACAGTTATTTACACAGTGAAATCCAGGTCCTGGATTACATGCAACTGTCGTAACAGACAAGAAACATTGCTCATTATCCATGACCCAGCTCATGAATGCTCAATTACATCTTTTCATACTGATGCCAAAACAGGTGAGGTAAAAAAGAAAAAAACTAATTAACGATCCATCCCGGCGTCATCTGACTGCTGCCCGGAGAAACACATAACCCTGAGACGCTCACAGAAGTCAAGCTCTTCCTGTTGGAAACAAACATGTGACTTTAAGAGGATTCAGCTCATTTTTTTTTTTTATAAATTCTTTTATGTATCTCGGTATTTGAAACTAGTTAGCACTTAAACAAAAGTCAGCTGTAGTTTCACATGGGGAAAAAATATATTTCTAGACTGAAATAAAATTTTATAACATTATCATAATATTTGTATCCAGTTTTACGGTCTGATTCTCAGAAACATGAATTACCTGACTTTCCTCTTTTCCTTGGAGTTCTTTGGCTCTCTGTCTGAGTAATTCCTCCAGACCCAGAGCAGGATTCCTACAGTCTTTGAGCCCTTGTGGAAAGTCTTCCACCAGACTACACCAGCATCAGAAATAAGGACAGGTAAAGTTACTAATAAGAACCATGAAATAATGTCAGCTTCTCAGTACCAAAGACAGCAAGGTAATGAATATTTCTTACCAGCAAAGGGCACCAAGCACGTGTTCATGGACAGGTGAATGTGGTGTGCGGAGGACTGATACCAGCTGCTGTACCATACCCATGGAGACGAGTGTGTCTGCAGGGAGGAATAATCAAGAAAAAGCTTGAGGTCATGTATATTAAACCCAAATTAAATAAAAGCTTGCATAGAGAGGCACATCCACAGTAAAAGATCTGTGCTGGCTCCTCGTTATGATCTACTATGTATGTGTTCCCTGGGCAAAGGTAGCAAGAGCAGTGAGAAACACAAATATAAAGAAAGAAAATATATATGTATATATATATTTTTTAACCCAGTAAAAGTTCTGAATTTGGGATGTCAGAAACTAATCATGGATGGAAAGCAAAGCTGTACAAAACAGTACAAACTTTACACACAAAGGTGGCTCTATAACCTGTTAATGACATAATAAGAAAATATTGTGCCTTAATAAAACACTATAAAGTGCCCTATCCTCCAGGTAAAACTAACTGACATCCCCTTTTGAGTGTAAATCAAAAACAAAAAGCAAAAAAACTACTGTTATCGGTTCGCAGCGCTGTCCTTTCTGAATGTCCTTCTCATGCATACCTTTCTGTTCGGGATGTGACGTCAGCAGATTGAGCAACAGGAAAGCCGACTTGGTTCTGAGCTTCTCGTTCTCCGACTGCATGCCTCGCATCAGCACTGAAAAACCATCGTGGGACAGGAAGGCCTGGAGACCTGCCTCCTGCTCTCGGACCAGACCTACGATCACAACAGGATACGGTTTTGTTGAGGGCTGTGAAGCACAGTGGTCCTAATATGCTCTCATAACTTTTACATGTTGCCAAACAGCCCTGAGCCACTAAGATGGTGCCATGTGCTATTTGGCATTAAAATGGGAAAGCAGCAGATAATTTAGGTTCTGTAGGTTTAAAGCCGAGGTGAGGGGGTGAGGGGGGAATATGACACACATTGGTGGTACCGCTTGGCAGATTGGTAAAAATAGACCTGGAACATGCAGCTGTGGAACAGCCTGCTCACCCAATACATCAACTATTGGAACCAACTGTTCACTTAAATATTCTCAGACTGTGACATGCACAGTTAAAATGTTCTGGCTCATGTACGTGCAGTGACTGATGTGCAGCAATCTGATGCAGAATTTGTTTTGATGTTAATTCTTGAAGCAAAGTGTACCTGCGCGTTAGAGCTCTACTCACATGAGACAGCGTAAAGAGCTTTCACTCTGACAGTGGGGTTTGGGTCTGAATCCGTCAGCTGCAGCAGCTTCGGCAGAGCGCCAATGCCAAGCAAGTGGACCTGAAGCTGTGGCATGTTCTGGGCGCAGGAGGCAATGAGCTGGGCAGCACGCCACCTCAACCCACTCTGGGTGTGATTAAGATACTGGGAGATGCACAACTCCAGCCCACCAAGGATCATCAGGTCTGTAAAGGACATGACGCAGTGAGCATACAATAAGCACGTACTGTCTTTAGTGTGACTGATCTCTACTGTAGTACCATTTATTACAAACCTCTGGCATTGTCCAGATTCTCACACAGGTCAGACAGCATCTCAAAGGCCGTTTCCCGCTCATCATCCTCGTCATCCTCTCCCCTCTCTTCCTCTCCAACTCTCTCCCTTTCACTCCCCTCTTTGCGCAGGACAGCCAAGCACTGCTTCATCTGCTCCACTTCATCCAACTGCCCTTTGCATAATTCTGTAAGGGCTTCTCTCAGCCATGTTTTCCTCTGGAACAAAGAAAAAGTGTGTGAGGCTGTCACAATGAATTCATATTCCCTGATGTGATATCTCCAAATATTGAGAAAAAGAAAAGAAAAAAAGAAAAGAAAAATAGGATGTGGACATCAGTGCCTTACTCAAATAAACGACAATTCAGTTGATGTGAAATTTTACATTTCTGCACAAAAGTCTTGAGTCACCCCTCATTTCTTTATATTTGGCTTCCAAGGAACCAGAGTTTCTTGTATTTTTAAGCAATAGTTGAGCAATAGTTCTCCAGGATTTCTGAAGGTCTTTCGAAGTTTTTCTTTCGAAATTGGCTGCTTTATTTTTGTTGAAAAGACTTTGAGACCAGTCTTTGTACCTGCCCATTTCAGAAGAATGTGTTTTCTGCTTGTTCAGCCACTTAACACTGACCTATGAATCATTCAAGCATAAAAAAGGCAGAGAAACAATTTTAAATTGTATCTTTAGGCACTTTGTTACTAGCAGCCTGTCAAAAAACACAATTTGTTCCCATTTCTTGAGTGGAACCAATGAAAAATTCCAAATAAACACAGTTTGACAGGCATAAAATAGCATTTTTCCTCCTGCAAGGTGATTCCGTAAAAGCTTTTAGCCAAAAACTTAGTATATCTCAGCCTGGTGTGCAGTGTGTCTTTAAAGAATTTGATGAAATTGGAAGTAGCAGCCCTAAAAACTATCTACAGCAGATGAACAGTATCTGAGAGTCATGCCATTAAGAAATAGGTAAAAACAACAGCAAGGAGCTGACACAGGACCTGAGAGAAGCATCTGGCCATTCACTCGATAATCTACTGTTCATTGAAGCCTCATCAGAAATGGTCTCAGTGGAAGGGTGGCTGTCAAAAAGCCATTCTTAAGGAAGGGAAACAAGCAGAAAAGGCCGAGGTATGCCACATTACACATAGACTATACTGAAAATCGGTGGCAACAGGTCTGATGGAGCGATGACTCCAAATTTGAACATTTTGGTTCAAACCATCGCGAGTGTCTTATAGTCTTGTGTAAAACATGACGGAGGCTCTTCCATAGTTTGGGGCCAATGGTGTTGAGGACCACTGACTGAAACGCAGCCCCCCAAAAAAATCATGGAATCATGACTGCTTAAAAAGTACCATCAGATTTTAATTCACCATGTGGAAAGCATCTGATTGGCAACAGCTTAGTTTTTTTCAGTATGACAATAATCCCAAACGCACTGCCAATGCAGTAAAAGCGTACCTGAATAAAACAACCAAACAAAACAAAACAAAACCACACAGTGTAACACGATCAGTCATGGACTGCCCTCCCCAGAGCCCGGAACTAAACATTACTGAAGCAAGTGTGGGACCATCTTGACAGAGAACAGAACAAAAGGCAGAAATATCCAAAGAAGAGCTTTGAATGTCCTTCAAGAAGCCTGGAGAACTATTCCTGAAGACTACTTAAAGAAATGACAAGA
>JAVDPK010003044.1:325405-358014 GCA_034780415.1 Cichlasoma orientale | reverse complement strand
GGGGTTTTCGGCCCAGTGGCATCTCAAAATTTTCAAATCTGGCCCAGAAGAAAAAGTAATTGAATAGGCCTGCTTTAAGGCTTTTAGTTGACGAGCTGCTCACTCTACTTATCTAGTTCTGGCAAAGCCAGAGGTGAGGTGAGCTACAACATCTGCACACAACCCTTTGTGAGGTTGTCTGACCTACTTCTGCTCAGGGCACAGGTACTTACCTCCTCTGACATAGGTTCAAGAGGGGCAGGACCCTCAGCAGCGGATCCAGCCTCCACTGCGAGCTGAAGGACCCCCTGGAGGTTCTGGGGATATCGCCTATCTTCTGACATGATGTTAACAACTACAGCGTAAAGTGGAGAAAATAAAAAACAAATCAACAAGACAACTAGGGGAAGATTTCAAAAATAACCTCGAGCTAATATACGGTTTCTACTCCTAGCAGTGGCACAAAGTAAAGCCCCAGGATCACGCTTTATTACAAACATTCAGCCTTAATGAACAAAACCCACTGCTAGTCTCTTACGGATAATATTGCCCACTTACCTTTGAGCTGTCTATAAACCACCGTAGTTAACAGGTGAAGTTTTTCACTGAGCTCAGAAACAGTTCCCTCCCTCTATAAACACACCAACATGAATGCGCTCGAACCTTCTAGCTAGCTCTCGTCTCACGAGTGGCAAGGGGAGCGCCATGTTGTACCGTAAAAAGTAAACCAAATGGGCAAGCAAAGTGATTTTTGATACTCTTTACCCTTAAATCAAATTCATTTTAGACTTTTATTTTCTTGCGTCAAATATGCTCCTCAAAGTTATAATACTGAATATATAACTGACAGTATCACCTCGATATTTAAAAATTTATTACCGCAAACCTCACCGTATTAGTATAGTTAAGGTAAACAGCAACGCTTGTACGTACTATTTACAGAGAGAATTAGTTACATTAAAATGAGTGCGTGCGAATCCCGTCAGACAAATAAACGTGACTGTCTGTGACATGCATTTTATATCACTTGCGATACGTTTTATATTTTTGTATATGTGTTATAATATAAGATATTTTTTCAGTAAACTTATTAGTAACATAAATTAAGTGCAGGCTACTTCGTATTGCTCACTTATTTTTTTTATCATAATATCTACAGATTCGATTATCTAATTGTTTAAATAGGCTTTAGCTTATTGTTTTACCCGTTATTATTATTCATAATAGTGGTATTAGCAATAGCTTCGTTAGTAGTTGCTGTTGTTTTAATAGTAATATTTTATACACTAAATTAAAAATGCGCATGTGCATGTGCGCAAAAGGCGCAACATCTTTGGTCCTGGCAGGTTACTCTCTTGAATTCGGATCGTCTTTGGTGTGTCTAACCAGCGAAGATGGCGGCGCTTGTGGGTCTACGTGCGTGTTTCTCTGGTAAAAATTGTTTAATTCATTTAAACCCTCTCACTCTGTTTGCATTTCTGACAGCTAATTGAGTCACACCACATTGGACTGCTTTATAAATAATATCAAACGTTTTTGGGGGCTGTAGAAGTACAAGAACATGAAAATTAAGATATGATGCTGTCTCCCGACACCAGAGCAAGGTCACGTTACCGGTGACAATTAGCTAACAATATGGCCAGCAGCGGATGAAGAATTATTATTTAAACCAGCCAGCGACAGTCATATATGTACGGAAACATACTGCTGACATAGGTAGCCTTTAAGAGGAGTGGCGTCATCCTTCTGGTGCAAAAGGCAACAAATGGCTAAATGTTAGCTGCAGGTATTAGCCTGATACAGCCTGCGTGGTTTATGCAAAACTCTCCTTATTAGAGCGACTTCTGGCATTAAAAACTTAAGGGCGAGTGCCAAACTCCCGGAGCTGTGCAGATATGCTGGCTCATCTATTTGAGCACATGCCTGCACGGATTGAAATGGAAATGAAGGCAACAGCCAAATGTTCATTAGCATAAAATCAGTACATATGTGCTTTAAAAAAAACAAAAGTTTAAATATGTTTGTCGATGTTTCAGTGATTGCATTGTGATAACTATAACTCAACTATTCAGCAAGTTATAACTCTTAATCTAAGTATGGTTAATCTTCTGATTCTCTTTTCAGCTCTTCAGCTTTCTTCACCAAGCCTCCTGCACAGCTCCTACAAATTGGTAAGTAGTCAAGCTGCAAGCTGCACACTCTGAAGCATTTATTATTATTATTTTATTTTTTGCAGTTGTTTAATTAGTGGGTTTCTCGTGCAGTGCGCTGTCCCTCTGAGTCTTCGAACCTTTGCTGCAGAGGCGAAGAAGACGTACAGCAGAAGCAAGCCCCACTTGAACATCGGGACGATCGGCCATGTCGATCACGGCAAGACCACCCTGACTGCAGCCATCACGAAAGGTAGAGCCACTGCAACTGTTTAATTGAGCCATAAAATGTGGTCATAATTGTTTTACCTGATATAAGATATTCCTCCTTCTTTTGGAAACATTGAAACATTTTGTTGTCTTTTATTCATTTCTTTTCTTTTATATTCAAGTGGACTAAAATGTCTGAAATAAAGTTTCTCACTTGTTAGTTTTTCTGTTGTGTGATTATTTTGTGATCCTCCCCAGTGCTCGCTGATGCCGGTGGTGCTAACTATAAGAAATATGAGGACATTGACAATGCCCCAGAGGAGAAAGCCAGAGGAATTACCATCAACGCCTCTCATGTAGAATACTCCACAGCCAACAGACATTATGCTCATACAGACTGCCCCGGACACGCAGACTATGTCAAGGTATTCTGCTTTTTTTAAAAAAAAAAAAAAAATTATTTTAAGATAAGAAAACAGTGACCGTGATACGTGGCTGCCTTTCTTTTTCAGAACATGATCACAGGCACAGCTCAGATGGACGGTTGCATTTTGGTGGTGGCAGCCACTGATGGCCAGATGCCTCAGACACGTGAGCACCTGCTGTTGGCCAGGCAGATCGGCGTCGAGCACGTGGTGGTTTTCATAAACAAGGCTGACGCCGTGGAGGACAAGGAGATGCTGGAGTTGGTGGAGATTGAGATCCGCGAGCTGCTCACAGAGTTTGGCTACGATGGCGAGAACGCGCCCGTTGTGATTGGCTCTGCACTCTGCGCCCTGGAGGTGAGGGGAAACGGTTCGAATTTATGAGCCAGTCGCAGAAAATATTTAGTCAACAAAATAAAGAGCATAGATACAAAATAAAGAGCATAGATATGGAACCTGTTTCCACCACTGGAAAATACTTTTTTTTTTTTTTTTTTTTTTGGCGTCAAAGTCAAAAATTTGGGTTATTGTCCCAAAATTTCAGCTTACTAACTCAAACGTCTGAGAAAATAACTCAAAATTGAGAAAATAACTTGAAGTTTTGAAATAATAACCTGAGGTAAAAGTTTTTTTTTGTCTTTTTTTATAAATTGTATAATTCTTTGAGAAATACTGTAGATTGATATTTACCTTCAATCCCTACTCCTTCCTTATTCCTAGGCTGACTCTTTTGAAGCTTGGTATGAGTATTCAATGTGCAAAGGTCTACAAAATACTTCAGACAAATTTGTTTTGTTTTTGTTTTTTAATTTTTGAAATTTTGCAGACGGAGTGCATTCATGTTTAACTTCAATGACTGCTTCCCCCTTATTTATGGGCTGAGTCTTTTGTAACTTGCAACAAGTATTCATTGGGCAAATCTTTACAAAGTGCTGCAGATGAATCAGATTTTTCAATTTTTATGAATTTTCAAGAAATACTATAGATTGATGTTTAACTTCAATCGCTACTCCTTCCTTATTTATAAGCCGACTCTTCTGAAACGTGCGAGTATTCATTCACAAATTTCTACAAAATGTTTGAGACGGATTTTCGATTTCTGACTTTTTACAATTTTTACAAATTTTCAAAAATTTCAAGGAAACATTGATGTTTAATCGCTATTTCTCCCTTACTTTTTTGATCAGTTCTTCTGAAACTTGTCATGAATATTCATTAGGCAATGGTCTACAGAATATTCCAGACAGATTTAAAATTTTTACTTTACTATTATTATTATTTATTTATTTTATTTTACAAATTTTCAAAAGTTGTAAAAAACAAACTGTCAGCTCAGTGACGGTTGACTTACAGCCAAATTAATTTACCACATATTGTACAAGTAAAGCACTTGACAGGGAGCTCTACAGGCCAACAGGTCTCTTGTTTCTCCATTTCAGAACAGGGAGCCTGAGCTGGGTGCGAACGCAGTGTTGAAGCTGCTGGAGATTGTGGACGCTTACGTTCCTCTGCCCAAAAGAGATATGGAAAAGCCTTTCCTTCTGCCCATCGAAGGAGTTTATTCAATCCCAGGTAGGAAAAAACACTGTACCGCTGTCAGTCTAAAGCTAGTTGGATAGGAATAATGTTGGTTTCTCATCAGTCCCATTGGTTGCATCATGTAAAGTCGCAGGCAAACATGCAGTCAGTAACTCCAAATGAAGAGTTGCCCCTTTGATAAGTCTAAAACAGGGGTTTAAATAAAACATATGGTGACACTTTCTACCTCTGTGTGTTGCATGTAAGAACAAATAAACTGACAGGCAGCGTGCAAATAGAAGTTTAGAACTTTTGTTGTTATATGCACAGTGGAAATAAGAAGTGGTTTACAATGTACAATGAAATTCTTATTTTGGCAGTCTCCTAATAAATAAAATGTTTATAAAAAATAAAGATCCACAAATAAAAATAAGATAAAAGAAATGAACAAAAGAGTGAAAGTAATGAATATACAAATAATGAAATGAGTTAAAAAGACCTGAGCTTGAAAACCTGATTTTTAAACTGTGCTTTTTACAAATGAATACAGATTAATTACAATAAGTGTTAACAGTAGTGTTGGTGTGGGAGAGGGGCAGTGCTGTCTCTTACTCAGGAGTCTGATGGCTTGTGGGAGAAGCTATTTGAGTCTTTTAGCCCCCCGATTTCAGACTCATGTAGTATCTAGCCAAAGGCAGAGGTGTGAGCAGGTGGTGTTGTGGGCGTGTATTGTGTTAATGATGTTGTGGGCCCTCCTGATGGTGTAAATGTCCTGTGGTGATGGGAAGGCTGCTCCAGTGGTGTATTGTGCTACTGTTATCAGATGCTGGAGAGCCTTCCTGTTCTGCACAGTGCAGGTTGCAGCAAAGCTACAAGGAAATTTATGTGCTGTGTGTTTTGTTTTTCATACCCCCAAAAGTGACATCGTCAACGTTCATTTTGTCACGTCAGTTTTGAAGCTTTAGTAGCAAAATGTTATTGGTGATTCTAACAATTTGCAGTAAGCAGGTTGTAGATGTCTGACTCGGTTTCTAAGCTGAGAGAGAAAATGTTGTGTACTTTGAGTCTGAAGGTGGCCTCTTGTCTTTCAGGCAGGGGTACCGTCGTGACGGGCACTCTGGAGAGGGGCGTCATCAAGAAAGGAGACGACTGTGAGTTTGTGGGGCATAATCGTTGCTTCAAGTCTGTAGTGACAGGTGAGTGAAATAAAACAGAAAGTAAGGGGACCTCTTATGTCAAGATAGGATGAACAGATAAAACATGACAGGTTTCAAGTGAAAGGAGAATCCTGGAAAAAAGAGAAACTATACAAATGGTGTCCAGGGGCATACATGTGCTGCAAAGCTCAAACCTTTTATTGGAGGTTGTGGGCTGGTGTATTGAGTATTTAATTTTTTTTTCTTTTTATTGGGGTGCAGGTGTTGAAATGTTCCACAAATCTCTGGAGCGGGCAGAGGCAGGAGATAACCTGGGCGCTCTGGTCCGAGGGCTGAAGAGAGAGGACGTGAGGCGAGGGATGGTGATGTGCAAGCCAGGGTCCATCATGCCTCATCAGAAAGTCAAGGCTCAGGTGTGAGACCTTAGAGTTTGACTAGTGTATACAGACAGTTTTAATGATTTATTTATTACATTTTTAAAGCAGCACAACAAAGACTCGCCTCAAGGTGCTTTATATTGTAAGGTAAAGACCCTCAGGAATAACAGTGAAAAAATGTTAATTATTAATGAGTTTTCTACAGTTGTCACACTTTTGCAAGCCATCCAGATCTGATGTAGACTTTTGAGCAGCAGCACATGGTTACTGGAAGTCTGGTGTGGGTGTGGCTTGCATCATTTCTTTACTCTGTGTTTCAGGTTTATGTTCTGAGTAAGGAGGAGGGAGGCAGACACAAGCCATTTGTCACCAACTTCATGCCCGTCATGTTTTCTTTCACCTGGGACATGGCCTGCAGGGTCACTCTGCCTGCTGACAAGGTGTGTGTGTGTGTGTGTGTGTGTGCATGTGTGTGTGTGCGTGTGCATGTGCGTGTGTAATTAAAGAACCCACATTTATAAGCACTGATTTCAGAGGAAAGTGATTGTTTTCGCTTTCTTTCAGGAAATGGTGATGCCAGGTGAGGACACCTCATTGATGCTCACTCTCCGCCAGCCGATGGTTCTGGAGAAAGGCCAGAGGTTCACTCTGAGAGACGGAAACAAGACCATCGGCACCGGCCTGGTCACAGAGATCATGACCGTGACAGATGAGGACCAGTGCAACTGGGGCTGAGGGGAGCTTCTGCAGAGGGCTGGGTTTGGGGTGGGATGGGATAGGGTGGTGTATGTCAGAGGGGAGACTGAATGTGTGGCTCTTTGTCTGGTCAGATCCAATAATTATAGAAATATAAATGAACAATACATAAACACATGCAGGTGAACAGGAAACAGAAGAGGACCTGGAGAAACGCATGTCCCTGTGGTGCAGGTCCACTCAACCAAAACACCTGTGATGTTCCACTTTCAGTCAACATTAAGTCCTTTATGTAATAAAATGTATTTAATAAAAAAAGAGGCTCCTTTGTTTTGTGCTACTTGAGTTGATTTTCATGAATTACTTTGTTGATGTGCTTTGAAGTCAGCATGTAGAAACAAGAGAGAGTGTGTGTGTGTGTGTGTGTTTAAACAACACATTGGTAGCTGTTTCATGTAAATAACTGCTCTACCTCTGCTGCAAAAATAAATACATAATGTCCTGGTTATTTTCTGCCAGTGCATTATGTTTTTCTTTTGCAGAAGTTTATGGACACTTCCATAAATGCTAAAATTAAACTTGGTTAAAAATACAGAAAATTTATGCAGAAATTTCATTCATTCTGAAACTCCACCTTTTATTATATTTTTAGGGATTTTTTTTAGTGTTGCTTTGCTGCTTTTATGAGGGTGATAACTTATGAGAGCAGCCTCATGGTTAATACAGGCTGTAGATGCATACCACCTATCCAGAGTTCATATTACAAGCCAAAACATCTTGTTAACCAACATCTTCTCTAATTTGTAGTTTTTCAGAGCAGAGGGAGCGTTAATGCAAAATTTTAAAGCTCTAAACTTTTAATATTTATTTTGACACTATAAACGCACAGTGAGAGCTGTGTGACACTGTGTGTAGGAAGGTTAAAGTGCCACAGGAGGGCAGCAGAGACGTGCCTCAAACAAGGGTCCAAGTCTGGTAAACGACTGTAATAAACATCATGTGATGTTCAGATCCAACTGAAGGTTTTATGCTCCCACATTCTTCTAAGTTAATTTTGCAGTCACTGAAGCTGTTTAGCTTCTTTGGTTAATTTGTTTTAATAGACATTATGACACTAGACTGTTTTTTTAAATGATGGCGTGCCCATTTGGGTAACATTGTTTTATTATTGATTTCTATATTATTATTTTTTCTCGATTTTCTTGAGTTCTACCTGTCTGCTGCCCCAGTCCCCTTCCCCGATTTGAACCAAGGTGAAGTTTGAGGGTGGAGCTGGTTTAAATGCAGAGGCCAACCAAATGAACTGAACCATCTGCTGGGACCACATGAGGGAGAATGGGGTTTTAAATTAAATTTAGTTACTCTCCCTGTGGTTACCCCCTTTGTATTTAAAATCATTTACTCTGCTAGTGTGTAGGTTAAGCTGTTAGATCAGTTGGTTGAGTTAAGGTCCTTTTTTTTCACGATTATGTATTTTTGGTCATGTTTGTAATTTTTTGGGTATTATAAAACCCACATTCTTCTAAGCTAGAGTCAGTGCTGCAAGTAATCCAAACATATTTCCAGGTTTACAATAATTTTTGTCACATAACCAAAGACCAGCCTAAGAAAGAAAGAAAAAAAAAGCATCAAATGAGACTGCTGGTGAGTCGTTTTTATAGCTGTTGGATGGTGATAGTGTTTGACTATAGAGTCCTTCTGCAGATCTCAGCCAGCCTGACCTCAGTGTGCACAGAGCAGTCGGTGTCCCTCAGCTCGTTCATTCCCAGAAGGAAGCTCTCCAGTTGCTCTGTGTTTGCTGTCGGCATTTGAGTCACTGCCTCCTGTAATCCAATCAGCCCCATGCTGTAATCAAATACTGTATGTCTGCAGGAATCGAGGCTGGAGCAGCAAGTACTACTGAGTGATGTGCTCAGCTGGAGGGTAAACATCTCCAAATTTACCTCCTTGGGACAGACACAGATGAGCAGACAGAAAACAGTAGTATGTTTCAGTGATACAAACCTTAACTGTCTCACAGGTGTGTTAACACATTAGATGTGATTCAGCTGTCTTTAAACCTGTGGGAGACGTTTGCTGAATTATGTTGAGATTAATTAAGCTGAGATTACCTTCAAAGAGCTGTTTTAGGGCTGAGACGTGGTTTCAAGGTCAGGGTTGAACACTGTTAGCTTTCAGCATAACTGGTTTGGCTGCCTGAATAAAAAAAAAAACATTTATATACAGACATATGTAACATTTTAAAGATTTAAAGCATATTATGATAAAGACTGGTTAAAAATACTATTTGTCAATAACTATAAAAATAATGATTGACAATAAAACCAGCGGTGAAAGAAATGCATACACTCTTTATTAGGTACACCTTGCTGCTAGTGGGTTGGACCCCTTTTGCTTCTATAACTGCCTTAAGTTTTCATGGTATCGTTTCAACAAGTTGCTGGAAACAACTGTTGGCATGATAGCATCACACAGTTGCTGCAGATTTGTTGGCTGTACATCCACGATGTGATTCTCCTGTTCCTCCACATCCCAAAGGTGCTCTAGTGTGGAGGCCATTTGAGTGCAGTGAACTCACTGTCATGTTCAAGAAACCACTTTGAGATGATTTGTGACGTGGAAGCAGGCATCACAAGATGTGGTTACAGTTACACCAGCAGCAGCAGCAGCCTACTGAACAGTGGCCAGTGAGTGTATATTTGTGTTAACACTGTTTTAGGTTGAAGCAGTTGTCACTGGTGTTTGCAGTCTCATTTCTCTGTTTATGAACTTTTTCTATGATTTTTCTTTTCTTTTTTACACAATGACATTGACACGGGCTTCTTTAGCAAAGCTTCTATTAGAGTTAGATAATAGTTTACATTACAGTCTAATCCACCCTGATTTCCTCCCACGGTCTTTCCCAGACAGGGTGGTATTTTCCAACCAGCGATGTTCCATTTACAAGTTCACTTCTCTGACCTTTAAGCTGTTCACACCCCTCAAAAAAATAGTATGATGCCACTTCAGCTGCCTGGTTTTGCTGTTAGTGGAAGGAAAAGCTGCAATATAATATAATAATACCAAGAAGATGCTACAGTGGTTTCCCTGACGTGTTCTGTCTCGGATAGATGTGATACTGCAAGGCCAACGACAGCTTTAATGGTTTCATTTTCACCATGCGCACTCATTTTCCCAAACCCTGATCATCATTCCATGAATCTTGGATAAATGAAAGGCATATCAGGCCAAAGAGCATCTGAATGCAGGCACCACAGATACCTCCATTTTTGTCTTCACTAAATGGGCCACATCTACCCCTATAAAACAATCAGTGCAACAATCATGTGTTTTAACAACAGATGCAGCAAGGGGAAGGAAAGAGTTAAGTAGCAGCCATGCCCTGTATTATCTACTCCAACAAGGTATCATTTATGTACAGATTTTATTACACAGAGAGGGCCTGTAATCTGTTCAGGTTAAGTTTTTTTTTTTTTTTTTTAACAGTTAACTTGCAGTGTTTTTTAGGAGTCTAGAAAATTCAGAGACCTGAGTTTTAGTGTGACAAATTCAAGGCATCATCAAGGCAGAGGCCCTGTTGCTTTCTACCTTGATGATGTCTTGAATCGGCCTCCCTGTGCCTGTGTGGGTTCTGATGCACGATTTTATACTCAATAGCAGAAAGTAACTCTGAAGTGAAACAGCTTATATGCAGCAAGAATATAATCTAGGTCCAAAATGTCTGGAGTTATTGCTTAAGGAACAGAAATGCAGCTGTTAGTACTGTATCATGTTATTTTTTTCCCTCCACCCTCCACCTCCTTCTGGCAGCCGAGGTAAAGAATAGAGCTGGTCCAATTAAGGCTGAATTTGCCTTTCAGCAACCCACTCTGCATGTTTGAAGACTGACCCTCAATGGCTTCTCATCCTCCAACACTGCAGAGTGGGTGGGAAGCATCCCAGGTTTATTCTCAGTGCTCCTTCCATCACACAGCACATCTCAGAGGATACAGCCGGATAAAAGTAAGAAATTGTGCTTTCATTTGGCACTAATAGCATGAAAGTCAAATGCAATTAAACGCAGAACAGCGTGCCACGGGTTTAATATCGCTCACAACCTCATTTTAGCTCCTTATATGTCAGGTCACATTAGGTGGTAATTGAGTAAAACAAGATCCGAGATGCATTACAATTAGACAGAGGTACCACCAACACATAGACACAATAATATTCTACTTACATTTGCACATTTTTACTAAATCTGAAGCATTTCCTATCAGTCGAGACTTTCGGTGACTGTGAAAGAGAGCTAAAGAGACCGAGAACAACCTGTTAAACTGTGGCAGGAACAGTGACGAAGGCTCTACATCGCATTTCTGTGGCGTGAGTATGTGTGCATGTGATCCCTCTTCAAGTGCTCAAGGTTACAGGGCAGCGAAATCCAAAAGATCTGCCAAGTCTTGTGTGTAGATGCAAAGACGTGACTGATTGGTTGCATAAGAGCGAAAGAAGAAACCTCTGACCCCAACCAGATACCCTCAAACCAAATCGCAGCCATAAATCCCAGTCGATTCCTTTCTGCTTATCAAAAGGCTCACTTACTTTCCTCAGTCACGCTACAACATACGCACTCATCAGATGCTTATTGTAAGATTATCCATGTACTTAGTGTCTGCCTACCATGAGGGGGGAAAAAAGGAAAACTTTTGGCTTTGTCGGACAGATTTTATTGTGCTAATGAGCAGCAGGAATCTTTTCTCTTTTATTCTTTTTTTTAGCGCATCTCCCACTTTTAAGGTATTGTCTCGCACAACAAAGGAAACTCCGCAAGGAAAAAATAAGGCATAAATCAGAGTCAAAGAGTTTGGCTTCAAATGCATTTAGTGGAAAAGAGCAAAAAGAGGTCACAGTTGTTCATTTCATTAGATGTTATTTCAGTCCTTTAAGCAGAAAGAGTATTTCCAGTTTCTTGTCTTTCTCAAAATACTTTAAATACCAACCCCCACTTTTGTAAAACTGTGTACTAACATACACTCACCCCAGATTTTATTAGGCACACCCTGCCAGTAATGTGTTGGAACCTTCTTTATGGAACAGATTCAATAAGGTGCTCGAAACACTCCTCAGATTTTTGTCCATTGGTTCTTATACCACCAACACCAGCCTGGACAGTTGATACAAGGCAGGATGGATCCATATTTCATGTTGTTTATGCACGTATCTGACCCTACCATCTGAATGTCACAGCAGAAATTGAGACTTATCAGACAGGTACCCTTTTTCCAATCTCACATTGTCTAATTTTTGGTGAGTCTATGCAAATTGTAGCCTCAGTTTCCTGTTCTTAGCTGACAGGAGTGGCACCTGCTGTGTTCTGCTGCTTTAGCTCTTCTGCTTCAAGATTTCATGTGTTTTGTGTTCCAAGATGCTCTTCTGCATACCTTGGCTGCAACAAGTGATTATCTGAGTTACTGATGCCTTCCTTGAAGCAGTCTGGCCATTCTCCTCTGACCTCTGACCTCTGACATCAACAAAGCATTTTCTCCCAGAGAACTGATGCTCACTGGATATTTTCTCTCTTACTGGCCATTCTCTCACCAGAGACGGTTCTGTGGGAAAATCCAAGTAGATGAGCAGTTTCTGAAACACTCAGACCAACATCAAGAACCATGCTATGTTTAAAGTCACTTAAATCACCTTTGCCCCATTTACTCTCCACCTTTGCTCTGCCCTATTCCCCAACTGCTGGCATGTGACTGTCTAGACAGGTATGTATATATATATATATATATGTCAAATGTATCGACATCATCAGACTGACGCATGTACTAAAGCTCATGCCATTTTACGTACAAAAATCTTTGACTTTGCTCTTAGTGCAACTGCTATTTGAACCATATGTTTTCTAGAGCAAATCTATTCTGATATTTTCAGCACAGGTCAGCAATATATCTGCATATACAAATGTGTTGAAATGTGCTGAAATGGCAGTTAGGTGTATAAGTTAACCCACATGGAGTTTTTAGTTTGATGAATATGGAGGGAAAACTAATTTCTCTCTCTATCTCTCCTGAGATAACACAAGCAGTGCAACACGTGCTGACCTGTTATCCTTATTGAGAAGAAAAGGAAGTTTAAACAATAATCTTTCCATAAGAAAAATCATCAGGCTGTTACCAACAGATTAAATAGTAGACCAAAAATTGATGAAGTGCATGTGTTCAGTGGTTGTTTTTACTGAACATGATTCATCATTTGTAGCCATGCATGTGATCTTCCACCACATGAGCAGGTCAGAGTAAAACTAGGACACTCAGGGTCACTTTGCTTTGCCCACCTCCATTCATTTACTTCAATTAATAAATATTTGTGTGTGATTTGATTAGTTTGCACTGATTGAAATGTCCTGATTTTACTCTAAACACCGGTTCCACTGAAAAAAGTCACATCAGATATCTTCTGAAAATCCCCAAAAATTATGAATCAATTGACTTCATATGAACTTAGTTGTTGTGTCAGGGCCTCACTTTTGGATTCGTCCTCTTAATATAGAGTTCACATGTGACACAGTATTAGTTCACTCTGCCTCTCATGGGTCACATATGGCACAGTGCTTCATTTCAGATGACTTTAATTAGACTCTTCTGTTGCCAGTGGGGTCCTTCCAAAATTATGTCAATTTTATTTTGTTGGGTTTTTTTTTTTAAACCAGTATGTGAGTCGTTAGATCTTATTAGTGTTTGCTTATTTCTAAATATATTTTTTCAGACCCACACAGCTCAAGATTTGCAGGATAACCTTTGAAAGGAGAAAAGTGGGCGGTTTTATTTTTATGTCATAGTCTGTTGCATCTGAGAGAAACGGACAAATTTATTTCCAATTTAAGTCCTGACTCAGACCACAAAATGTGCAATCACGGCTCCGGAGCTGTAAGTAGGCAAAGCACGGCTGAATCAGTGCTGGCCTTGGTAGTAACACCAGGTGAGGTTATGTAAGTAAACCTTGCAAACATGCTTACTTTAGATTATAGGCTTTAAACTTCCAAATGACAATGCTTTGTGTGGACCCACTGGTTAAGCAGAAGACAATAAAAGACATGCTCAGATCACATCCACTGTGCTTCTGTTTCTAAATGCCTTTTTGCAATTCTAATGTGTGGAGCCCACCACAGACCTGCTAATAGAAGTCTCATCTCTGTCCATTTCTATGTAACAGGGTACATGGGTCTCTTCTGCACTATAATTCACCTCCACATTGTTGTGGGTAATTGGCACTGATTTGGGAGTGGTTTTGTGTGTCTGTGCTTCACAATTACTGTGAGCCAGTTAGGCTAGGTTAACTGAAGGCAGGTATATTTGTGCAGATACTGCTGCACATTTCCGGTTTCTCTGTGCCAGGGCGTACTGCATGCTGCAGCTTGAAGGCAGAGTTGGCTGGCTGAGGATGGAGTGGTTGCTGGGCTACCCTGTACAGGACAGCTGCTGAATCCTCTGAAGGTCATCAGGGTACCAAAGAGGGTAGCTTACCTACAGCACAGCTGACCCTGACCTTGAACTGTGTGTTATGAAGGTTTTCAATCATCTGGGTCGTGGTAATCTTGAGTGCTTGAAAAGAAGGCAACCAGACTTCTGGGTATCTGGGTATGGGAGTCCTGGGTATTTAAACCCTAGTGAGGGCTTTGAGCCTTGCCATCATTGAAAGAGTGTTCTTTCTCTTTTATATAAGAGAAACCAAACAACCACTCATTGAGTGCATGACACAACATAGCAGAGCCACCTCAATGGGACTCAGCTGTACACCTACACTTAAAGGAGAAAGGACGCTCTTCTGATGCCAGTGCTCACATTTTGGACCAGGAAGACAGACGGTTTGAGAGAGAGAAAGGCTTTCTGTGCCCACTGTGAACGACCATCGCTGAACACCAACCATCAGCCACCTGAAATGCAGTCTTGAGATCCTTTCCCAGGCATTTAAACCCCCACTCGCAACTTGCCTCAGGGGACCTCAATAGCCCACATGATGGCAGGGTGGTTTCACATTTTGGACCTTGTGATGCCTTTTTTCACACCTTGGCTCAAGTCATGTGATGACTCACAGGATTAACAGTGACCACCACCAAGGGGACAGTCAGCACTAGGGGTTAGATACCCGGGACTCTCCGCCAGTTGTTTTAGGAATTAAGCCTCTTGGATGAGAGGTGAAACATCTCCAGGAACTTAAAGAAATCCAGCTGCCTTCTTCTTAAGCACTAAGGACTGTGTGTAAAGTCCATTTTGCAACTTGGACTCTTACAGTTTCCCCCCTTAGCGTCTGTGCATGAAATACTGTAGCTGGGATTGTTTCCCTCTGATTTTACTGATGGACTAATAAATTTTTATCTTAAAAATTCTCCCCTGAAGTCATATTTTTTCCCATAGAGTTACAAATACCTGTTTATGTTCAAGATCAATGCAGTTTCTTTATTTGCAGAGTTTCTACACTGCTTCAGCAACTTGTGAGAGCGCACTTTTTGGTTTGGGGCTGTTAGCCTTAGTCTCTGTATCATGACAGTCACAAGAATTTCTATATTTAAGACCCCTTTCTTGTTTTAAAGACTTTACAAAGTCAGCCTTTACTGCCAAGTCACGAAACGAACATTACCTTGATTAACCAGCAATGTACAGCAGATAAAATCAATATGCCGAGAAAACGGACGGTCGCAAGCTGGAAAAGACACTGTTTATTGAGAACTATCTGAAATTAAGGAACCTTTGTTTGGAGTGAAAAAACAGTGTCCATCATCAGAGTAAACTGTATATGTGTGCAGTAACAGTGGAAAGTTTGACAGGCGCAGTAACAGTTACCAACAGAAGTGAGCAAACGTCAGTGGTATATTAGCTCTGAAAACAAGTGATAGCACGATACAGCATACTTGGAATACTTAACACATTGTAAGACAGTCTGATATCTGTGTAAATGATAAAATAGCCGTTAAAAGGGAAAAGGAATTGTGTTTATTCACTGTAATGGTGTTAGTGTGCGTTTGTATGTATTAATTTTATAATATACAGTATATAATAAGAATAACTCATTTTATGAACATGTTTAAATTCAATTATTTCTTCCATTCGTTTTCCCCCTGCTGTCCACCACCGCTTTCTCCCTGTAAGCTTCTTCTTCCCTTCATCTTAACCTCATTTATTTGACACACACCACGAAGCGTCGTGAAGTAGTGACTCTGGTAAATCGAACTAGCAGGGGGGATTGGTTTGGAGCTCCAGGATATCAAAATTTTCAGCAGTGTATCAATAATGTATCACAAGACGATAATTTGTCCCACCCTTGCTCTCAGTGCCACAGAGTTTCCAGTAAACTGCAAGTAATCAAAATTAAAATTTAAGATCAAACATTTGTCACTGGCTGAAATAAATAGAGATGAATACTTTTCCCTGTTATATACAAAACTTATATATGATGTACCATCATGTGTGTTTCCCCTTTTTTGGATAGAAATATGTATAACTCTACCTTGTCCTGTGTTCCCAATAGTTACATGCAGCTCATATCTGCTTAAATGCATTTGTGCCAACCAGCCAAATCAGTCACTGGCAGTGTTTAATGTAGAGCCTTTAATGTTTTTGTTATTCAAATAAGCTTTAGGTTTCATTAAGACGAAAAAGCTACCTTTTATCCCCTTTCGATTTACACTTTTGTTCCTACCAGGTGAGCTCGGAGAAGTATTGTACAGGTTTAGCTTCCTAAACAATAACTTCAGTGCACTTGGGTTCACTGCACACACTGAGGAACCTGCAGATAGTCCCACCATAACTAGGAAACATTTCTCAAAATATTTATACAAACCTATGCTATTGTCATGCATTTAATTACTAGGAACATCTGCAATTGTAACATGACAGTTGTGTTTCATAAAACTCGGTGACCATCTCAGGAGAGCTGAAATGTTCATCGACGAGTTTCACTCCTCGGTACTGCTGGTCCTCCACCTGCTTCAGCGGCGTCCTCATATCAGCAGAATGACAGTCATAGGTCTCTTCACGTGACAATGTTCGAAGCACGCAACAGACGAAGGTTAAATCTCAGATTCCCTATGAGAGGACGTTTCATTGTGGTCAGTAAAGGTCGACTCATTCATTAACTCAGATGGACACTCTTTGTCTTGCTCTTTCTCCATGTCTCCCTCGACCTCCTCATCCCTGCTGATGAAGGCCAGCTCATTCTCATAGCAGAAGGAGTTGGCGCCAGATGTTGGGAATTTTCTCTCCTCCATGTCTTTGGCACTGCACCTGGGGGTGGACGGTACTTCGAATGTTTTGTGAAAGTAGGCGTAATCTATCCTGTACTGGCTCTTCTCCTCAAAGATAAGGGGCTCAAAGCGGTGACCCCACAGGATCTCCGAGGGCAGGTAAGAGCTGCGTGCTTGCGTCGTCATGGCTGTGGCCTCCACCAGGCCTTCAAGTATAATTACTATCTCAAAGTCGGACGTTTCGAGATCTTGTTTGCTGATGCCAAAGAGTGGACTTTCTTCATCTATCTCATGTATGACAGTGAGAGGAGCAACCAGAAACAGGCGGTCCGTGCCTTTGTCGTAGCCGACGTTCATGTCAATCTGATCCAGAGGGATGTACTCGCCTTCCTCTGTGTAGCGGGGCTTCACCATCTGGGCTCGCACGTGAGCTTCCACGATGTGGCTCTTCCTTAGATTTGCAACTCTGAACATGAGGCACAGCTTCCCATCACGCATAGCGATTACTGCATTGTGGCTGAAAAGTAGTGTCTCTGCACGTTTTTTGGGCCTTGCCATCTTTGCCATGATGGCACCAATCATGAAGGCATCAATGATGCAGCCCATGATAGACTGAAAAACCACCATGAAGACAGCTGCTGGGCATTCCTCTGTGACACAGCGAGCTCCGTACCCGATGGTTGTCTGGGTCTCAATGGAGAACAGGAAGGCTGCCACAAAGGTATTAACGTTTATGACACAAGGAACAAAACTGTCATCCCCTCCAGGATGATCCATGTCACCATGCAGCAGGCCAATGACCCAGAAGGCAACGCCAAATGTTAACCAGGACACCACAAACGCCATGCTGAACAGCAGGAACATGTATCGCCAGCGGATGTCCACACAAGTAGTGAAAATGTCAGATATGTACCGCTGTGACTTCTCATCCATGTTTGTGAAATGGATGTTGCATTGGCCAGTCTTGCTGACAAACCGGCTGTGCTGTTTGCGTCTTGTGTGGATCTTTCCATTGCCAAAACTGCCCACAGCAGGCATGGTACTTAGTCTAAAGCCTTCTTCTTCACAGGACAAGAAGCTGTGGTGGTGGTGGTGGTGGTGGTGGGCTCTTCCCACACTCATGCCTCAGTGGAGCACAGCCACAGGGCTTTACGCTATCAGCCTGGCTCATAAAAAAAACGGACCAGGCTCAGGGGTAGCACACAGCTTTGTCCAGCAGTAACTGTAAAAGAATGACAGGCAGGATATTAATACACAACATCAAATAAGAGGAAAATAAGATAATTGTATTTGTCTTTGCTTAAGCAAAAGCTTAAGATAACCACACGGCCTCAGAAGATGGTGGGGTCACATGGTTAACAGCATTGTATATCAGGTTCATTAGTCAAGTCCAATGAAAATTATGCTCTTTTCTGCTTCAATTTCCCCTTCCTGAAGTACCGTCGGCATGATTGAATTAATTTTTTCTGTATTCATTCTGGTGTTTTCTACCTTCCACATTTCAGACATTAAATTTCTCAACCAAAGCACGTCTACACTTATAAATGTGTAACTGCTGATTTAGGTACAACTATGTTTTCCCCTATTAGTTTATTCTGGCTGTGATACATCAAAATCATGATATATTTTTTTAAGTTGTCTAGATATTGTTGAGGTAAAATAAGACAGAGAGATTTGATAGATTTGATAATTAATTATCTGCTTTACTTTCTTTCCACCTTTTCTGTTAGACATTCTCGGGTATATACAGTGCATGTTTCACTGATCAACAAGGTACAGAAATAGCCAGCTAATCCAATGCCCTGCCATTTTATGTGACGTGTCTTCTGTTTCTTCCAGCTGGCAAAACTATTAGAGTCACTGGAGTACAGTGATGAGGCTGTGTGATTCCCTTGCGAGCCTGAACTGGAAAGTAATATGGGCTGAAAGAGATGGGGCAGAACACTGGGTATCACAGAGATATAAATGGCAGAAATCAATGGGATCACTTCAGGCTCTTTTTTTGTGTGTGTAAAAAAGATGCATGTGGAGTAAACCCTTTGTTCAAGCTTGTATTGTGCTAAGCATTAATGTTATAGAGTGTGTCTGAAGAGACTTTTCAAATTAAAGTGCTTTTCTATGTCATCACCCCCCCCCCACACACACACACACACCCCGCCAGAAATAATCTTTACACTCTCTTTTTCTTAAATGTAATCAAACTAAATTTTCTAAATCTTTTATTGCACGGTACGAATGAAAAGGCGTAAATAAAGTTTCCCTTCGACAGAACGAATAAATGTCTTGGAAGGATCAAGCCTCACCTCATTTCTTGTAATGTTTCTAAGGTCAAGCGTTCCCTAAAATATTACGACTAAATAATTCAACTTTGCATCAAACAATACAGTGCAGTAGATTTAATAAAATCTTCAATTATTCAAAATGTGAAAAAAGTATGAAAAGTTGTATATTGGTAGATTTTTTTTAATGCTCTTTTGTTTAAAAACAGGACGAACAGGCCGGAACTGCCGCTGCCATCTTGTTTGTAAAGATCGCCACCACAGGTGCTGGTTTAGGTTACCGGGTAGAGCAGGCAACCCATCTGCTGTAAGGCTACTGTAGAGGCTACTGTAGAGGCTACTGTAGAGGCATGTTTTCTCTTGATCTTTGTCCCAGCTTTCTTTTTTTTTTTGTTGTCCTATTGCAATAAAGGCTTAAATGCCCAAAGGGGGAAAAAAACTACATTTGCAATATTTCAGAACTGCCAAAGCATCCATTGGCTGATAAAATAATCTGACCGACAATATGACCCATATGAGCGTTTTCAAAATGAACCCCCCTACATGTGGCAGGAGACTACGCAACCTGATATTGTTGAGCGGCGTATAAACTACAGGCCAATTTTTAAAATAACCATTCGGGTGCCATGTCAGTGTGTAACATGGCTGTAGCTCAGGAGGTAGAGCAGGACACCTGCTAATTGGGAGGTTGGTGTCTGGCTGCTCCAGTCTGCAGGCCAAAGTATCCTTGGGCAAGATAGTGCTTGTATGAATGGGTGTCGCATAAAGTGCTTTGAGTGCTCAACTAGAGTAGAAAGGCGCTATAAGAACCAGTTCATTTATTGTTTAAGCTTTTCATGTGGTATCTAATGCTATTTAGTCCACATAGACTTTTCATAAATCTGAGAAAGTCCATAATTTATGTATTTCTTCAAAATTTGATGGAGAAAACCGAACGCGTTATTCACACGCCCTTTCGTGTATGACTGCAAAGACGTAGGTATTGGTCGTAAAGACGTGCCTGCACATGCTAAATGAGAACAAACTTTAAGATCATTTATATTTGGACAATTTAGAATTTTTTTTTCTCAAAATGTAAAAAGAATCGACCAGTTACCCCTACCAGGTGTTTGATAACCCTTTACGTTTATGGGTAAGGTTAAGTTCATCCAGATGTTTTATGGAATATTTTCTCACACCCAAAAGGAAAAAAAAAAAAATCAAGAACAGCAAGTAAAAATGCAGGTTTGAGCGTACTTTAAAAGGGTTAAATCCTCTAGTCTCTGAAAATGTGCTTATTTAGTGTCTAAAACACAGCTGATCTTGTGATTAGGATTGTGCCATATCATATCGTCCACGATAATTCCGGTGCAAATTTTTACTCAATGTCATATTGCGATATCACTGCTAGAGCAACGTCATGCGTTTACTTTCCCCAGTGTGCACAGCAATAATGCAAGCCCTGCACATCAGAAAACTGTTCCCGCCAAATGTGGAACTAACAAACTCGTTTCACCACTTGAGGCAAACATACGCTGTCCAGTACAACCAGGCTATGAAGGAGGAGGTACTAGCAGCTGGTGATGTGCCGCCTAAATGTAGACAAACTACTCAACCAAGCATCATGTGACAGGAGGAGCAAACAGGCAGGTGGAAATTACTGATGCGGTTACATGGTGGAAAAGCAGGAGTTTAAGCAACTGGTTAAAAATTTCGACCCAACATACAACATCCCAGGTAGAAAATATTTTTCAGTCTTATGTGACAACATTGTGCAGCTCCTGCAGAGTTACACGGTTAGGTTACTTTAATTACTGTGAAACTGAAGTGTTAAATAGCTATTTTACACTTTTACTTTAAATTTCCAGGAAAACACTACTTTTGTGCTTATATTTGATTTATGCTGTGTCACTACTATTGCACCGCAATGCTGCTGCTGCTGCTGCTGGCACCTTGTTTCAGTAGATTCACACTTTGAATTAGGTAGTGTGTCATCAATGACAGAAAACAAGAAAACAAGGCTTTTCTACACAGTGTACCAAACGATGCAAAAGGAAATAAATTTTTAATGAGGCTAATCTGAATTTGTAATAAACAAGACACTCAGCTATACGAGGCAGTGCTTTGCACTAAATTCTAACATGCTGACTATGAATATCCTAAAATTTGCAATTTCATACCAGAGTCATGATCAGAAAGAGACCGTATCCTGAATTCAAACTTATGGGAAACTTGTGCAACACCAGAGATGGTATAGAAATTCCGAGGGGGGGAAGATATGTTTAATTTTGTCGACAGAGTCAGCAAACTGGTGAAGGGGTTTTCATCAGATTTGAATGGGGATTGTATACGTGCATTTCCGATGTCCTGGTGACTTCTGAAGGTAAAATTAATTTTTTTTTATGTTTCAAAATAACTGCCCAGAGAGATTTCAGTATGGTTTCCAAGTCAACAGATTTCTGGAGGTTTCTAGAAGGACTCCAGAAACAAGTCTTGAAATGCCACCAGATACATATTTTTATTATTATTACTATTTTTATTATTATTATTTTTGTTTTATTTTTAGCTTCTACCGGCTTGATCAATGTAGCTGCACTTTGGTCTGATGTAGCCAGAGGCACCTTACACCTCAAGATGACATTTTGCCCAGCAGCTAGCTGTGACATGCTTACTTTTAGATATGCTTTTATTATGTTTGAGTCATTTATTTTTTTCATCATGCTGTTTGGGCTTTTTTTCAGATATCTGAGAACATTACTGGATCATAAGACTAGTTGTGATACAGGATAAGGGATTATTTTTCTTCATCATAAAAGATGTAGTCAAAAACAAAACTTAAAAATAGAAGCTGACCACAGCATGGATAGTTAGTCATGAATACCCTATACATAGAACAGAACAGATAAATATGAAGAAAGGCTATGTTTGTTAGAGCTTAGAGTTCAGGCTCTAGGATGGCAACTTATGATAACAAATTTGACTCCCCCCCTTTCTCGAAGGTCTAGTTGCTAGGAAGCAGGATGTTGAGTGTCCAAGGGATATTAATATCTAATTATTTGTGCGACTGGTCCTTGGCTCTCTCAGGAGCCACACTCCGCCTGCTGGGCTGTGATCTTAACTCAGGAGCAGTGATGAGTCTTTCTCTCTGCTGGCATTTATCACAGCAGAAACTGTTCTCACTGAAAATATTCTTGAATTGAGCAATAAGAGACAAGCACCTTACCGTGTGTGCGTGCAAGTGTTCCCAATATGCGCTGATTCCCAACTTTTCTTTTCCTCCAAATGTCCGAGATTTCTAGCCAAGCTGCCGCATGTTTGACCTCAGGCTTCCTTCACTTCTTCTTCTATCCTCCTGAGGCAGAAAAGTAAACAGCCACAGAGTGTCTTCATCTCTTTCTCCACTAAATGACGAGAGCAATCACTCCTACTGTCAAGTACTCCAGCGTTACCTCTCAGTTGATATCCAGTTGACCGGGAGCAGACCAGAAATAACAAAATGGTTTTAGTCAAGCAGTGAAGTTGTAATTTTGACCTTCAGTAGCACGACACTGCGGTTAGAGCTTGAGCCCAAATCAAATGAATATAGTGCTCACGTGGCCTGTTGAGTCCAGTCCAATCAAAAAAGTCAATTCCTCACAGCTTATTTTAGAGTCTTGTGAGAGTGGACAGTCTCTCTTCTTCCATGTGTCTCACACTTTCTTAGTATATCTGCTATCTGATCTCGTTCTGCTGCAGATCCCACTCTGTATCCCACATCTAGTGAACTATTGCTCACTGCTCAGCTCCAGTCCTCCCCCTCCCTTCCACAGTGTCACTGTAGATACTTGGCATTTGGAGACTACATGCTCTTCCCCTACAAAGTGTTGACAGTCAGGTGATCATCAGCGGCGTTGAAAGAACCACCCGGTTTATTCAGGGCTGCTGTGTACCACAGAGCGATGAGAACACACTGATTTATTAATTTTTTTTTTTAGTTGTGCTACTTCTTTTGGGACCATGTATTTAATTATTCTGTGACAGCATTGTTTTAAAGAACAGACTGCACTCCTCCTGCATGAGTAAACTTATATTTATTTCCAAGTATTGATTATATATTCATATGTTTATTTTCTAACTAAAACCCAGCATATCACAGGAGTGGGTGGTGTGGTCTCCATTTTTACTCAATGAGAAAGCAGAACAGCTCCTGCTGAACATGCTGAACTTTGAAGAGCCCATGTAGGCAGTTTCTGATGTTTGTGTGCGTGCCTGAATGAACAAGGAAGTCTGTGAGCATTTTGTATATCACAGGGCCACGGAGGAGATGTTAAAAGCAGCACTAGAAGCTCAAGCAGTTATACTTGAGGACGGCACCGCTTTGAGCAACACTGACATGCTAACAAAGTTGAAATGAGACTATGCTGATGGCTACGCAGGTGCAAATGGACTGGTACTTTTATGGCACTTTATAGCCCTATTGCCCACTCAGAGTGCTTATAATGCTTACCATTTTAGTTTAGTGTGTTACCATGATATAATTTATTAAAAGACTAAAACATGAACAAAAAAAACATCTTCCGTGGGTGTTTCTGTGGGTCAGTTTAGATGTACAGAGGCAAAACTGTGGTCTGACTAATCAAAATATAAAATTCTTTCTGGTAATGATGTATCCTCATGTATCTGTGCTAAAGAGGGGTGCAATTATTGAATATATGCAGATTTTTGGAACAACATGTACCGTCATCCAGAGAGTGGGTGTCTTTTGAGGGAAGGCTTTGCTTATTTCAGGAAGACAATGCTGTTTGCACGTATTACAAAGTGTAGCTTTGTAGTAAAAAAATAAATAAATAATTTAAAAAGTATAGACAGGTGTGCCTGTAGTCCAGACATGTCAGCAAGTGAAAACATTTGAAGCATCATGTAAGAAAAAACAGGACAGAGGAGGTCTGACTCTGTTGAGTAGCTGAAATCTTATAACATGCAAAAACTGCAAAACAGCTTGCAAAACCGCAGCAGCTGGCTGCAGAGTATTATTGAAAGGGAAGGTGATGCAACACAAGGGTAAGCATGCCCTTGTTCAAGTATTTTTTTTTTAAATTGCATACGTAAAGGTTTTAGAAGATGTATGTATTATTTTGGAAACAGCAGAGCTGTAGGCCAAACAGACTCACAGTAGCAATCAACATTTCCTGTTTTGAAATGTTTCCGCCCGGCCATTTGCAATTCTTAAACGAGACAAAAACAGGATTAGCAGTTCCAGTACTGGCCTAACTCAGATTCACTGGAGGACGTCACAGAGCAAAGGGATTGGTGGAAGGTTTACGTGCAACACGCCGCTATGATGGCCTGCAAGGAAGCTAAGCCAAGATGGTTTCAGTATCAGTTTTCTAAATATAATAGGAAATAATATTTGACCTTTGTGAGTATTAGTCCCACTGGATCTGTTTTGAGTGCAGGCATCTCGCATGTGAAGCGCTACCTCGCATGCAAGATGATGCATGTAAAATAAAAAAGACACTGAATTTGTGAGACCCTATTTTGAATGAAGACAAGACACACAACAGATTTTAACACGCTGTTCTAAACGCTCACAATCGTTACTGTACACATGTACACAGTGAAGTGTTACTATGATGTCAGATCTGTAAATAGGTTATGGGTTCAGTTAGGGGATGGCAGCCCCAGATGGGGATGTGGAGTGTGCTATCAGGACAAAGCGCGTCCAGAGCCCGGCCTATACTTCATACCCAGCGAGTTATTTAAAGGCCCCTTCTCTGCAGCAGGATAAAGTGGGCCAAGCTTGACTGCACTTCATAACATACAAGAGGCAGACTTTGACCACCTTTAAGATTCTCAGCACAGTGCTGAGCAACACACGCATTAATTTCAGGTGTGTTATTTTGTTGTTATCCCTGCATGAATAAGACCACACAATTTTTACTCAAAACTTTGTAATCCAACAGTAATATGGTTAATATGGTATGGTATTAACACAGTAATACTCTATTGTCCCCAAGGTATTATCTTGATGTGCCAGGTTGGCTTTTAACATGCTGCTTTTTAAATTATTTGATTAAAAACAGCAGGGAAAAAAGTTAGAGATGTTAGGGAGTAAAGTTTGCTGCAAAACACAACAACAAGCTTGTTTAAAGGCCTGCTTCTTGCAGCAGTGATCAAGGAAGAAAGAGAGCAAACACGAAGGATGAGATGCTGTACAAAGTATCTGCTGGCAGCCAACACAAACCGACTGTGAGTGGGGAAGAGAGGCGTTGTTCACCCACCCAACAGAAATAAAAGGCTGTACATACACAAGATGCATGATTTTGTTTTTTCTTAAGGAGCTGTTCACTAACCTCCCTGCTCCAGTTAGTGAATATGCTTCAGACCTGCCTAATGAACATAATGATAAAGCACTCACAGTGCCAGTAACACAGAGAGGCAATGATAGCTCCACACAGGACTGGAGGTTGAATCCAGGTCACTCTTACTGTACTCAGTCTAAAGGCTAATTAAATCTTTCCCTTATTCTGCCTTTTACAAGTGAATAATGAAAGCATGTGGATTTTTTTTTGATCACATGATTTCCATCATACACTAGATGGGGAAAATCATGATCTGGTCTGACAATGTTGGATCACACACAAATCTCATGCACCAGACTTATTCTGTTTGTTCTTGCCATAGTTTCCTTACAGCACATAAAAAACTGCCTTCCCCAAACACCCATCAGCCTCATCACCCCCCCCCCCCTCCCCCATCCCAAGGCTGGTATTCTCAGGTGAACAATGTAGGATTTATTCATTGTCATGGAAACAGTGACGAGTTTGAGTTAAGTTGCATGTAGGTCGCACGCCTCTAGACCTGATTTTATAACAGTGTGGTTCAAATCAGAGTGGGAATGAAGTTTGTGCAGCTCTATGATGACTTGAGAACAAAAACTTGGACTTCTGTCGCACGTGAGAGGAAAATAATCAAAGCCGTGGTCTGTCCGCAGCGCTGAAGTGTATCATTGGAGAAGCGGACTGTACAGACCAGAGCAGTCGCTTCGCTGGTTGCAGTAATTGATCTTTGCATGGCTAAATGGGCCACTTATTTTTACAGCCTGAGCAGGTGCACCTGTGTACTGGTGTTTCTTCACCAGTTGCTGATCAGTCATGAGGACCTGGTGAGTTTGTGGGGCAGCTCGACTAAGAACAAACCCTGCAGGTGCACACACACACACACACACACACACACACACACACNNNNCACACACACACACACACACACACACACACACACACACACACACACACACACACACACACACACACACACTCAGTGAGGAAAGTTTGTAATGTTTTCCAGTGACAATTATTCTGATGTAGCAATCTAAATAAGTTTTACATATACACACTTATAGAGAGGATCATTTGAATACTGTATTTTTAAAAAGCACATGGTTATAATTTTATTATCAGTAAGAATGATTTCCAAACATGATTATCAAATGTATTTTATTTAAAATCAGTTGAGAGGCGAAGAAGAGAGTGCAGGTAGGGTGGAGTGGGTGGAGACAAGTGTCAGAGGTGATTTGTGAGAGAAGGATAGCAGCAAGAGTGAAAGGGAAGGTTCACAAGATGGTAGTCGGACCTGCTATGATGTATGGTTTGGAGACAGTGGCATGACAAAAAGACAGGAGGCCAAGCTGTAGGTGGCAGAGCTGAAGATGTTAATGATGATGCAGATGGTTTGGACATGTGCAGAGGAGGGACAGTGGATATACTGAAATTGCCAGGCAGGAGGAAAAGAGGAAGACCACAGAGGAAGTTTATGGATGCAGAGACTGGTGACATGCAGAGGGTTGGTGTGACAGAGGAGGATGCTAGGGATAGGGTGAGATGGAGGCAGATCATTTGTTGTGGCAAAACCAAAAGGGAGCAGTCAAAAGAATAAGAGGATTGGGTATCTTTGATGTAGAAATATTAAGTGGGCTGTAAAGTTTGTTTTATCATCTATTTCAAGAGCTATAATCCATGCAGCAATAGTGATGTCAGCTATACTTGAAATATAATAGGAACTCTGCCACCCTGCTGGTACCAGAAAAAACGGGACAGGGGATCCAGAAGTCAGATTCAATCCTAATCTGACTTAATTCTGGATGCATATCATATCATGCATATCATGCGTCGTATCATGCATATCACGCCAATCATACTCAGAAGTTCCTGTGTGACATGACCCCTACATTTTGATATACTTCAAATGAAATGGTAAAATTAGAATCGATACAAAATGTAACCAACTATGAGGTGGCCAAGACAAGGAGAGTGGAGGTCAGCACTGTCAAATCAAATCAAAGTTTATTTGTCATATAAATGGTCATACAAAGTACAACTAGCAGTGAAATACTTTGACGACTACCCTTACACAACATGAAGATATAAATAAGCTAATTAAAAGAATATAAAATATGTGCATATATATATATATATATATATATTGTTAATTATTCCACTTTCATTTTATCTCAGTGTACATTCTGTGCACATATTTTATATTCTTTAAATTAGCTTATTTATATATATATATATACACACACAGACAGGGTATGTTGTGGGGGGTCATGGTGTCACTATTGCTGGACCCAAGGAGCAGATTCAGACAGTGAGATACAAAGTTTAAGTGTTTATTTATAAGGTGCAGCAGTAAGGTGAGGGAACTGAGCGGCCTGCAGCTAGTGATTATGCCGACAGTCAAGGAGTGAAAAGGGAAAAGGGAAAAACAGGTTTAGAACTGGCAGGTGTTTTTGGGGAATAGACTTCATGGAAACTGAGTTTGTTAGTCTCACTTGAGGTCCCATGGGTTGAGCTGGGAGCAGGCTGGGTTCCTGAACTGAGGGATTTGACATGAAGGCAAGCATGTTTCCAGCGAGTGCTGCGTTTCACAGAGTGGTACAAGGCTGAGGCGGGCTGGAGGGTTGGTGATGGCCCTGTGCTGGAATGTCCATGAGGCGAGGCAGGTAAGTCCTTCAGGTAAGTGATCAGGCTGCAGGTACAGAGTTGCACAGAGGAGACGGGAAACAGGAGTTAAACTGTGAACACAGGATGAGGAGGACAAAGAATGGAGCCAGTTTACCACCACAGTAGAAGTAACAATCTGAAGGAGCATCATAGCCATAGCTGATCCTTAAATACTCAGCCTTCAGGTAAACAATGGATTGCAGGTGTGTGGGAGTGAGCCCGGGAAAGCGGCTCCACCTGAAGTCAGAGACAGGAAAGAAGAAGCCTTTAATTCCACCAAAGAAGAGAATGGAAAAAAAAAAACAGCCTGCCCATGGCAAGGTCTGCCCACTCCTCTGTATGAGGATTACAGAAGAAAATGCTTTTAATGTATAATAAGCTGATACAGCTTCTCTGTCAAGGTGATCCCACACTACTTCAATAATGTTGAGGCCTCTGGGGAGGCCTGCCCATGAGCATTAGTTTTCCACTGTGCTTTTTCTATCCAGTTATGCCTTTATGGCATTGGGAGTGTGTTTGGGATCATTGTCTTGCTGAAAAATGAAGCCGTTGCCAATCAGATGTTTTCCAGATGGTATTTCATGGTCTGATGGCATCAGATGGTAATTTTCTACATTCATAATTCCATCAATTTTGACAAGATCCCCAACATCACTGCAGGTGCATAACACAAAGTGTCAGCTTTGCTATTTCAAAGTGTCAACTCCCATGACTGGAGTTTCACAGGCAGTCACAGTGAAGGAAAGATGGGTGTTGGGTTTTAATGAGGTGCGATGTTCCTTTTTGGAAATGCGACCCCAAGGAACAGGGTACCACTGAAGTTATGCACTCTCCACATGCACCGACAGCTATGACATTCACAGAAACTGGATCTCTGGAGATGTGGGTCAGTGTTTCCAAAAAAATTAAATTTAGAAGCATATTTTTTTTAAAAAAAGCACTTCTAAAAGCTTCAAGCAGCATTGAGAGTTATCTGAGGTGTGTTTGAGTAATATGAAGCCTGTTACGGAGCAGTTTAGTGGGACAGTTATTTAGAAAGAGAAACGCAGTGTGATGCTGAGCAGCACAGCAGTTTTTGGTGACCAGACATCCTGGCTTCATCCTGCAACCCAACAGCTCAGCTGAATGTCTGTGCACGGGATGTCCTGTGACTAGATACATGAACACTTCTGCTTAAAATGAAAATCTAGTCTAGATTTTTATGCTCTGGAAAGAGGCAGTGTACTTTATTTTTTGTATCCTTTTTGTGTCCTTAAGGGGCAGTTTCCCTGTAACACTGTAAAATCACTCGATTCACTGTTTACATGGTGAGATCAGCCACCTCTAACTGTTTCTTTTTTAGAGTCTACAACCCCAACTCCAGGAAAAGTTTGGGACGTGGTGTAAAATGTAAATAGACACAGAATGCAATGATTTCCAAATCTTATAAACCCATATTTTATTCACAGCTGAACATACATAGAAAACATATCAAATGGTTAAATGTTCGAATGTCTAATTGTGAATTTGATGGCAGCAGCACATCTCAAAAAAGCTGTGATGGAGGCTACAAAAGGTTGGAAAAGTAATCAGCACTAAAAATGTTCCTCCAGAAGCAGCTGAAGGAACATTTTGCAACCAATTAGGTTAACTGGCAACAGCTCAGTAACAGATCGGGTATGAGAAGAGCATCTTAGAGAGGCAGTTTCTCAGAAGAAAAGCTGGGCATAGGTTCACCAGTCTACAAAAAACTGCATCTACAAATTGTAGAACAATTTTAGAATCGTGTTCCTCAATGTAAACTTACAAAGTTCATAATATCATCAAAAGATTCAGAGAATCTGGAGGCTGGTCTCCTCAGTTGTTGAAAGAAGAGGGGATGCTGCACAGTCGTAAACATGGCCCTGTCCCAAGTTTTTTGAGATGTGTTGCTGCCATCAAATTCATTTTTTTTTCTCTTAACATAGGACGTTTTCTCGGTTTAAACCTTTCAAATCTTTCCTGTGTTTTATTGTGAATAAAATCTGGGTTTATGAGAGCTGCTAATCATTACGTTCCCACAATGTCCCAACTTTTTTGAAATCGGTGCTGTACTTCACATCTGTCATGGTCCCTGGGTTTGGGACCCAGAGTTTTGAGTTTTGTCATATAGTAATTTCTGTGTGTTTCTTTTATATCCCTACGCTTTGGGTTCTCATCTATTTCTGTTCATGGTTTCATTTTATGTTGAATTATTTGGGTCTCTATGTATTCCTGTCGCCTTTATGTTTCCGTGTCTGGTTTAGTCCTTGTCTCTGTGTTTCTTATGTGTTTTGTGTCTTAACGCCTCTGTGTTTAGTTTTTTCTTGGTATCTTGTTTAGGTTTCACTTTGTGTTTAGTATTTCTCTCAGGCCTTCTTAGCCTTAGTTATGTGGGTTCTGTTCTTGGTTATAGGTTGTATTCTATTCCTCGTTTAGTGATCGTGCTTCCCCTGTGTTCCCCGTTAGTTGATATTAGTCCCTTTCATGTCCAGTCTGTCCTAGTTTCGTCTCTGTCCTTAATGTCCCCGTGTCTGTCTTGTCGCTCTGTGTCACGTCCCCGTGGTTGTCTGGTTCTCTGTTTAATTGTCAAGTAGATCTTGTCTCCCCGTTCGGTTATGTCTCTCTTCCTGTTTCCTGTGCCTTTAGTTCCCTGCCTGCTCCAGTTGCTTAGTTGCTATTCCCTTTTGTTCCCTCATCTCTTCTCTGTATTGTTTATCTTCTGTCATATTCACATGTCTTAGTCCTGGCCTCAGTATTCATCTTTGCTCTGTGTATTCTGTTTTGGTAAAGCCTTCAGCATTAAAGATGTTCATCTTGAGTTCATGTTTTGTTTTCCGAGTCCTGCACTTTGGGGTCCAACTGCACTTCATGAAAACATCAGCAAAATTTAAATTTAAAAAAAAAAAAAAACTGGTTCAAGCTGATTCATTTAAACATATTTTAAGTCTGTTTGGTAGCCCCTTGTGACGTACATTGTACTCCACCTGGTTTAATGTGTCTGCGTGAGGTCATTATTTTCTGTTTTCTGATTGATCAAACAATTAAATGAATCACGGATAAAATAATCAACAGATTCACTAATTACAACACACTGTGGTTTTAGTTCAGCTGTCGTAAGTAGCTTAGTCCATGCAGAAACATTAAAACAAACACTGATGGTAGTTAAAGGTTGTTTACAAATAGTATATTTTTTTTATTATTCTTCTGGAGTGTATCTGGTAAAATTCATCAAAACACAAACCTTCTTCTTTTACCTTTTTCTCATAGTTGTGAAAACAGTGACCCACACTACACTGTCCAAGCTCATTTTATTTGAAAGCTCAGTTATTTTACATCATAAAACAGCTGCTTTGAATAAATTTGAAGGTTCAGAAAGTGATAAAGGTACAGTGACATCTCTGTTTCTGGAATCTGTTGGCTCTGCTGGAAGGGTAAACGTTAGATTATGTGGTGCATAATGTTAAATACAAGTGATGCAATAAACCTAAATGTGAGTTGCACTTTAATGTAAATACAACCAGTATGTCTATAAATTACAAAATCAGTGTGTAATTCACTGAACTGTAAACCAGAAATATAATTTCACTATGATGGTCTTTTATGTGTTAACTTTAACTGCATGTGTAAAATGATCTGTGTTTGTTGCTCCCTCTAGTGGTTGAGTGGGTTATTCTGATAATTCAACACACCAAAACAAAATTTTTACACAGTAAAAAGTTATACGTAGAAATGCACATTTCTTAAATGCTCTGAAGTGCAGATTCCAGCAGCTCATCTTCTCTGGATCAGAATGACTCAAACAGCTTCATTCTTTCTTGGACAGAAAGGCCCTCTTTCAGACTCTGGGGGATAAAGACATGTACAAAACATATTTAAAATAAGATCAAGTGAAAAGTGGTAAGTGGCGAGGGGATGAAGGTCTATATCTAGTTACTGCCACTGAATGTGGTTTAGATAGTGGAAGCAAGAATAGCTTTTGTCATCACACGAGGCAACGGTTACAGTGTGAAAAAGAAAGTTTTCTCTGCAGAACTCTGCAGCCCTAAAAAGACTAATTAGAGGTCTGGGCTTTGACTGGGCCATTGCAAAACCTTGATTCTTTTCTTTTTCAGCGATTCTGTTGTAGATTTGCTGCTGTGCTTGTCCTGTTGCGCCAAGCTGTCTGTCAGATGGCCTCACATTTGACTCCAGAATACTTTGGCATACAGAGGAGTTCATGGTTGACTCAATGACTGCAAGTTGCCCAGGTACTGTGGCTGTAAAACAAACCCAAATCATCGCACCTCCACCACTGTGCTGACAGTTTGTATGAGGCATTTGTGCATGATTTGCATGGTTTGCGCGTTATGGCCAAACATCTCTACTTGGGTCTCATCTACCCAAAGGACATTGTTCCAGAAGTCTTCTGGTTTATTCAGATACAACATTGCAAACCTAAGCCATGCTGCCATATTCTTTTTAGGGAAAAGAGGCTTTCTCCTTCTTAACAAGCCATACTTGTTCAGTCTCTAATTGTACTGTCATGCACTTTAACATGTAACGTGCTAACTGAGGCCTGTAGAGTCTGAGAGGTAGGTCTCGGGGGGGTGGGGGGGGTTTCTGTTTCTTTTCCCTTTTGAGTGTTTTGGTGTATTTT
>JAVDPK010003044.1:298011-325305 GCA_034780415.1 Cichlasoma orientale | reverse complement strand
CCCCCCCCCCCCCCCCCGGCAGGGGCGCTGAGCATTGCATGGTTTTGGGGTATATTTGCTGGGATGTCCACTCCGGGGAAGATTGTGGTATTGTTTTAACGCACAGACCAGCAAACTGTCAAAACGTCTGCTTTTATACAGGTACTCACACTTTCTGATGATCAGTTAATCAAGTGCATTTGATCAGCAGCACCTAGCTGATACTTACCCTCTGAATTTCTGTGGAAGGGAGAACTTAGTTGTTCACAGGATTGCACGAAGTCCTGGACTGTACTTTCTATTTTCTTAACCAGCTGTCTAATTGATGTTTTTGCTTTGTGGGCAAAAATTAACATTTATAAAATGTAGATGCTGCATCAGTTCTTACCTTTGATCTAACTGCTCTTATTTGTCGCACGAGGGATGATTTCTTTGGAAAAGTAGCGCTGTTTGTGTTTGCCACTGAGTCCTCTGAGTGGGAAAAAGAGGACAGAGAGGACCATCTAAACCTCAGTTTTCTGTAGTTAACAATGTGCTGATAAATGGCATCAGGCTTTATACTGAAACAGATATCATTCACTTTGTACTGGATGCAATGTTAAATGGTTGTCTGTTTGTGTGAGTAAAAAAAAAATTTCATATTTATGATATTGACATTGTGAAGAGCCTCTCACCGTGACTCTGCCCTGAGGTGACTCTTCTTGGAGACCAGGTGGAGAACTTAAAATGTTCACCAATATTACTGACATGTTGATGAAGATCATCTTGGCTGTTTGTGTAAGAGATCTTGATCTTATTCTCAGCGTATATTTTGTCCTGTGACACAGATGCACACACAGTCACACTTAGGCTTGAGTTAAATACTTAATTGAACGAGGTTGATGTGAATTATTTGCTTTTTTTTTTGCTATTAAATTCCTTCACTGTTCTCAGTAAATATCTAACATTGACATTCAGCAAAATTCCAACAGGGTTAAAAAAAAAAAAAAGAGTACTACCATTTGAGCAATCTTCAACTCTTCTCTGAGAGAATGAGCTTCCTGTCTGAGGAACTGAATTTCTGCCTCCCTCGCCCTCAGAATCACCTGCAACATAGATTGATTAATACACACACACACACACACACACACAGTATATATTTTCTTCCTACTTAACTATATAAATCTTTGTTTTTGCAAAAAAGATAACAAGCTGTTAAGTGTTTTGTTTTGTAATGTGCAGGTTTGGAGTCATTAAGGATTTTTCAGCAATCTGTGTTATAGACAGCAGGGAGCACTTTAGCAATAAATGTGCCTGAGACATCATCTGTCTCCCTCGCTGCGTGTCTCTCCTGAGATGTGGCTATAAGCTCAGCGAAAACATGCTTTTCTAACCTGTTTCTTTTTGAGTTCCTGGTTTTCTTTTTGGCACTGCATCATTGTTTTTCTCTCATCTTGCAGTTCCTCTCTGAGCTGAGAGTTTTCCAGGCATTTCTCGGTGTGCTGAACCGACAACAACTCGAGCTCCTTGTGCATTAACTGGACCTCCTTCCTTTGATGACAAAGCAAAGCACAGATGACGTTGAGCAGTAAAGTAAGCAGTCCTCTCATCCTCCATGATATGGGTTGGTTATTTAATTTGTAAATCTTTTGCCAATAAAGATTTCATTTAAAAATAGCTATTATATATCTATATCATATGCATATTTAAAAACATGTATTTGTCCTTTTAAGTTGTGCATGCACTTTAATTCTGTTGTCAATAGATTTTCAATCAATATCAATTTCATTAGTGTCATTTTTAATGAAAACGGTCTCCCTAATTCAGACTATGTTCTGGTGCAGCCCACTGAAGCCTCTTTAGGCTCAGTAGTCATTCCCAGCCTATCCCAGCTGACATAGGGCACAAGGCAGGGTACACCCTGTACAGGACGCCAGCCTGTCGCAGGGCTAACACAGAGAGACAGACAACCACACACACTCACATTCATGCTCACATTCACACCTATGGGGAATTTAGATTGGCCAAATAGCCTAACCCCAGTAAGCGCATGTCTTTGGACTGTGGGAGGAAACCAGAGTACCCGGGGAAAACCCACGCAGACACGGGGAGAACATGCAAGCTCCACACAGAGAGAGAGAGGCCCGGGCCAAGGTGGAAATTATATATTTTTAAATCTGATCTGTTGTACAGAGGAAAGAAAATAGCACTAACGTTTAAACCTGCAATTTTATACACATTTCATACCATTTTTAAGTTACCTGTTCACAGTGGGAAGTACAGGGAACAATTTAATACAATACAGGACAACAACTTTGCAGTAAGTGCTGCAGTAAACACAACTGCTGGGCTTTCTATTGAGAACCTTCAGTGAAAGACATAGAAGCAAACGTGTTGAAAGGACCGTTCGTCACTCACTCGTATTCGCTGTGGAGCTGCGTGATGTCAGCACTTTCCATGATGCGCTGAGACTGTCTGCTTTTCTCTAGCTCCTGTCTGTGGGCTCTCCTTATTGCCACAATGGCTGTTAAAAACAAAACTTAATTTCAGTACTGCCCTGGTGAAATCATTAATATCAGTCCTAAGTGTAATGAAGCATTCTTACATCTAATGTAATAAAACTGTTACCATTTTATTAGAGGTATTTCTTCACTATTGCTAAACTAATGGCCTGTGTACAGTAACTGCATAATTCTTCCATAAATCTCCCTAATTTTATAAAAAAAAAAAAAAGAAGGAAAAATGTGTTTTTATGAATGCATGGCTTCTTGCTTACCTGCCATTGTTGCAGCCGTCTCCTCCTGTAGGAGCTGCTCTTTCTCCTTCAGAAGTTCAGCCACCTCCTTCTGATGCTGCTGCTGCAGATCTTCTATAAGATTCCTGTGTATTTCCTCCATAGCAGTCAAGCCCTGATCACAGGAAGCCTATAATGATATTTTAAATTAGTTGTTGCTTAATATAACTGGCTCCGTAGTGTAGTGGTTTATACATTTGCCAAACAAGTGAAAGATTCCCTGGTTCAGTTTTAGGAAGAGACACAAATCCCTTGGGGGGTTTGTTAGGAAAGCCATATGGTCACCTGTGTAACTGTTACTTAATCCAAATATATAGTGATAAAAGCAGATATTTTTCCAGAGAACAGAATACATAAAACAATGTCTGAATGACTCTGTCATGGCATTTTCTGAAGTCTGAACCAATCTGTAAATTATTTACAGAATTCACACTTTAAGACAAATCATCTCACATAAGGCAAAGTCTTGGCTACCTGAAGGTTTTCAAGATCTTTCTGGTAAGCCGCTCTCATGGCTACTGCATCACCTCCCTTCATCTGAATCCCAAAGTCCTCCTTTGTCGCAGTCTGCTCTGGGAGAGAAGATGTACTTAGGATGAAAGGGGGTGCCTCTGTGCAGGATTTGGTCTGTTTCTCTCTGGAAACACAGGACTTGGTGTAGTAACCATGCAAGTGTTTCATCTCCTCTTCGTGGATCTGCTGCAGTTCCTTTATCTTCTCCTGAAACTCTCGTTCCAGTTTTTCCATTCGTTCCGCATGATAATCCTCAATCTTCTTTATGTCTTCCAGGAGTCTCTGGTTCCCAGTCTTTACAGATATTATCTTTTGTTCAGCCAGCTCCAGTTCTTTTCTTAGCATGCCATTGTCTTCCTGAAGCTGGCATATGGTGTCATTTAAAGCCTCTTGATCATCCATTACGCTGTTGCCCTGCTCTTGCAATTTGTTCACGTCAGACTCTTGCTTTAAATCCATGTATATCCTTTCTGACAGATAAATTAACTTTGCCTGCTCCAGCAAACATTTTAAGTCAAAGGCAGAAGCCATCTTCCCTTTATGCTCCATACCGTCCTCACTGACAGGTCTGCTATCGTCAGAGATGACCTGGCAGAGTTGGTGTAAAAATTTAGCCCTTCTTTGCAGCCGGGATATCAGTCTCTCTAACCAGTCTGGCTTTTTCTCTGCCTCTCCCTTTTTGTCATCTGATTGGTCCTCTTCTGCTGGTTTTGCAGCTTCTTTCAAACCTTTGGCATCTACCTGCACTTGCTCCTCATACGGAGCCAACTCTGAGGGACTGACATCTGCCAGACCCACCATTTGATCCTCTACGTCTTCGCCATTTACTTGAGTCACGCTCTCATATTGTTGCTGAAATTTTAGGGCAACATAAATGAGCTCTGCTTCAGCACAAACTGTACAGATTGAGCTTTCCAAAGGTTCATCTGTGTCACACTCTTTTCTCTCACACTGCATCCTTTCTTCTGCTTTCAGGGCTATTCTTCCAGTGATTATGTTTTTGTACCTTTGTGCCACATCCCCCTCATCCTTTCTTGATATTGAGGATAGCTGACCATGCTGGCTCTGAAGGACAGACACAATTTTTTCTACTACAAACAACTCCATCATTAAGCACTTCTCAACACTCCCCATATCATCCAAAGATGACCACGTATTAGTGGATTTACTTGTGTTACTCTCAGCTCCAGCTGATTTCTCATCATTGAGGATCTTGCCCTCTCCTTTGCTGACATTATACGATTCGTGCTGTTGTTTCAGTGCATCTTTTTCTCCTTGCTGAAGACAGGCGGCAACAGTAGCTAGTTGTTTCTCCAAGTCTGCAATATTGAGGGGAGTAGCTTGAAGTCTCTCTCTGCAGGCCTGTATGATGTTCAGAGCCACCTGAAACCTGCCGACTAACAACCGGCAGCGATTCTCTGTCTCCTGGGCAAAGCGCTGGCTCTGCTTAGCCTGACTGTGAAGCAGCAGACTGAGGTGCTGGGCGGTCGCTCGACTCTGAGTCAGCTGGGAGCAAAGCTGGGGGTCCCGACAGTTGATGTGACTCTGGTGTTCCTCCAGTCTTTGCGTAATGTCCCTTAGTTTCTCCTCTGTTACATACAGCTTGGTTTCAAGCAGCTGGATTACAGACATAAACCGTTCTGGATCGTCTCCTGCAGTGATGAGGTACTGGTATGACTCATCAAGTGATTGAGAGCTGGTTCTTCCATGTTTGTTAGAGTCGTCCCCATTTATGTGGCTGACATCTGCAGTATTGGACCAGTTAGACAACTGGTAACTGTCTATATCCTTTTCTATGCTTTCATTTACAGTGAAATGCGGTGTCGCTTGCTGTTGTCTCTCGTTATGTTGAATGAGCTCTGATGAATTATCCTCCAGGTGAGAAGAGGCACAGGTGCATGCTTTCAACACCTCGTTCAGTTTCCCTTCTGTCTCCTCCAAGCTATTACCTAACACTTCCATCTTTAGCAAAACTTCACTCAGCTCTTGTTCCTTCCTGTCAAGTTGTCTCTCATATCCTTCTCGTATGTCCTGTGTTTCAGACTCCCTTTGCCTCAATTTCCCCAACGCCACCTGCAGTTCCTCACAGACTCTCTCATACGTGTGTTCCAGATTGTAGTAGTGGGTTTCTTCTGTTTTCAAACGGTCCTGCAGCCTGCTCACCTCCCTGTCTGCCTCTGATAACTGATCCTGCAGCTCCTGGCAGCGACGCTCGACCTGCTCTCTTTCCTCTTGCAGTCGCTGTACGGCAGACATTGTACGTGCCAACTCTTCTTGAAGCTGTCGTTGTGCCACCTCAATTTCTCTCGTCCATGTCTGACTCTTAGTAAGGCACTCCATCTGCTGCTCAGACCTGTCCAGCTTCTCCTGAAGGTCATGTGAGTGTTGCTCAGCCTGCGCCAGGCTTGCCATCAAGCTCCTTCGCTCCCTCTCCTGACTTGCCTGAAGGAGCATGAGGTGCTTCTGTAGCCGAGAATCTTTTTGAGCCTGTGTCTCCTCATAAGTATGAAGCTTTGTTGACACCTCATCTAGATTGTTCCGCAGCCGTTCAGCCTCCTGCTGAAGACTTTGGTAACTATCTAATTCCTGCTGCAGCTGTGTCAAGCGAGACTCGGTCTCCTTCCTCTGCTCCTCACTGATGTTCAGCTGGGACTTCAGCGAGGCCACACATCGCTCCCATTCCACCTGCTGCTCTTGAAACCTTTGACGCTCTTGCTTGAGATGGGCTTGTGCAAGCACTGTGGCATCGCCCGTCACCAGCAGCTGAGCTTGCTGGGCTAAGAGATCTACTCTTCGCTGTAGTTCTGCCTCTCTGGCTTCCTCATGACTCCTCTTTTGTGCTTCCAGCTCGAAGCGAAGGTCCTGATTTATCTTCCGCAGTCGCTGTAGAGCCAAAGCTTGTTGTGAAGATGAATTGGTGTCATCCTACAAGACAAAACGTTTTGATTAGGAGAAAGATTATATTTGCTGATGTCTTAAAAGAAAAGTTTACATTTCACAAATAGAATCTGCTACTTTAAAGTACGAGCTATAAGCCAAATGGCAATTTTAATGGTAATGGTAATGGAAGATGAATTTCACAATCGGCGCATCCCTTCTAGCTATGTGCTCATTTGTAAATATATAGAGATGGGCACGTCAATATTGTTTTACAATACACTTAATAATCTACATGCAACTTGTTAACTGTGCCATTAAGAAATTAAATAGATATATTTGAGTGTTTTCTGCATTATACCTGTGCACCAAACCATTCCCTTGAATGGATTTCTTTCTCTCTTTGCAGCTCATCCTGCAGATTCCTTTTTAACTGCTGGAGTTGAGACAGTTCCCTCTGTGTTTGTTCCAGCTGCAAAAAATAGTAATAAACTGGATGCATTCTTGTATTATTTAGTTATTTCATTTATTCAACTGATTCCTTCAACTTATTTTATCCGATCACAGATATATCGATATCGGTGTTTTTGTTGTCTGATATGAACACATTTTCTAAAAACAGACAAAAGATCAGCAGGTATATTGATATCAGATTTTTGTACTAATATCACTTGGACTGTATTTTTTTGGTTTGATACATAAGAAAAAAATATGTGTGCTCTTGTTATTGTGATAAAAATACAAAAATAATCTTACCTCTTTGACAAGTTGCCCAGTTTGCTGCTCACATGCCTCAGTTTGATTGTCTTTCGTGCAGTCACGGGTGCTGTTTGTCGATACCTGCTGGTCTTCCCTCTGCAGAGTGTCTTTAGTTTGATGTTCACTTGCACTCTGCGTGTTCAAGTCGTCATCAAAACACTCGTCATTTGACAGCACCACTGCTGAAGTAGAGCTGTCACTTTGGCATCCTTCAACACCCGCTGCACAGAAGACCACACACAGAAATACACGTACAAAATATAATATATTAGCATATTATTTTCTATTAGATTAATATTTATGGCTTTAGATGTGGATCTTTTCTTTTCAAAGGAGTTCATTAAATGGGTTACATAGGTCTCAGTTTGTTTAATGACTCACCACTTTGGGTAGTTCCAGCAAGAACTGGGCACTGGTGAGCACCTGTGCCTTCCTCCTCCACCTGGAGTGGAGAATCGGTAGAAGCTGGAGCACCAGGTGAACCACGGAGAAGCGAAGATGAAGAGTTTCCATTGGCTAAGCTCTGCATTCTTTCTACCTGCACTTTGGAGTCTTTTTCCTGCTGTTGATGTGAAGCTTCCCTCTCACTGCTGGTTCTGTGCTCTTGCAACTGCTGGGTCTCCGGCTCTGAACGAGAGCTATGAGTACAGAAATCTCTTTACACAACGCACAATTTAAGGACATTGATCTGTCAAGCTGGCTTGTGAGGATTTAGAGTATCACATACCTTCAGAATAATTATCCCAAACCCACTGGAATATATATTAATCTACAAGTTTGACTCTAGTGATGCAGCACTCATCTACATAGAAATGAAGGCTACCTTGTGGTGTCATGTGTAAAACTGGGCCGCACGTTCTTGAAAACTGCGTGGACCCAGTTACGTTTCATCCCAGCAGTCATTGCACACAGTGTGTACACCCCATCTTTGGTCTGTGAAAGTGGAGACATTTTTTAAGGGAAATATTACAGATGTTTTGGCTTAAAACAGCAGTTTCCCACTGCAGTGTCTTAAACTGTTGGATGACTTTGACTTCTCCTGGAAAACTGAATGAAGCTGGATTCTTGCTACTCAGCCCATGCAATAAATCTCGGTGCACAGATACACCCCCCCCCTTTTTTTTTTGCAATTTTCTTTTATGTGCAATAATAATAATAACAATTTATTTTAAGGTCAGTAATAAGAAATTTTGCAGTGCAATAACAGTGTTGTACTTTCTCAAAAATAGTGAATAGCACAAGGCCAGTGATGGATGCCTGTGGACCAGATTTAATAGCCAGAACAACTCCAATCTGGACCATTTCTACAGTCTAAATTGGATCATTTAAGGTTGGGATTCACCTTTATGTGGAGTGATTTGCAACCCACTACCATAACATGTTTACAGATGTTCTGTAGATCATGAGCTGCAGCTTCAGTGTGTTTAGATTTGAACAGAAAATATAAGAGATTAAAATTTAAAAGTACCAGTTTCTTTCCTTTGATGCAATGATGGTGATGTGCACTGGTGGAAACCAAAGAGGAGGAAGGATCTGCTGGCTGCAGGGAGCTGCTTGTTTTCATTGTGTCAGCATTATCTCCATGACAGGACTCTTTGCTACCTCTAATAAATATATGAACAAAGCAGATGGACAAAACAGGATAATACTGACGGCAGATCACATGACATTTACTGTTCATTAGAAACATAGATCATTTCATAGAACAACCACTTAAACAAATGAAAACTTCACCAAACCTGATTTTCTCCAAAGAGGAAGACAACCGGACAGTGTTCAGAGTTTTCTTCCCAGAAGCTTTGTCTTTTTTAGCTTGTGACCTCCCTGCTGCATGTTCTGAATCTGACAGCAGTAACGATAAAAACAACCCATGAGCCATTTTCAGTGGTGTTTATGATTATTCTCTTTCTAATTCAGTCACGTCTTTGTTGTGGTGCAAAAAAACTAACCTGGAATAAATCACATTGCCATCATCTTTAGATTAAGAGAATTCTTTAGGGATGGAAGTTTACTTTCATGCTATGAATATCTATTTTAAAACTACAAAAATAGACACATAAATTAAACATGCATAGATTTACCATCTCCAGTGGATCTTTGGTCGAGCCTGTTGAGAGAGCGGCTGCTTCTCATGAATGGAGCAGCAGTGAGGGAGGTGGTGTGGAGGGATGAAAAGCTCCGGCTGCTGCAGAGGCGGGGACCTGCTCTGGCTGTGTGGGAGGCTTGTTTGGTAGCCGGGTGGCCAACAGAGCCCAGGTGGCTGAGGCTGCCTCTATTCAAACTCCCTCCAACTTTACTAACAGTTGCGGTAAAGTCGCTGCCTCTGCCGAGACTGTTACTCCGGCCACTGCTAAGACTGTTTTTGGATGCATTGCTGCCAGCCTGTTTACCTCCAGATGCTGGTAAAGATGTGAGTTCCTTTGTGTGTGTGTGAGAGAGAGAGAGAGAAAGAAAAGAGCCTCAGTGATTGTCTGAGGAAATAAATCACAAAAGAATGAATTCCTGCATGTTTTTCACTTATACCTCAAATTGTTTCCAATCCTGACTTCCACTCTTTGACACATACAATGAACAGCACCATTTAATCCTGACCAGAGCCCTTAATTTGCTTAAGAAGCATTTGACGACACTGCGACCATGAACACATGCGCGTACACACAAACGTGCACGCTGTAAACTTAATCACACTTGAGCGCTTGAGCACACTTGGAGAGCCAGCAAATCTAGGCGGTCTGTTCCAGTCTGAGTAGATGCAACCTCACCAACTGCAGAGGTAATGAATCTGTGGCTGGACTTCGTGGCAGAGAAATCAATTAGAAGATGCTTGAAGAGTCCTGACTTAGCGATATGTGCAGGTCTTAACTGCACAGTGTTGATCTTTAGCCATTAATGGCTACATAAATCAAATAAATGTGTGCACATCTCGCAAAAATACACACCCAGTATAAGAAAGCTTAGTGTTAACATAGTACAAAACTATATAACTAAAGGAAGGGATGTTTAAACTGGTGCTGTGTTTCTATAACATATCTGCAATGATGATCAATACAAATCATAAAAGGAAATAATTGTTTGTTTTTTGTTTTCCTGAACACAACACCTGTAAGATTCAGCGCATTTAGTCTTTTCTTTCCTCAAAGGTTTGGCAGTGGGGGGTGTGACTGGATGATCTAAGGGGGGAGGATCTGAAAATAATGAGACCAGTTTAATGCCAAAAAGTGATTTCCAGTATTTAAACTGTTGTAAACTACTTGTTGGGCTGTAATTTGTCAAACATATCTCAAACATATCTCTTGTGAATGATCTCAAGTCACTTTGAGCAAGAAAGAACACCCCCATCTGAACATAGAAGCTGCAATCTTCTTTTTTTACTTAGCTGTATGTTAGCGCTTACCTTTCCCCCTTTCTTCTGTGTGGGATTGCTGGTCTTAGTGTTTACCGGGGTCTCCTGCCACCTGCGATAGATACGATTAAGGCAGCTTCACATAAATCCTGGCAACTGGTAACCTGCACTTTTCCAAGACGCTTATTTAATATTGTTACTTTCTTTTATTTGTTTACAGTTAGAGAGAGAAATCATCTGTTTACAGGTGCTACCATCTTTCTTCATATTACTTATTTCACAACAACCACTCTTAGACTACTGATAGAAAAACAAACACCCATATAATGTTTGTCTCTAAAAGAACTATAAGACTCGTCAAATAAACCCAAGTTAGTAAAAAGAGCATACAGCCAGTGATGACTGCTGTTGGTCAAAATGATCATCTGTGCAGCTATTTTTACTCATGAAGACAATAAGGCACATAGCAGGTAAACAGCAGGGTTCGATTCATGAAGAACTGAGTAAAGTGAGTAAAAACCCAAGAAGTATAGAATTAGGTAAATTTAATTTATACCTGTCTGCTCATCAACTAATATGACTCTTTTCTTATGAAATAAATAGATAAATAGATACCTACCTTTGCTTCTTGGACATCATTTTCAGCAGGACAAGGATAACACCCTGACGGAGGCTAACTAAATGTGAGAACGTTTGGCTGACATTGGTAACCGTCTGCAAAAAGAGGTGAGCTCTGGCTTACTCTGGTGAGAAGAGAAAGAGAGAGCAAATCACAAGAAGGTCTATACCACAGAGTCTCAGAGAAACACGCCACATGTACATGCACATGTAATCCCACAGAGAGTTGGCAAACTCCATTAGAGTTTTGAAGGATTAGGCCGACAGCTTAACCGGATTACTACACAGTAATTTTAGTGAAGTTAATGTATCCGCTCACATTGTCCTTATCGCCCTACTCCTGATGTCTGTCAAGTTGATATCAAGACTTGTGTTCCTCTCACATCAGCACAAGTATAGTGAAGAAAAACACACGTCTAACTTCTGTCCTGGGTTATTGTCTACTGACTGTGCTCTTGATCTGCTGAAGACACAGCTGCCACTGCGAATCCCTGAGCTGTGACCTGACCTGAGCCATCAAGAGCAATTTCTCAGACACAACACTTGTCTGGATAAAATCCCTCCTTGTGCACAAATGAGCTCTTTGCTGTTAGAGACAAACTGTGTATCTGTTAGTAAATATATCTGAAATGTCACACCATGAAAGGTCACGCCATGAAATGAAAGCCATAACTGTGAGATAATAACCTATGAAAATTAGTTTTTAGCAGTTTTTTTATAAGAAACCACAGATGCAGCCGATCTGATAGGCTGAAGAAGGCTGTTCCAAAGTTTAGGAGCTGCAACCTCAAAAGCGAGATACATATAAGATCATTACTGTGCACTATATCAAGAAAAAGAAGCTGAAATTGGTATGATTGTTAAATATCTACAGTGATGAACAAGGCAAAATGTTCAGACCACCCTTGAATATAAGGCTCACACATGGAGGTAAAAATCTGGTTATTTAAATGCAAGTCTAACTGATAGTAGTTGCTGACACAAAGTAATGATGTTAATGTTATATGTCCAATTGTGACACACTATTACAAACTTCACATCCTGTTTTGTCTGAACTGGAGAAAGGAGGAAGAGAAATCAGTAGAAGCAAGACAGAATACAGGTGTGTGAATGATAGACAGGGGGTTGTAATGGTGAAGATGAAAGGAGCAGAGGTACTGAAGGTGGATGAGTTTAAATATTTTTGGTCAAACACCACCTAAAGCAATGGAAAGTGCACAGGAGAGGGAGAAGAAGAGAGTGCAGGCAGGTTGGAAAGGGTGGAGATGACTGTCAAGGGTGATTTAAACTGTTAATGCAGCTATGATGCGTAGTTTGGAGACATGGCCCTGATCAGAGGGAGGAGCTCAGGTTGAGCAGTTTGGAGACAAAGTTAGAGAGGTGGTTTGTATGAACGCAGAGGAAGAGGAAAAGAGGAAGACCACAGAGAAGTTTCGTGGATACAGTGAAGAAGGGCATGTAGAGGGTTGGTGTGACAGAAGAAGATGCTCGGAATAGGGTGACACGGAGGTATCTGATCCCCTGTGGCGATCAAGAGCAGGTAAAAGGAGCAGCTGAAAGAAGAAAAAGATAATTTTGTTGTGTCCCACAGGAGAAAAATCCTCCCGGCTCAGGCAACTGTGGCATCAAAAATCAGATATCAACACAAATCAACACAAAAACGCTAAGAGTGCACAGATGTTAGAATAAATAACAACTAGCAAATAATTAAAAAACAATTAAGTTTATTTTAAAATAATAACAAAAGTATAAATTGGTAAAGACATAATTATACACACAGAGATTATACAAAAAAATACAAAATTAGCACAAAGGATACCACAGAAACTGGGAAATTATGAGAATAAGTTCATCTTAAGGTAAAAGAAAAAAAAACACGCACAGACATACACTCAATGCATACATTTGTTTTGCTTAAGTACTAGAAACCTGATAAAACTTTAACACATATAATTGTTTATAATTTTTTCCCGTGACTTGAACGCAGCTTGTGCAACGTTTGCGGTCGGTCTCAAACAGTTGGTTTTATGGATTCTCAGCAGGCAGCGCTTATAAGCTGCTGTTTATTACCGTGGGGGCAGGAATCTTCGAAGCTGCTGTTTTCTCCTCTGTGAAAACGGCGCCTCTGATTGGCCGGGCGTCACGTGACCTCACAGCTGATTTCGTTGGATGAAGTGTTTTGCTTTGTAGCCATTTCTGGGTTAGCAGCCCCGTAGGGTAGCATAGTAGTCATTGTTGACTTTTAACGGCACTACTATGGCACAGGCAGCGCAGACTAATGCTTTTGATGCAAGCAACTCTACAATCCGGGTGGAGCACGATAAGAAGCGCCGGCAGTTTGTAATAAGGCTGAATGGTGAGTTCAAAACATTCTAAACATTAGCGTGCCAGCTGATGCTACTGTTAGCTTTCTCTCGTGCTAACGTTGTCGTCGCCCTTTTATTCTTACCTGCAGCTGCCATTTCAGGCACAGATGGCTGCTCACATGCAGTCGGAGCTGCTGGCTTCCTTGTCTTGTAACTTCACCAGCATTATTAGTATTTTTTGTTTTATCTTATTTAGACAAGGCCAAAATATGTAGCCTCCGTACCTCAAATCAGGTATGAAACTTTGAATAACACACAATAACAAATACACAAATCCCTGTATTAATCTTCCCAGGAGAGCTCTTTTATAGCAACATACCTGTTTACAAGGTTACATTATGCTTCAAACACCTTTCCAGATTGAGCATGCTGTGCGTTTTATTAGTAAGGCCTCCACATGGGCTGTGCTACTTCCTTTCAAGCGTTTAGTTCAAGTGTTTTAAACATCTTTACAGTTTTAAAATAACTCTCCTTTGTTTTTGTAGATATTAATCCTCAATAACACACTAATATCGCCTTTTTTTAACTGTGTCAGTATGCATGCTTGTCCTGGTCAGTCGTTGGACAGCTGTTAAGAGCAAAATGGTGGGTGCCATTGTTGTGCTGAATGGAGATCTTTATCTGCTCTTCACCCAGCAACATGACCCTTCCTCCACAAGGGCATGCCTGTACCTGGCCACTCATTCCTTGTCTTTCTCAGCAGCTGTGGTGCAGATTTATATGCATATTAAAATCTGCTACCACACCTTAATTTAACCTGTGTGCTTGCAGTCAGCATTAAAATGCAGAGATGCTGCAGTAATTCTGAGATACTCTGAGATAAGACTTTTAGCATGCACGAGCCACGTGGCAGGCTCCTGCTGCTGTCATGATGTTACATTTTGTTTGTATTGATCATTAGGAAATCCTAGCAGTGGGTGGGTTAAAGACAAACCTCTGCCAGAGATAAAAGTTTGTGTTTGCTCTCAGGATCCCATGATCGTGCGGTTCTTCTGTACGAGTATGTTGGGAAAAAGACGGTGGACCTGCAGCACACCGAAGTTCCAGACGCTTACAGAGGGAGAGGAATCGCCAAACACCTCGCCAAGGTCATTTTTAAACCAAAATTTTAGGTTTGCTCACATGCAATAGAAAGTGATTTGAGGAGATCGGAAATCTGTGAATCTTAATGGACATATAGATAGTAATGTGTTTTTGAATTTTTTGGTTGGGCAGCCTGTTTACATTATAGTAAATTGGAAATACCTTTAGATTTCTGAGTTGGTCACTCAAACCAAAATGTGTGATGTTCCTTCTGCTGTGGAAAAAGTGTGTTTTGTTCACCTTTAACTCTAATTAAAACCCTTATACCATTAAGGGAATGACACTATGTTTATATGAGATTTCAACTACTAGTTAGCTACTTAGTGGATTTAGTTCATTTTAAAAGTGAAAAAAAAATGCCATATTTCAATTACTGGTTTCCATTTTTTACTACTCCACATAGCTAAATATACAATAACCGGCCACTTTATTAGGATAGTACCGGGTTGGGCCCCCTTTTAACTTCAGAACTGCTTTAATTCTTCACAGCACAGAGAATGGATCCACACTTTCATGTTATTTACACCAAATTCTGAATGTCACAGCAGAAATGGAAACTCGTCAGACCAAACAATGTGTTTCCAATCTTGTGTCGTTCTCTTTGGGGGAGCCTGTTCTTAGCTGATAGGAGTGGCACCCGCTGTGGTCTTCTGCTGCTGTAGCTCACCTGTTTCAAGGTTTGACAAGTGCATTCAGAGACGCTCTTCTGCATACCTTAGTTGTATCCAATGGTTGTTTGAGTAGCTGTTGCCTTCCTATCAGCTCAAAGCAGTCTGACCATTCTCCTCTGACCTCAACAAGGCATTTTCACCCAGAGAACTGCCGTTCACCGGATATTTTCTCTTTTTCAGACCATTTTCCGTAAATGCTACATATGGTTTTGTGGGAAAATCCCAGCAGATCAGACGTTTCTGAAATACCCAGATCTGGCACCATGACACATTCAGAGTCACTTAAAATAGCCTTTCTTCCCCATTCTGATGCTCGCTTTGAACTTCAGCAGGTTGTCTCGATCATGTCTGCATGCCTAAATGCACTGAATTGCTGCCATGTGATTGGCTGATTAGGTAGCGGTGGTAACAAACAGTTGAACAATAAAGTGGCCAGTGAGTGTATTTCAAGCAAGTCTAGTCATGTTTTCATATAAAACATTGTCCCAAGAAATACCAGATGGTTTTGATGTGAGTTTCATGCACCATGTCATTGCAGGCAGCCATGGATTTTGTGGTGGAAGAGGACCTGAAAGCTCACCTGACCTGCTGGTACATTCAGAAATATGTGAAAGAGAATCCTCATCCTCAATACTTCGAACACATTTACCAATGATCCTCAATGGCAGTGAAGAGAGGTGGCGAAATGGACTCCAAGGAGAGAAATACTGCGCAGCGGCATGCTTTGGAGCTACAGGATGATACACAGCAAAGGACCATCCAGGCACTGTTAAAACATGACATTGACTGAATCCCGAGAAACAACTGATCTCGCACCGTAGACGCCTGTGAACGTTTGACTGACCGGTCAGTTACGTGCATAAATGCGAGGATACACACTCACTGCAGGCAGGAGGCGAATCAGCCAATCATGACTTGTACAAACAAAGCAACCAAAGGTGAAGCCTGTTACCTCAGACAGAAACTTCCAGGATCCAATATTGACTTGAAGTAAAGGTTTAGTCATATAATAAGAGCAGATTTGAGTCAAATGTTACAGCGTGTTGCAAATTTCTGCCCTCACCCGGACTCTGTGGGCATGAGCAGCACTGTGAGATGACCACCCCTGGTGTTTTTGTCTTTGACTCCACTGATGCTCAAATGTTTGTTTGTTTGTTTGTTTGTTTGTTTTTTAATGTTTTCTTTTTCTTATTTTTTTGCAAATATTTCAATTTAACCCCTTCCTCTTTTAGAAATTGTGTTTTTTAGGGCTGACATGTTAGTGTAGAAGGTTGTGTATGCAAAGTGCATAAAAACATCGATACGAATATATACTTTTTTTCTTGTAACTGATAAAGTGGGAAAGCCATACATTTGGTAGGATTTTAAACGTGCTTGCGCTAATCTAATCTGAATTTTTACTAATGTTCCTCCTCACAAAGCCTTGGTTTAAACTTCACTCCATCCACTTTCATCCTTCCACATAAGAGTATGTGGAGTTACTAGAGTCATACATTGATTCACTGAGTGATCAAAGGTGCAGAACACAAACTGACGATATCTGACTGAGACTCAAGATAACCCTTGTCTTCACTGTACGTTAAATGTTACAGGCACTACTGATAAATGGGGTCTGAAGCCTGTCATGGTGTGGTGCAACACTTCAGTGTGTGTGTGTGTGTGTGTGTATGTATGTATGTATAGATATCTCTGTTCAAACCAGCAACAAAAACAGTACTGTTCTATTCAGGGCATTCACATTTATGTGGTTTCAAACAGCCCTTTGTCCTGTCGTTTAGGAATTACACTGGGTGGCTGTGGCTTTTTTTTTCTGGTCATTTGATCCATATTTCCTCTGACTCGCAAGGCTTCTCTGCCCAGCTGATGTCAAAACGATAAGATCATCTGTTAAAAATCTTTTTTTTTTTGGGCTCTTCAGGAGGTTTTGCTGTTGACAATCTTAAGTGTTGAGGAGAAAAAAATACCTCAGGTTACTCGGCACACTCTGGCAGGACAGCACAGATTCTATCTGCTGTACTCACTCTTAGTTAATTGCAGGAATTTCCGTTTGTAAAAGTTCCCTTTAGGTGGAACACACCTAAGGATAGGCCAAGGTATTCAAAGTATTGTTTCATTGTGTGTGTGTCTTTAAAAAAATTTTTCTTTCTTTTTTATTTTTTTTGGAAGAAAGCAAATGCCTGAATTAAAATTTGAGCAAGTGGCTCTCACAGAGGCATCAACATCCAGTCCTTATTACAGTATATTGTTTTGTGATTGAGACTTTTTTTCTTGCATTTGCTGTCAATAAATAAATAAATCTAATAGACCTCACATGACCAATGTTTTATGTATTTGTAGCAGAGCAACATGCATGCTTAGCTATTTGTGGAGGAAACATCTGATCCTGTACAATATACTTTTTATAACCACAGAGCGTTCGTCACTGTGGTGGTTATATGCTGACAATAATTATCTGCAATGCGGTTCATGTGCTGTTAATAGTGTCAACATGGACACACCTTCAAGACTTAAATCGAGCTATTTTTACACTGGCATACCAGTACTTTACTGGTGTGGGCTTTTGTCTAGTATTGATTTAGAGTACATTTATTACATATTGCGTAAAATAAAAAAATAAAGTGATTGCAATAGCAGAAGTTTACTCACAAACTGGATGAGGACTTTGGTATTTAAATACTTGATTTATCTCCAAACACTTGGGTTAGTGGTGTAAAATGAATAATGTAAGGCCTAAAATCAAAGAAAAACTGGTATTTTTATACTCTGCCAAATATCTTTATCAAACCCACACTACAAAGCTAGCAATTGAGTTGATTCCTGTTCCTGATTAATGATGACAGATATTGTATTGGCGCCACCAAGTGGCAATTTAAAGATATTAGATATAAATTATCCCCATTTCTGTTTCTGCTAATGAGCCATGTTCAAGGACCTCTCCAAGCAGCAGTTTAGGGTTAAAACCCATAGACTGTGTAAAAAATGGACATATCCACCATGATGCCACCCACAGGTTTAAGAAGTCCTGTTTCAAAGCCACAATTTGAGCATTCTGGTGGCTGCCATGTTGGTTTTTGGAGCCAGATGTGACCATATTTGGATGGGAAGATAACAAGCTATGTCAACTTTAAAGGTACTGCATGTAAATTCTTGTGTTTTAAAAATTATTCATATCTTCCCAAAATTAAACACTATGACTTTTTGTAAAAACGTGTACTCTGTTATAGAGATATTAGCAGAAGCTGAGCTAGGGCTGGGCTGTACTTTCTTGTAATACCACATTGTACCACAAGGTGGTGTAGTGAGTCAATATCACCCTTATTTAATCATGCAAGACATTAAGAACACATTCCTAATTTCAATGGCAGTCTGCATAAGGAAAGCCATAGTGATAGACATTGCAATACCAAGTGATGGCAACATCAAGAAGAAGGAGCACGAGAAGTTCAATAAGTACCAAGGGCTCAGAGAAGAGCTAAAGAGGATGTGGAAGGTGGAGGTAACAGTGGTAATTCTGTGCAGAAAAGTGCACTCCCGGGAACAGCTAAGATACTGAGCAGGACCCTCAAGCTGCCAGGCCTCTGGTAGAGATTTTTTTTTAAAATTTGTTTATTCAATAGGGTTACGGGCACATTGAAAAAGCATGGGACTTATATAGAACTAAAACTGTGGCTGCAAGTACTTTACTAGATCTTGGGGGGGGGGGTTTGTTTAGTTTTTCTAATTGATAAATAGTTTGATTTATTCAACATTTCTACACATGTTTAAAGTTACAAAAGACGCCCCTAAATAGACTATAATCCTGAATGGGCTGCTCCCTATTAAAATGACCAGGCTTAAATATTATTAGAAAGCCACAGTTGTCAATTTGCTTGGCTGATGTGATTCCTGCTGGCACAGCATTTGGTCCCAACACATGTCACATTCCTGACCGGAGCCATTATAGTTGTGACAGCCAGCGCGCTCAGGTTACAGCACGCGGACACAGCAAGAGCACGCGAGGGCACAATATGGGTGAGTAGCCTGCGATCTGCACATAAATCAAAAAACAAAACGAGATGACGGGACAGTATATTAAATATTACAACAGACCTAAGTATGCATGCAGTGTGTTTGCATAATTATGTGTGAATATGTAAATTAAACCTGTATTTATTTGTCGATTAGTTTTGTTGTACTAACTTCGTTGTTCACTATATTTAAACAAGCATACCCTCATTTCGTTACATTTAGTTAAAATGTGCTCTGACCTCTCCAACTTCTGTGTACCATTACAAATACGTAAAGGCAGGTACTCTGCTCGAATAGCATCATGGGAATAGTAGTCTGCATTCGCGTTCAACTGTTGGATCGAACAGAAACTGTATTTTTTCCTCACACTACATTACCCAGAATGTTGAGCGCTGCCATACGTCAACCGCAATCACAGTTGTATCTCAAACATGGCGTCGCTGGGAAGGAGGCGCGGTGTCCCAGTAAGCAGGGAGAGGTCAGTTACTCCACATCTTGGCCATTAAACGAACATGTTTTAATATGGGGCATCGTTTGGTCCGTGTCGCCGTTTGTCAGATCCAGAATGTGCTTCCCGTTTGGGATTCAGAGTTAAATATTAACTCGATAAGTCGTATTTTTTTAACCCGGGGTTAGCTCTTGTTAGCGGGCTAACAAGCACGGCTAGCTGTCGCTAGCGAGCAGCTCATGTGATGTTTTGGTTGTTTCACAGTGAGCGATTAACTCTGGGAAAAGTTCAGTTTTGCCACACGCCGGGGCAGACGGCGGTCCGATATGCCACGGTTCATATGCTGCACAGTCTTGGCTCAGCTAGCAGTGTTGACCGCTGTGTTTGTCGACCTGGTCTCTCAGCAACTTAGCTGGCCGGTCCTCCAACTTTCTGCCAGTCGAGCGAGTCGGCTAATGCACCTAACCGAGGTACAACTTGCCCCCTGCTCTGTGATCCTCAGCCGATTTTCCCTACTATCTTAAAATTCCCTAAAAAGTCCCCCTCAAGTGTGTGAAGCATGTCACCTATGGCGATTGAGCCTTATTTGTTGGTCACCAATAAGGCCTTGTATTGTGAAATGTTAGGAGTTAGAAAATATGAACAGTTTAATGTGCGACAGCTTGAAAAGCCTGTAATAACCATTTGGTAATTTTGGCATTTGATAATTAAGACTTGATATAAAGTAGCCACCCAAGTCTATGCATTTAAATGTTGTTATACAAATGTTAACATGTGTAAATTGTTGGGACACCATTAAGAACACTTACCAGGGTGGTTACTTTCATGTTTGAGCTGGTACTCAGTGGTACCGTTTTTGTTAGGGTTTTTTTTGTTGTTACTTATTCTGAAACACAAGTCCAAACTAAATTTATTTTTTTTATTTATTCACATTTTACACACCAGTCCTCTTGGTCACTGTCTGACAGTGTCTGTGACGTTCACTGTCGTAGGATCAGTTTGATTTAGCCTGGCCCAACTGAGTGCAGTCAGTTTAAAAATGCCAAGTTAAAACCTCAACCAGCACATTGAATAAAAGCCCCATTTCTCTGACAACAACTTATTCAACTAGCTAATTAATTACCTGACGAAGACGACAAAGTCGTCGAAAGGTTCAGACGTGCTAAAGTTACGTGCAGGTCCTTCGCTGAATCCAGCTTTCAGACTGTCAAATAGTTGGATATGTATTGTGTTTGACGAGGTGTATCATTGGATTAGATGTGTTTCCGTGGCTGCCTTTGCATTTTGCGCTGCAAAAATTGCAGTTTTGAATGCATCGAGTTCTGAAAAGCGTAACCACACCTGAGAGTACTTTCAGCTTGCTGCTACTGTTGTTGCCCCTTTGCTGCTTTTCAACGCATCGCAGGAGTGACATCACATGGTCTTGCTGATTTAGACCATCAGTGAGTCTGTGCCGATGATGCCACCTACGTAAGTGGCAGACACTGTTGCCAGCATTCACACTTGTGCGTGGTCGTGTCCTGTTGTCTTAGATATGGTACCAGGCACAACAGAAACACATAAAATCCTTTTTTTCCCACCTCTTTGCTGTGGTCAGTTTTTTCAAAGGCAAAGACATTTGCATCTCAACTTTTTCCACTTTTTGTGTACGTTCCATCTCGTCCCTTCCGATAGATTCGGCAGTCTCCCTCCAGGAATTTGCTGTCATTTGAGAGTCCCTATATTGGGGCTATGATTATAATTCTCTCAAGCCAGAAATGCACAGGAGTAATAAACAATACTCAACAGGTCAATCAGAATAGTTCTGCGCTACCTAAATGCGGCTTGTAGTTACATTTCCAGGGAGGGGCACGTCAGGGTACAGTGTAGGGTTTCAGAGGGGTTTGTCGTTGCAATGCACCTACGACGTAGGTTCAATGCAAAGGTCTAAATCAGATGTGCTCTGGTGCCAAAATTTGTGCACTGATTGATTTGGTGTGAATTCGTACTTGGTAGTGCTGACGTAATTAGGCTGGTACCAAGTTCAGTACCCAACCCCCTTTTTTTTTCTTTTTTTTTTTTGCATTTTTGGCCACAGCAGCTTTTATCTACAGTGGAGGGAGACAGGAAATGGGGGAAGATACAGGGGGAGACACGCGGGCAAATTGGCCACAGGCAGGGACTCAAACCTGCGCCGCCCGCACCGCAATATGGCACATATGTGGTCGCCGGCTTTCACCACTAAGCCACCCGGGTGCCCCACCCAACCCTTCTAAATACACAGCACATCTTACATTCAGAAATTCACGGACATCAGAAGATATGCTTAACTAAATAAAGTGCAGCAAATATTAATCCTTCCCTGCTTTTTGTTTTAGTTTTTTTTTTTGTTTGTTGACAGACTGTAATAAAAACAAAAACAAAAGCAGTCAACTTAATGAGTCCTGTGGGCAGATTTGGCCAGCCAGCATTATGGTTGGGAAGGTCTATTTCAAGTTGAAATCCTGGGATATTTTAAATATTGTCTCCAAATCCTCGGTTACACTCCTGTTGTCAACTTAAACAGCGTTAGATTTGGATGAATGAGTCTGGTTATTGGTTAGAGAAAATCAAATCCCCCTTCCCCTTTGATGTTTGTTAGATGGAAGCAGAGTTGACATTTCTGTTTTATGTCAGAAGCAGGCAGGAAATGGGGAAATACAGTTTCAGCTTTACGTTATAAGTCCTCTGTTCTTACTCTCACTGTTGCCTGCCTGTTCCTCTGTTTGTGCACAGGGGAGTGATGGCGGCGTCAGACTGCTACATCGTGCACGAGATCTACAATGGGGAGAACGCACAGGACCAGTTTGAGTATGAGCTGGAGCAGGCGCTGGAGGCCCAGTATAAATACATTGTTATCGAGCCCACGCGGATCGGAGACGAGACGGCCCGCTGGATTACCGTGGGCAACTGCCTGCACAAGACGGCCGTGTTGTCAGGTGCCGCTTGCCTCCTGACGCCACTTTCGCTGCCCGTTGAATACTCGCGCTATGTGGCGTTGCCCGCCGGCGCCCTCAGCGTGGCCTGTGCCGCCCTCTACGGGATTTCGTGGCAATTTGACCCCTGCTGCAAGTACCAGGTGGAATACGACAGCCAAAAACTCTCGCGGCTGCCCCTGCATACACTGACCTCCTCAACGCCCGTGGTATTGGTACGCAGGGATGACATCCACAGAAAGAGACTCCATAATACGATAGCACTGGCTGCCCTGGCGTATTGCGCCAAGAAGATCTATGAACTCTATGTGGTATGAGTGCACTCTGAAGATTTAAGAACCAACAGGAAAAAAAAAAAGGAAAAACTAAAAAAAAACCCAGAACCTACCTACCCCCACAATGTAAGAAAAAGAAGCCACAATCAAGCCCAGCAGTCAGCTCCACATGTGGTGGGTGCCTCCATTTTGAACTTTGATCAGAGGGATATAGTTAAAACTAGAAGGAATTGTTTTTTGTTTTTTTTCCCTTTTACATTTCCTTTACTTCTATGTGACACCAACTGCACAGTTATCTCTGTAGTGCACTCGCGCCCTTCCCCTCGACTCTCTCCACCTGTATCTTTGACACACAAGAAAGTAGTGCACAAGGGTTTGGCAGCAGTTCCTCTGGACTGAGGTGTGTTGGATTGAAAATGATCAGACACGTTTTGTGTACCAAGTCCGTTCCCCACTTTCCTCGTAGTTTTACTGTACCCCTTTTTTGCTGATCAGTACATCACCATTTAATTAAACATTAGGATATTTCAAACTCACTTTTCTGTATTTTATTTTGCTTTTTTTCATTAAATGGATTCAACACGATGTCCGGAAAAGAGCAAGTGGCTCCAACTGGTTTGAGATTGTGTCTTGGTCAAGTCTGGTTTGAATGAGTGCGAGTAAGAATATCCTTTAAAAAAAAAAAAAAAAATTATGTATAATAGCGTATATTAAATGAAGCAAAAGACAAATTTGAGACTGTTTGATACAACAGATGACACAGTAAAGTTTAGCTGCAGATGGATGACAAATTAAAGGAAAAAGGATTGCTTTCACCTCCAGTTTGAAAGGGTTCTGGTGGCTCTTATACTCTGGTGGCTTTTTCCTTTCACTTTGGGTCCTTTAGAAGGAAGGATCACTGCAAATCAATAGAAAGTTGTTTTGAGTGATCACCTTTGTCCTACTGCATGATGACAGATTTCCAATGCCTACATAACTGGGGCTGATGAGGATGAAAATGACTTCAATCATATGCTGTTGCTTTCACCACATTTCAACCCAGTCCAACACTCGTGTGACATTTTGGACCGACATGTTTTAGGGACTCTGAGGCTCGACGTCAAACTGGATTGAGGCTGTCCCGGTGCTACGTGGTGGCCCGACATCGTAACAAGTCACACTTACTGCACTTTCTAAGGCACAATGCTGCGTGTGTTTTTTTTCCCTTTAATTTGCTACTTGTCTGTGTTTATCCTGCAGAAAAAAATGAGGTGAAGTGAAGCAGGAGTTGTGACTGCATAAGTTGAATATTAAGAGACATTATGATCAAGTTAAACAATTACATTATAACCTTTTATGGTACCGCTTTTAAATTTTCTAAAAAAAATAAATTAGTTACTGTTACCTTCCTATCAGCTGGAAGCAACCTGGCCATTCTCTTCTGTCCTCAACAAGGCATTTTCACCCAGAGACCTGCCTCTCACTGGATAGCTTCTATTCTATGGATCATCCTCTGTAAACCCTGCAGATGGTTGTGTGAGAAAATCCCAGTAGATCAGCAGTTTCTGAAACGCTCAGACCAGCCCATGTGGCACCAACAACCATGCCACGTTGAAAGTCACCTAAATCACCTTTCTTCCCCATTCTAATGTTCGGTTTGAAGTTCAGCAGGTCATCTTGACCATACCTTCATGACTAAATGCACTGAGATGTTGCACTGTGATTGGCTGATCAGGTATTTACATAATGAGCATTTAAACAGTTGTACCTAATGACGTAATCCTAAAATTTAAAACCAGTTGCTTTTGTTTTTGAAGTATCAGTAGTGCTGTATTTGCTTACGTGTGGCGTTTCTCAGGAACTGTGCACAGCGTATGAAAATACCTCAGACAACTGAGACCCAAATGCTCCAGGGTCAAGGAGAGCTTGTTTACAAGCTTTTTATTCACACTGGCAGAGTGAGTTTCCAAGTTGAACTGTGGTGTGTATTTGCTCTTGGATCAGGAAAATCACAGACATGCAGAGTTATGTAGAGTTACACATGTGAAGATGCGCACAGTTTAAGAATCAATATTTCAAAGTTTTTGATTTTTTTTTTTGGGTTACATGAGGACTCACACAACACCTGTGGGAAAAGATTTAAACAGTGACACTGAAAACTGACTCGCAAACAGGTTAGAGGCCCCACCCATGAAACACCTCTGGGGAACGATCGTGCAGGAAGTCAAATTCTTGACTTACATACAGTTCTAGTAAATCGATACAGCAACACATGGACGTCCACACATGTTGGAAGCTCTATTCTTGCAAAACAATGCTTCCTTTAAAGTCCAGATGACAATCCACACAAGGGTGTATGGGTATTCTTGCGAAACACGTCTGTAGACTTCTGAATTTATTGTACCGCTGCCATCATGTGACATCATCAATGAAGATTAATGAGCCCATCCCAGAAGCCCAATCATGACATTACCTGCACTGTGAGCTCGTATATTTGGGATCCTTTTTTCTCCAAACGTTAGCTTTTCTATCACCTTGGTAAAAGTTAATCTTTGTCTCATCAGTCCATAAAACTTCCAGAATTTCTGAGGCTTGTCTCTGTATTTCCTGGCAAATTCCATCCTGGCCTTCATGTTCTCTTTGCTAATTAGTGGTTTGCATCTTCTGGTGAAGCCTCTGTACTTTTATTCATGAAGTCCTCTGCGAACAGTAGATTGTGATACCATCACTCCTGCCCTCTGGAGGTTGTTGCTGATGTCACTAACAGTTATTTTAGGGTCTTTCTTTGCAGCACAATGTTTCTGTCATCAGCTGCTGTTGTTTTCCTCGGTCTACCTGTTCAACATCTGTTACTTCACCAGTGACGACTTTCTTCTTTGGGACATTCCCAACAGTTGTGCTGCATATGGTCAACATTTGTGCAATGGCTCTGGTTTCCTATCTTCTCTCAGCTTTACAGTTGGTCTTGTTTATCACCCATAGACAGCTCTCTGGTTTTCGTGTCACAGTCGGCACAGGCAAATAATCAGGACACACCTGGGCAACAAAACAGACCTATCAGTCACATGTTCCAATACTTTTGCTCACAAGAGCAAAAGTAAAATCTGGGTTCAGATGAAAGGTGCTATCTTCTGAACTGTGTATCAGATCCAGATGGAAATATCTGGAAATAAAAGCTGAGGTGTTGATCTTTTGTCTCATATTGATTTATTTATTTATTTATTTTTTTTATGTCAAACACAAATGTCTTCAGTCTACAGCAAAAATAAAGGGATTGGCCTCATTGATCCAATACTTTTGGAGGGGACTGTTCGCCTATCATGGACACGAATGTCATGGTAATTTTGGGGGGTTTAATTTCTTTGACCTTCCCAACTTTTATAAATCTACAATTCTTTGTAAATCGTCTCTGAGGTCCTTGGACATGCAAGTTGTTTTGAGTATCAGTCAATCCAATGAGTGCTGTCAAAGACAAGCTACCAGTTGCGGTCAGTTATGATCACTAATGTCCTAGTCAATAGGATATACAATGTAATGCATTATAAAAGCTTCAACACCACTTATTAAAAGATTTAAGTGAGCCTGTATGTCTATTTTTGACCTTGTGTGAATTAGAGAAAATCCTAATTAAATTCAAACTTATGCATTCAATTCTTGTTTTTTAAAGTAATCAAAGATTTATGCTGTACAATCATCCCATCCTGGAAAAAGAACAGTTCAAAGAAACCATTAAAAGCCCAAAATTACCATGACATTCATGCCCATGATGAGTGGATGTAAACTTCTGACCTCAGCTGTATTTATTCCCACTCAGGATGTGACTGTGAGTCAACTTCCTTCACAAAGTGCTGTGTTTGTATTGTAATATCTGTTCAGAATTTCTGAAGAATGTGACCATGGCACATACCCTCCATAGTGTAATAATTAATAAAACAAACAAAAAAGCATCAGCAAAAGCAACAATAACAATAAAACTAAATTGAGCAAATCGACCCTGGAAACTAATTGAAAATAAACTGAATTCACAATTAAAAGTCAAAACTAAATAAAAACTGCAACGAAAATACAAAACTAGAATAAATGCTATTAATATAGCTGTTTATTCATGAGAGACGATGACCAAAAAGAAGAAAAAGATTACAGCAGATTAAATAGGTCCCAGTGGTTTAAACAGTTCTCTCTACACAAATGTAAAACATAAATAAAGTAAATTATGAGTTTTGCGAGAAAAGACAGCTTCTTTTCTTTGTCCAGCATAATTTGAGAAAGCGTAGCGTTTTGGTTTTAGTTTACATTCCAGTCCAGTAGGTGGCAGTAATACACTTGTAAGTTAGTTGTCAACCGCCATTAAGCTCTAACGAAGAAGAAGGAAAACGAAGAAGAAGGAGGAGGAAGTGTTTATCACTGGCACCTTACTGTTGTTCTGCTCGGCGGTACCGCTCAGGTGAGACCCGAAAATGAAACCCATAAAATGCCCTTTAAGTCTTTATTTAATCGTGTTAGATTAGATAATCAGTGGACATTTATTAACTCCTGTAGGATGTTGGAATATGAGTTCAATTTTAACAATTTCATCCTCTGTGTGTGTGTGTGTGTGTGTGTGTGTGTGTGTGTGTGTGTGTGTGTGTGTGTGTGTGTGTGTGTGTGT
>JAVDPK010003044.1:285075-297522 GCA_034780415.1 Cichlasoma orientale | reverse complement strand
TGTGTGTGTGTGTGTGTGTGTGTGTGTGTGTGTGTGTGTGTGTGTGTGTGTGTGTGTGTGTGTGTGTGTTTATTGTGGACATGCTGGTAGTGGACTTTAAAGGAACAGTCAGTCTTTTTTTTTTTGTTTATTTAATAGAAAAATATACATTAGTGTGTAATAACATCTTCAAACAAATTGATGCCTTCTCATAAACTTAGAATTAATCCATTAAAATTACACAGCTGTGGGTGACTGTATGTGGAAGCCAACATGTTGGCCACCACTGTGGCCGAGATGGACATCGCTGCGCTGCCTTATCGTGTTTTATGTGTTTAGCTAGACACCAGCCAGATACATTGAATGCCAAAGGCGGAGGAGAAGAGAAGGAGGCAAATTTTAATTAAGGATTTTAAAAGGGATGGCAAAGTCGCCTGCAGCTAATTCACCCTTGCATTTTGACACATGGAGTTTGAAAAAAGAAAAAGTTTGTCCTGCAGCAGCCACTGTAACTAGGAGTATGCACTTGAATTGGGAGGGGTAAAAAAACAGAACTCTACTACATTCTACTGACTTCTAGTGGTGAAATTGTTGACACTGTACCTTTAAAGCTTTCTCAGAGTGAAGACATGACGAATACAGAAGGTCAAGGTCATGTTGTAGCCTTTTTGTGGTGACAAAAGCAGTTAGTCAAAGACAGAACAACTTGATAACAAGTGGTTATTGGCTTGCTTAAACATGTTCTTCATTATTAATAAAACAATAAATCATTTAGACTGTCAATCTGATATGGGGAATTAATTTTCTCAAGGGACACTGTTGTGGAGGACTGCCCCGATAAGCTGAATTCAGTTCTGCTCAGTATTAATTTGATCTCTCTTTTGCTCATTTTTTTTCACTTTTGGCTGCAGATAGCTGGTGATTGCAAGTCAATGGAGCGTGTGATAGGAGGAGGAATGCTGCCACTGGTTTTAGCAAGTGTGGGGGTCGTGCTGCTGTACCGAATACTTGTCCGCCTCAGAAAAGGAGCCTCAGTCCGAGGTGCTGTGGTGGTCATCACAGGGGCCAGCTCTGGACTCGGGAAAGGTCAGCCTCCCATTCATTTTTTTTTTCTCTTCAGCTTATATGTGGATGCTCTCTAAAGCCACGCTGCTTTAGTGCCTCACTTCAGTTGGGTTTGCTTGGATAGGCTGTGGCTGCAATGGGACAAACTGACAGGTGTTCCAACCAATGGCTGTCCAGATCTGATGGAAAATTGTAGGACTTTTGAAGCGGATGCAGAATAAAGTGACTGAAATCAATAGAGAACTGAAATTGGTGTTTTTGCAGTGTATTATACAGCAGGAGGTGTTGTGCAAGTCGGTACTAAAAATGAGCCATGTTGTTGATGTTGTAATTAAAACCGTTAACTTCATCAGAGGAAGCGCACTGAATCACAGACAGTCTGTTGCACTTTTGATTCACTACTGGCAGACCACTCTGAGTCAGTGTCACTGGTGGGCTTTTATTCTTCTCTCAAAGATGAGAACTCTCCACACATAAGGAAACATGCTCAATGATAAAGTTTAACAAATCCAGGTACAGATCCTCTCTCCATGATAGTCACCTGTCTTTTGCATTACCATCTCAGACACTGAACCTGACCGTAATGCACTTGTTCAAGTCCAAAACAGAAGCATGAAGTAGTTAAACTACAAGCAAAATAGCAATTGCACATTGTTATATAGTTAAGTCTTTGAAATTTTACAAAAAGATGCACATTCTGTTAACAATTGTTTTTGGGAACGTTGATTAAACAGTAATAAAATTATTATCATGCCTATTTTACATTTTCATTGCCTAATTGTAACATCTACTCTTACCAGGAGCAGTTTATAAAGATATAAAGTGAATATTGAGCACTATTGAGTTGTTGGTCCACAACAGTCCCAGTTTCTCATGTGGCCCCTTGGGAAAATTAATTTCCCACCCCTGGTTTATGCACATTAATCTACAACACTAATTTTGCATTGTAGAGTGCGCACGGGTCTTCCACGCTGCAGGTGCACGGCTTGTGCTGTGTGGACGTGATGCAGCCCGCCTGCAGCAGGTGGTCCAAGAGCTAACAGCAAGTTCAGCAAACACGCAGACGCAGGTACATACACACACACACATCACTGCAGCTCTGTGCTCTCTACTGGTGTCTCTAGTGGTGCAAGAAGTAACCCTAGCATGAAAGAAGTCTGGGCTGTCTCCGTCCCTATTATCACTCCTGTTTTCCAATATTTTGTGGAAGTATACAGTTTTTCTGAGCTATTGCTTAACCTCTAAGAATCCATATGTAAAGAGTTGTATTAGTGAAGACAGACGTTAACTGTTTTGTTTTGTTTTGTTCAGATTCACGCTCCCTGTACTGTTGTCTTCGACCTGGCTAAAACAGACACGGTGGAGAGCGCTGCTGAAGAGATCCTGAAATGTTACGGACAAGTGGACGTCCTCATTAACAATGCTGGAATCAGTTACCGTGGCAATATACTGGAGACCCACGTTTCAGTTCAGCGGGATGTTATGGAGACAAATTACTTTGGGCCCATTGCTCTTACACAAGGTTTGTGATCAGCGCACCCCGCATGTTATCATTTACTTTAATTTGATCTGAGCATAATGTGAGGTTAAAAAGTCAGTTATTTATGTGGGAGCTGAACTGTGGAGATTGTGCATAAACATTACAGCTGTAGATTATCATGAAGGTGAGTCAGCTTTTTCTCTGTCTTCTTTCCTGTCGTCACAGCTCTCCTGCCCTCCATGGTTCGCCGGCGCAGTGGTCATGTCGTAGTCGTCAGCAGCGTCCAGGGGAAGATAGCCATTCCTTACAGATCAGCTTGTAAGTCGTCTTTCATTGAAGCAAACAAACACAAGATGGCTTTGCCAGGTGGATGGTAAATAAAGCAAGACTGGTTTGTCTCACGCTGGTCAGATGCCGCCTCCAAGCACGCCACCCAGGCCTACTTTGACTGCTTACGAGCAGAGATCGAGCGCTACAGGATCCCAGTGACGGTAATCAGCCCTGGCTACATCCGAACCAACCTGTCGGTCAACGCCGTCACAGGAGATGGCTCCAAGTATGGAGGTGAGGCAGAGAAAAGCAGCACGGAGCCGCATTTGAATAATAATGAGAGAGTTTGTAAACTGCTCAGCAACAAAAGTAGCGGAGTTACTAATTAAGGGTCAGTTGATAAATTGAAGACGTGTTAGGATGGTGTCAGAGTGTGTGTGAATCTGTGGTGCCAGTTTTGCTGTTTTTTCCTTCTGAATGTCTTGACCAAATAAAGGAAAAGACACTGAAACCCAAATGTTTAGAGCAGGCTGAAGGTGCCTGAGCTTTTGGTTCATGAGGATACTCTGACCTTTTTTACTAGAAACTCCAGACATGTTTAATATGAACATCCAACAGTTTCATCACACGTTCTTCTGTGTAAGTGCTCGTCTTACTTTAGCACAGATCAGTGACGGTAAAAATAGTTTGATCATAGGTGGGTCAGTGCAAGTTTTCAGTGCAGTAACATTAAAAAAATGAGTCAAGGCCAAATATATAATAAACAGTCATATTTAAAAAGTTTATATATTACAACTAAGAAGCGACATGGCCCCATTAATTGAAGTTATCTGCATTCCCTTGTGCCATTAATGTAACATCTCTCTTGTCTTTGCAATGCTGTTCAGTATTGGATAAAACGACAGCTACGGGTTGGGACCCCGTGGACGTGGCTCACGAAGTCCTCAAGGCTGTTCGCCAGCAAAGTAAAGATGTGGTTTTGGCCGGCCCTCTGCCCACCATCGCCATCTACCTGCGCACGCTCTGGCCTGCGCTTTTCTTCAAGCTCATGTCCTCCCGCGCTCGCAAGGAAAAGAAACCTAAAGACGAGTGAAGCAGCAGAAGGTGAGAGGCAGCGGCAGCAGCTCGTGGGGAAGACCAGAAAACTGAGGCCAAATGGTCGGGATGAACTGGCAGCGCTGTACAAGTCTGGCATCTGAAATAAGCCAGACCCTGTATGATTTTACAGGACGTGTGGAATGTGTTTTATTGTTCTGTAACATCTGTGCCAGATCAGAGCTCTGTTTTGATACTTCTGCAAATTTGGCATCAGAATTGCTGTTTTTGCAGTAGCATTCATGCTTAATTTCTAATTCACATGTTGATATTGCCTGTTTGGTCTGAAAGACACATTTCCAGCTGTCCCACCCATAAAAATCATTGCCAGAAGCCTGCAGTATAACATTTTACTAACTGGGGAGGAGAACAGATTTAATTGGTAAACACTACCATTACTCTGGAACTCTTGATGCCAACAGAACAACTTAAATAAACCAAACTGTGGTAACGGGATCATGTATGCTGCTTTGGCAGAGTATCTACCCACAACTGTGTCACTTACCCCCCTGCAAAATATGTTCTGTGGTTACAAAGTCAAACTTTGTCAACAATTTCTCATTGAAATGTGGTGCAACACCTGACATGTTGTTTCTGGGTCATTTTTTTCCACGCAGTATGCAGAAAACATCACTGAAAATGAGTACACGTATGGGCTCTCGTTTTTGTTTGAAGTAGTTTCCAGCTAATATTCTCCACCACTTGATTCCAACCCAGATGACGCTTTAATGAGTATTAATGTACTTTTGTTATTGGGAGCAGTCGGGGAATCGGCGTGTAGTCGGCAGATACACATCCATCTCTGGAAAAGCTGACAAACCTGAAACTGTCAGAAATGAGCCTAAGGCCACAGACTAACTTTGTACATTCTTGTGAACTGGTGTGTACCCCACAGTGAAGAGAGGAGGCAGATTTTTATAACTCTTTATACACAGAATAAAACACCTTTTACAAACTGAAAACAGGTTTTTTTTCCTTTTCTTGGATGTCACCTTAAGTTAAACAGAAAACACTTGTCTCAAATGTTAACAATAAATAGTCCAAATAATTTACATTATGTTACAAAAGCGCAGTGAATACTGGAATTTCCATTTGTACAAATACATCCTTCAAGAGGAAAAGTAAAATTGCAAAGACAAAAACTGCTGTTTCTTCCTTAAGAATCATCTAGTGTGACAAGATGAATTCTTTCACAAATTAACCCCACAAGAGCTTTTACTTTTGTTAGATCAAAGCCCCCCCAATGCCCAAAGGTACGAGGAGGAAACATTTTACAGTCGCATTTGTGGAATGACAAGAGCTCTCAGTGTACACTCAGTTACATCAAATTAAACGGGTTCACACTACTGCATAGAGATGATGCTGGTAATCAAATTAAATCTGAAGGCAATGAGTCTGGACTGCACAGAGCATGAAGACAGTACACTGCATGGATAAAGTAAGAGAAATGATGTCTAAATATCCAAATAAAAACAGCCCATCATGCTGACATGAGGCATAGTGTTTTGTTAGCATCCACTAATCAAAGGGGAATTAATGTTTGGGGATATTTAAAAAAAAAAAAAAAATGACTACAAGACTTACAAAAAAAAAAAAAAAAAGAAGTCAACTATGGCTTTAGTGTTTCATTAAATTAAATACTAACTGCTCGTGCTTATGGAGTGCATCACTGCTGGGAACACTTAACAGTACCCAGGACATTCGTAATTCTAGTCTGTCAAACAAAATGACAGCTATTTGAACTAATTAGAACTGCAAGAAGGCTAAGGAAGGCAAATGAGTTGTCATTTTTCCTTGTAGTCAGTGGAGACAGTCAAGGGGACTCCCACCTGTTGTGGCAACTCTATAAAAAAAAAAAAAAAAAAAAAAAAAAGAGACCAAAAATAAAGATGAAGAATCTAACCCCTCTCCAGACATGTCCTCTTTGCTGTTGATCTGGCATCTTCATGTCTGAATGAAGAATCTGGTTGGACCTAGTAACATTTACGTGCCACCTTTTAAAAACAGAAAAAGGCTGAATGCATGCCAGATTAACAGACCGGCACACATAAGATTACTGCCACTCATGTCTCCCATGTATCTCTGAGATGCTCTGCTCCCGTCACTCAAACCTTCCTCTGTCTGCCATCCAAGAGGGAGATTTCCCATCTCATAGCTTGTGTGTGAGGAGCGGGGAAAGTCAAAGGTCACTTTTTATGTAAGCGTTCCTCAAGGCTTCATTCAGACATAACGCACTGATGGAGGGTCTCAGTACCTGCACAATATGCTGCCATACATGCAGACTTGTGGCATTTTTAGGTACAAGTACCGCTAGCATAGACTCTGGTGAAGTTTGCCCACCCTTCTAAAACATTCTGATGTCGTCACTTAGATCAATAAAGTCAGCAAACACCACAAGTCTCAAAAGGGCTTAAATATCTAAAAGCTATTCCTGTTTATGCACTGTTTGAATTTGCACCTCTGCACACAATAAAACTAATGGAACTGAATGGAACTGGCAGTGGACATTGGAGAAAAAAAAGCCAATACATTTTCAGCATCCGTAGAGCTACCAAGTGGAGTCAACCAACAAGCTGCCATTTTTTTAATGTCGGTGTGAGAAATGAACAACCTGAATCCAAACGCGCACGACTACAACACAATCTATAAAACCTGAACCCATAAGAGATGAGGAATCAAAAGAGAAAACAAGGAGGCCAACAGGAAAGAATAAACTTCTACCTGCCACTTTGTGTTTTGCTCCAATTTTGCTACTGAACTATGCCAAGTATCTCTTTCTCGCTGCCATTACTTTCATAAATGACGGTCCAGCGGCTGTTTACCACCAGCTAGTGATATGAACTGCACATTTTGAGAGGTCAACCTTAGAGCCTAGAAGACACACTTACACACAGATACATTCATGCACTCACACACAGAGAGCAGGAAGAGACATAAAAAGAGATTTTGTTCAGATATGGCATAGTATTTTCCTGTACATGAGGTTGTGTTTTGTAAACTCGTTTATCTAAAGTGTTTGTATTTAAAGGGAATTCTTCCTGAAAAAAAAACAGTTCAGTGAAACCAACGCAGCTCGCTTTAAACAACGGTCACGCTCGACCGGTATTATTGCACTTTTACAAACAGGGTGTGGATGGCTTTGAGGGGTTGGCCTTTCTCCCCAGTTATCTTTCTCCAAACAAGAAGAAAAGAGAGGAGAAACCTCTCCTCTGCTCACTCACAGTAGGTGTTGTCACCACCAACATGGTGCCTCAGTTCTGCCTCGGTGCCTTTTGAGAACCAGCCCACTTTTCAACAGGTCTAAGAACTGGACGTAGTAAAAGTTGGGATTATTTCCACGGTGGGAAACTTAAACTGCAGCCTGCAAATCCGTTCTGAATTTCTAGCAGTAGTCACTCCAAAAAGTCACTGCCTCCAGGTGTGGGCCCAACAATTTGTGCCATCCCCCCTCCAGTGGAAATGCGTGGAACTGGTTCTAGATTAGAGGTACAGATGGCCGCGGCTTGGTGGAGCCAGTCTTCCTCAGGGAGGTGGGATGGAGGGCTCGGTCACGGCGAGCTCCTGAGCCAGATCATTGAAGCGAGCAATGTAGTCTATGCTGCTCTCACTCATCATACAAGCAAGCTGAGAGTCCATCTGGAAGCACAACCAAAGAGCTTTCAGTTTGACAGCAGCCAGAAAAGCAGCAAAGACAAATCAAATAAAATAAACACATTTTCTTTGAGATATCTGGAGTAGTTTGATGTTTTAGGTCAAGAGCAAGAAAAGAGGGTTCATCATGTCAATAGCTGTCAATCTAATTTACTGGAGACGCAGAAGTGTAAATACAGTAGGAAGCAGCCGCTGGGCTTGGTTCATCTCCCAGGCAGATCTAAGCCCTATTCCAGGAAGCAGGTTTAGTTAACAACTCTGAGGTTGTTAACCCTCAGATGAGGGAAACTTTGTTTAAAATGGCTCATTCTCCCAAAACTGTACTGAAATATTTTAAGTCTATAAAAGCTGAGGCATTTTTATAACATGTTTACCTGTACTGACTTGGAAAGCTGTAAATGTTAAAGTATTACTGAACTCTGAATATTAACTCCGTAAAACATCTCTGCTGTGGCTGTAAGAGAGCAATCATCCATCATTGTTGGCTGAGATTAGATCAGATCAGAACTGGGGAAGATTAAAGCAGACCTGCCCCAGAGTCTGGTGCTATCTGAGTAATTAATATCCAGGGCTTTCAAATTATGCCGGTGCAAGGCGCATTTTCCGCCTACTCCACCACTCTACTTTTTGATTTTCCTAAAAAAAAAAAATAATAATAATTTTGCGCCGTCCGCTGTCTCCATTTCCAGCGCCATGTGGACACACGCGGCAATATTTACGTTCTTTCAATCTGAGCCATTTGATTGGTTCAGGACTGCTATGTGACTATTCATATCGTCTGCTGCTGTCATGGCTTCTCATGCATGTAAGATAAATAAGAGAAAACAGCAGCTGTCACAAGTGGCCGCCAGGCATGGGGACCAGATGATTGGGCTTAAGAAATGGTTCAGCCCACGTCCGAGGTTGAAAGTAAGTAATCTAGATGGTGCCACACGAGTGGCAACAGTAGTCGCGGTCTTGCTCACTTTTGAGCTTTTCCTTACTTTCTATTCCATTCTATTCTATTCTAGGTATACATGAAATGTCAAGAATAGAATTCTAATGATGAGATGAGAGAAAGGTCGCCGGCTTGGTGGAATGCAATCGTCTGCATGCAGGGGCGTGGTGGCCATCGGGATGTTCGGGAGGTTTCCGAACGGCCGGTCGTTTCCAGGCCGAACCGGCTGGTGATCAGGATTTTTATTTCATTTTTACCCAATTTAGCACAGCAGCGCTTGCGTGCAGCTCTCGCGGCCTCTCCAGACCAAGCTGCAGGGTTGAACTTCAACCCCAGCCAGCCCCTGCTTTGCTCAGAGTATTTATGGATCAGTCAGGTTTCCGATATGTGTCCCCGCCCAATATTAAACTCATTCATACGCCCTTGCATTTATGGTAACAATTATCTGTGCACTTGTAACATTTATTTATGCACTGGTAACAATTATCGTCTTCTTCTTGTGGGTTTAATGGCGGTGGACAAACCAGTTTAGAGCTGCATTACCGCCACCTACCGGACTGGCTTGTGGATCAGGCGTTAGAAAAACCCCTCAGATCCTAAAAAGCCGGTTCAACCTGTAAACGAAGGCTGGTCGTTTCCAGGCTGAACATGCTGGTGATCAGAATGTTTATTTTATTTTTTTACCCAATTTAGCACAGCAGCGCTCGCGGTGCAGCTCTCGCAGCCTCTCCAAACCAAGCTCCAGGGCTGAATTTCAACCCCAGCCCGCCCCTGTCTGCATGATTTGATGATGAATTTCATAGCCCACCATGCTGTTCGTTCAGGGACAAGTTTGACGATAAAATAATATGCATTAGCATAGCTTCTGTACTTTTGAAGATTAACTTTCAAAATTATTTAAAATTAAACTATAACATTGTTGAGATGCATTGCATATAAGTAATGGTTTGTGAATACATCAGCCGCGGCATATCTTCCTTTCATAGTAGAAGTTGTTAATTTATAGTAACTTTGATATATTTATGGGAGTACTGAATGAAAGTCTTTACAAAGTAGTAAAATTTAGGGGATAGTACTCAAAAAAGCGAAACAGATTTTGTGAAAGTGAAGAATCAACTTCAGGACAGAAAAATCCAGTGTCCTAGGCGAAAGTGAATCCAGGGGAACCATGTAAGATTATCTATAGCTTCCTTAAAAGCCTTTTATTAAATTTTCCAGGGATTCTAGCCCTAACTTTTTATTTATTTATATTTTTTAGTAATAAATGCGATAAGAGCATAATTGACTGCATTTGTTTTACATTTTTCTTCATCTTTAAAAATATTTGAACTGACAAATACAATTTATATGTACGTGTCAGTTCAGATGAGGTTATGACCTGGATACAGAGTTTGTGCAGGCGTGACGCCCATGGAGGACCGCAAAGGTCTCGGTCATAAGGTGCCTGCTACTTTGGCATGCCCCCCTGCTACTTCAAAACAATTTGAAAGCCCTGAATATCACAGTTCCATCAGTAAACTGTGATTTGTTCCATCTTCAGTTTGCCACCTACATTTTGTTCCTGTCAGGTTACAGCTGAATAATTATATTCAAAGTCAAATGTAAAATTATGATTCTAACTTCATCTAAAGAAAACTCAAGATCAAACTTTTATTCTGTCTATAATAACGACTCCTGTTTAAAATAAATTGGGTCAGCACTGACACGTGTTCTGCCCTTTATTTACCCGTTGCCATGGTGAATTTCTTGCTCCACTGATGATGGATTACTTTCCCTATTCACACACATACTTAACTCAAGGGGAACAGACTCAGAGTTGATTGAACTAACTGATCAGCCTTTCTGGAACAGGAAGCTCAGAGCTGCTGATCTCAGTTAATAAACTCAGAGTTTATTTTTAAACTCAGAGTTTGTTGAACATGCTTCCTGGAAAAGGGCCCAGGACATAAACTGGGGTATTTTTAAAATGGGAAATGATGCTTTTACATTTGAGTTTTTATAGAGATTAAATAAATAACACAAAACATGTTGTTACTGAGACTCAGAGGATTGTGTTGTACAGAATTAGACAGTCTCCTCTCTCCAGCGTTTGTGCCCAGTGATGCTTCTTACTTACTCCATATACATCTAAGTCACAATACAAGACTTCTTTCATTTGTACAAAAAGCATTTACTTACTTCTGCCACATCAGGAAGGCCACGGGATTGAAAGGAATCATGGGAATTGCAGTCCAGTAGGCTGGGCCCGAGCAAAGCTGTGCCACTAGAGGGGCCAGTGGGGGTTAGGGTGGTCCGTCTGCCCTTATCAGGAGAGACCATGCTGGCTGGAAGGAAAATAAGAGCAAAAGACTCAGTGAATAGTCTTTATGAGCTATCACTTCTACAGCTGTGTCAGTAATATTGAGCAGATCTTTGTAAAAGTAATTGTGTCACTGCAGTAAAGGTTTGATTTTTCAAGTATCACAAATGTGGAAGCAGACCCTCTGTGCTGTCAGGATGCTGCATTTTTATTGGGAAGCAATGATAATGAATCAGTAGATGTATTCAAAAAAAATTTCCCCCTTTGGCTTAAATTTCACTTCTGACAAACTCTTGAGAAAAGCACCACACAGCAGAATGAGAGCTAAAATACATGCATGAGATACATGAAAAAACTCTTACAAAGAAGGCATCCCAGTGTGGAATCAGACGAGTCGCTGGGGTACCACTGGGGGTCGTGGCTGGGTGAAGGGATCCAGCCTCTGGACGGGCTGAGAGAGGGAGACGAGGCCAGCAGCTTGGAGCCATCACTGTTGCCCAGTTTGGCTGGAGAGAGAGCGGCCTCCTCACCTGCAGCACAACACACAAACAGATATGAGAGGTCATTCATTAAACCCAGTAAGCTCAGCCGTTTAGCTGGTTAGACGTCAACATACAGTCTTTTCTTAACTACAAAAGGTAAACTCAGCGGTAATTACAAAACATTCCTAAGCTGCTGTCACTTTTCATTTCAATAAATAAACATTTAGCTCTTATTTGTCAAAGTTAATTTATAAAGAATATGTCAGTTTTACGGTAATATGCTATAGCTCGGGTAAGATCTCTGCATGTGCATGCACCATAGTGTGTAGAGTTGATGGCGAGCTCGATGATGGAGTCACTAATCTGTGTTTGAGGTTCTCCGGGGGTTAGAGCCTCTTCGGGGGGGCCTGGGAGTGAGATATCAAGAAGCGAGGCAACACTCGGTGGAGAGAGGAGTGAGTCTCCACCACCGGTCACTCCAGGAGACGGAGGAGGTACACCGTTCTGTGGAAAGAACAACTCCATTTAGCATGTTGCATTTTTAAATCATTTACTCAAGTATAACTGACTTTTTTTTCCTTTATCAAATGATCAGCCAGCACAGACTCATTGCCTTCAACTAAACCAACTGTTTATGTGCATAGTCTCCCCCCAAAAGGCCCACTGTGAGCAAGGAAACACCGTGATGTCACTGCAAACAGCTTTATTAATCCCATAAGGGGCAATTTGTTTGTGGCAGCTTGTGTGTGGCAGCTTGTTCTTAAACAGTTACATACGGACAAACAAATCATGCAGTATATTAAAGGTGACTGTGAATGCGTCAGAGAATTATATGTAAGAAAATTTTTTTACAAATAAAATCTATAAAAATGGCTATAAATTTTACTAAGACTGGTATGTTTCAAGTCTAGACAGACATTGCACAATTAAAACAAAAAAAAAAACATGCAAAGCCTGCCCTACACTGCACGGATAAACAGAGAAATGCAGTAGATAAAGTAAGATAAATCACGACTTGACAGTTCTACATGAAACACTCTAAGAAGGTAATGGGCAATAGCATTTATTGTAATGTCAAAGGCAAAGAGGAGATATCAAATGAAAGAGGCTCCTAGTCTGTGTGTGTGTGTGTGTGTGTGTGTGTGTGTGTGTGTGTGTGTGTGTGTGTGTGTGTGTGTGTGTGTGTGTG
>JAVDPK010003044.1:274487-284975 GCA_034780415.1 Cichlasoma orientale | reverse complement strand
GGTCGCTTAGCTGGAGGAGGGCAAGCGACTGTCGCCTCATCGCACAAGCTCCATAGGAAATGAATGGAGAGCGAGCGGTGTCGCTCCCAGTGTGTCGAGCCCATTACTGTTGTCTGAATCTTAGTTTTGTACCTTAAACAAACCTATTTCCTCTGTTAACCTCTAAATACAAAAAACTTATGCCTAATGGCGTTATCTGAAAAATCTGGGCTGTGGTGTAGTACATGAATTCGGCTTGCTACCCAAGCCTTAGACGATGGTTTGGTATTCCACGCGCTTGCCTAATTATGATCACTTCTGGCTCCTTAAATCCAACATGGTGGTATCCAAATGCAGGTTGTGTTCATGTTTTATATCACATCAGCGTGTTCTTTTCTCTTTCTCAAGCACCTGAAGCCAAAGCCATCCAGCCAGCGGCGAAGGAAGAAACTGCGCCCCCAGCTGCTCCACCAGCCGCTCCACCAGCCAAGGAAGAACCGCCTGCTGCCGCCGCAGTCTCAGCACCTTCAGAGCCTGAATGCACGCCTTCCTCATGTCCTGATGAGACTTTGCTGAAGAACCACGAGCCTCACCTGGGACCCAAGCCTCGCTCCCACAACAGGGTCCTCAACCCTCCTGGAGGAAAGTCTAGTGTGGTATTCTACTGATCAGCTGAGCACGCCACTTCTCCCAGTTTATGTCCGTACACCTTTGTCTGCTCCCCTGTTAATCTTCTCTCATTCCTTCACTGCTCTCCTGATGGTTACGTGATCTGTACACACAAATCCAGGCCAGATTTTGTTGTTGTTCACACCTGATGCCTGGTCTCAGAAGTTGTCCTCAACATGTTGCACTTTCACCCCGTTTCCTTGGTATTCTTCTACAATGAAACTTGCAGTCATACAATCATCAATAAGTCAGCTGCCTGGCTAGCTATTACCTAATCACTCTAACTGTAACACTGTTCAGTCTCAATTTTGCAGTTAAACACTTTCATTGTTTGTGTTACAAGCATTTGTAAATGTAGTTTGGTTGAAGGCACAATCGTTTTGTTTTTATAAAAAAACATTTCTGCATCTCAAGAACGGTTTAGAGTTTGGACTACTTGCACAATTTTCAGCTTTAAACTGACCTGCAATCAAACAGTTTGCTTTGCCTAAAAATTCATGGCAGGCATTTTCACAAATTTCTGGGGAGCCTGTTTTAAATTGTGTAGGCCTTCAGTCAGGAAGGGTGAAGATCTGCCCATCAACTTCATATATGAAGTGCCATCAGAATCAGAATTTAAAAAATAATGCGTGTGCTCAAGGCTTGATACCATCTTAGCATCCTTTCATCTTTCCTTCTCTTGCCTTTTCATTAATTATGCCTTATTAAAAATGTGTATAACGGAGAGCACAATCTGTAATTGAGAATTGAAACAATTGTTGACTCCCTAAATGTTTGTGCCTCCTCAAAGAAATTCCATTTTGATTTGTGAATGTATTGTGCAGGTACTTTTCTGCTTTGCCCTCATTGCTTGCTTCATATGAGAACATAATCTGCCTTCTTTTAGCTTGGGGTAGGCCTCTGTTTATGTTTTAAATTAAAACGGCTGAAGACAAAGTGAACTCTGGACAAGCGTGCAGCCTACCTGAGTCCAGGTTGGGCTCGATAATCGATCATTTTTCACCCACATCTCGGCGCAAATTCATGGTGTTCTGGCGCCAGCCTGTCCCCTCTGTGTCGATGTGCCTGGCAGGCCGTGAGCGCAGCAGAAAGAAATCCTGTGTATTGCAATAAAATGGTTGTTTTGCAGTAAGAGTTTGTTTACTGTGTTTGCATCCCTCCCTCCCTGCCCACAAAAAAAAAGAAAAACACTCAGTTATGATTAATTTAAACAGGTATATAATGAGAGACTGAAGTTCCTTGCTCACATTGATTATTGGGATTTGATATTTATTGACATACAATCTAAGTCTTGTCTGCCTCGGATTGAGGGTTAAATCTTGACTCACTGACACTGGTGCTTTTGTCTGAATTTGTCCTCGGGCAACACTCTGGAAACTGCTGTTTTTTTTTCTCCGCTGACAAAAATGGCCACTTTCTGCCTGGTGGAGTTTTTATTTTAGCTTTGCAGCTACACATTAGAATCTTTTTTTTTATGTTGCTATTTTAAGCAACAGTACAGGACACAGCACATAAAATACTGTTTGCTCATGAGTGTGTGTATAAAAACAGATGTGACCAGCATGTTCATCAGAAATGCATCAGGTCACTGACCTATTTTTAAAATCTTTACATGCCACATGTCAGCATTCTCCCGTGCTGAAGGTGGTGGTTATAAATGACTCAATCTTGATGAAAATGGGCTTTGACTGCCTGGGCAAAAATATTGTCTATAGTAACAGTTAAAAAAAAAAATTACGAGGAGCAACAACTGTTTGGTTTGAGGAAAAACTACATGCAGCTCTTAACCATGACTCCTGTGCACTTGTGTCTAACGTATAAAAAAATGTATCCAAATTCATGCAAATGTCAGTCCGTTCAGCCTGTTTTTGTGCCACATCAGGCAGTAGACCTAAACTTGAATGTTCTTTGGGGGTTTTGCTGTAAGCCTCCAAAGAAAACTGATGACTGTAAAATGTAAACATTGTATTTCACTGCCACCTACTGAGTGAAAAATGAGCTAAAGCTATAAAAATCAAATTGACATTGCAACAAAGTCGGTATTCATGATGGTAGACTTCCTTTTATTTCAGTTTTAGTTTACAGTGCAGCTCATCGGACTGTTTTTCTTACTTTACAATTTTATATAATAGCCTTTCAGAACTGCTGATACACATATTGTGCATTAATACTGCAGTCTCCTTTCAGTAGATAATTTTGATATTTTCTTGAGGTGTGTCACTGGATTTGTTCAATACAGAGGTAGTTTGGATTCACTCTACACAGGAGCCATACGCCCTTTAGGCAGTTTTCATGCTTCGTTAGCCCATTTTAGTCTTCGTTATTAATCGTCTCCAGTGCAAACAGCAGCCCAAACTACACTTGTCTGACTGATTTCCAGTTTGAAGGGGTAACTTTCACTTTTATTTTATTTAGTGCCCATTAATAATTCAGTGTCACACAGGAAAAAGAGGGAAAAGTTGCATTCATTGGAAGGTTCCTGTTGATTGTTTTAAATCCAAACATGACCCTCTTTAATGGGCCACGTTAAAATACAGTCATCATTAAAAAAATAAAGTACATCCTGTTTCAGTGTTATGGTTTTACATATCAGGACAAAGTAACAGTCATCTGGTCTTAAAATACAACCTAGATGAACAACAAAACATGAAATATTACTCCATGTCAAGGTGGTGCAATGGTCCAGTCAAAGTCCAGACCTCAACCTGATTGAAGTGCTGTGCATAAACAAATACCCACAACCGAGAACTGAAGAAGCCTTTTGGGACGAGAGGTGAAACGTCTTTAAGAAATTTAAAGAAGTCCAGTCGCCTTTTTCAAGCTCCTGAAACTGCTATAACATGGTTGACCGAGAACCTACACAGACACCCACAAAACTCAATGAACTGGAGCAATGTTGTAAAGAAGAGTGGGCCAAAATTCCTCCACAACAATGTGAGACTGAAAAAAGGTCAAACACAAGTTATTGAATCATGGGGTGTATTTCACAAGTCTGCGCAGAGTCCTGTGAAAAAGTTTTTTACAGCAAAAATGAAAAACATTAAAACTGACACCCTGACCTGAGGACTTATGTTTCTGTCTCTGCAGTCTGATCACATGCCACGACATAAAGCTTACAGACTTTTAATCCCAGAGCTCTTCACTGCACTATCCACTGTCAGTCCTTTGAAAGCATAAAGAGCCTTTGGCATTTTTAATAGGTCTTGAAGTTTCTCTGTGATGGTGTTTTTCAGGATTAATTTCCCAAACAATTCCAGGAACTTTTTCATGAGCAAACAGCTTGACTTTTATGGTTGAGACACAAAATTGATAGATTTTCCTGGAAAAACCTGAGCACTTCCATTGAAAATCAAGTCTGTACATTTGGTGTGAGGTAAACAAAAAGCTCGGTACTTTTATTCTGACAGTGAATCAGCCTCTGAAATTTAAATATTTATCCTTCACAGGATGTGGTCATATATGCTGGCAACTGGATTTTGTTTCATTTTTGGTTAGTGCATCGTCATTATTATTCTGGCACCAAGCAGCGATGCGACTTGTGGACTATTGCAGGAAAAACTAGAACTTCCGGGCCCAACCTCCAAAATAAAAATCGGGCAGCTAAAACTGATGGCTTACTCATTTGGACTCAGTAGCTTTTAAAAATCAACAAACCTTTCTCCAGCCGGGAGACGTCGCTCCAGATTTGTGTTTTGTCAGAATATTAGGCTTGAATCTGTTAATGGCCTGCTATGATGATTTATGTATAGTTTGTATTAAAATAACAGAGCTGATATTTGGCATTAATTTGTTTGTTTAGATGCTCTAGCATCTAAGTAATGCATTTTCAGAATGTATTTAATATATTTTTTAGTCCCAAGTACGTTTAAATCTGCAGATAATGTTACATTTCCTATAACCCAAGAACAGCATTATTTATTGTCACTTTAGCCGACCATCCTAAAGACCGAAAAGCAATGAGAAGGTGAGCTTCTTGTAACTGATATCCCACAGAAATGACTGATAACCTGTAGCCGATGCTGCTTTATTTTGAAATTTTGCAGCCAACCTCCGGTTTCGTCTCACTGACTTGACGCAGTACCTCTGCCTGCTCAATGCAGACGGTGTGACGTCAGCCAGAGTCGGTCAGCTGGCTCCTCCATCTGAACAGCACAGAGAGCCTCTCCCATAGGGAGACATCACCAAAACGCCCGACCCTGGCCAGCAGCATCGGCGGCCTGCCGGAAGAGGAAAGAATATGGATAAAACGAGACTATAGTGACGGATCGGGCGTCGGTGGTGATCGGGAGGACTTAGATTATTTATTTACCTATTTATTAATTATTTATTCTCCCTGCCAGTAATGGCTGGGGTCCATGGCTGCGGCTGCTGAGAGGCAGGTGCAATATCATCGACGAAGGCGTTTCGCTCCTCGGCATGGACTCAGCGAGGGCCGATCCACAGGCTGGCCCAGTGCACATCCTCTTCTCCCGGGATCAGATGATTTCTGCCGGAGCCGAGTAATAACAGGGCCGCGTCTAGAAGCGATAGCCTGTAACTGGCTGGAGGAGCAGGAGCAGCAGGAGGAGGAAGAGGAGGAGGAGGGGGCCCTCTTCATATCAGTTTATTAGGACCAATATTTTCAGCAGCAGCTCAAGGTTATGCGCACACAACAGTCTGCCTCCGCGCAGTAAATCTGCGCCGCTGCAAAATGGCATGACTGTTTGTTTTTTTTATTTGAAGAAAGTCTGTGATTGAATGTACCCCTATCCTTGTGCTGAGCGCATTCAAACGCGGCGACAGTCTCGCCTTTTAAAGGCCTGAAAAACTGTTGAGCGCAGCTTCATCTGGATCACAGCTGCCAAGATGATGGAGCTGCAGATAGACGAGGTGGTCTACCAGGACGACTACGGCTCCGGCTCCGTGATGTCGGAGCGGGTGTCGGGCCTGGCAAACAGCATCTACCGGGAGTTCGAGCGGCTGATACACAGCTACGACGAGGAGGTGGTGAAGGAGCTGATGCCGCTGGTGGTCAACGTCCTGGAAAACCTGGACGCGGTGCTAACAGAGAACCAGGAGCACGAAGTGGAGCTGGAGCTGCTGAAGGAGGACAACGAACAGCTCATCACTCAGTATGAAAGGGAGAAAGCGCTGCGCAAACAGGCGGAGGAGGTGCGTAAAGAGTCCACCACATACCACCGGCCACCGCAGGCCCTTCATCATCACTTCCAGCCTCCGTAGTCACATGTGACTCATGTTTAGGCCTGCGACATAGGATTTCTGAACTTATTTTTAGTGTCTGCATTGTAGTCACTCCTAACGAGAACACTGCTTACATTACACAGCAGGAAACCTTACTGCAAGTTTTATTCTCCTTCAAAGGAGGTAAACCAAGTATATAACAGGGGCGTTTCCAGGATTTTTAGAATCAGGTGGTCCAGGGGCGGGTAGAACAAGGCACAGTAGTGTAGAAAACATTGGGCACAATTTTCAGGCTCGGAGGAGCTCAGCGGAGGAGTACTCACACAGATGGTGTCATTATAAAGTGATAATCATTGTTTTGCAAAGTGGTAAAATAAGTATTTAGAGCCCGCAGGTGAGTAAAAGCCATAATCCTGCTGAAGCATTAGTACAAAAAGGTTTGCATCTAAATATAGTTTTACTGTAGAATCACATACATTACATTATTGCATCATATTTATTGATCCGTTAATATGTTTATCACTTTAATGTTGCAGCTGGAGATGATTTTAATTATGTGGGTACTGCTGGGAGTTTTAGCAATAATAATACAGATTAATAAATTCCTAGATTTGTATTTTAAAATCTGCAAAAAAAGAAGTAGATTAATCTTTAAAATAAATAGAACAGAGTTTAAATACAATATAAGCAAAATGAAGATTGTTGATAGGCTCCAGCACCCCCCCCCCCCCACGCGACCCTGAACGGGATGAGCGGAAGAGAATTGGATGGATGGAAAATTGTTGATTAAATACATCACAACAAAAGACTCCGTACACTTTAGTTCACACTGTCTGTATGTTTTCTTTAGCAGTCATTATGTACAACATAGATATAACCAAGTTCAATCCCTTTTGCTACCAGTACTCCTACAAATACCAGCGTAATTACAGCCAGCTGCCATCGTCATCACACATAAAAATTTTAAGTGTTCTTGCCTTAAACGTTAACACCACACAGCAGAAGCATACGCAAATATATAAACACACAGTATGCAAACACAAAGTGAGGGAGGACATGATAGGAGTACATAAATGGTGATAAAAGGACACTCAGCATGACTCTCAGTGGGCGTTTACACTTGAAAACAGTCAGAGAACAGGAACACAAACAATAAAAGTGGTGTTCAATACGGGGCTATTAAATTACAGGCTCCAGGTTCCACCTCCAGCACTTTTTTCTCCCCTGTTTTTACCTGACTGGTGTCATAGTAGCAGTGGGATCCGGCAGGCAGTCATCATAAAGCAACTTTAATCCTCCTCCCATCCAAAGAGGCCTCAGCGTATCACTGGCGGCCCTGCAAGTGTCAGCCTTGCTCAGCTTTCAGCACACTTCATCATCTGCTCTCTCCGGGGGTTTCCCCTCTGTTAGTTATCTAGTTTGTTTTCACTTTAAGCTGCATCGTGTTTAAATTTCAGCTTAATATCATTACAGAAAGACAATCCTATTAGTGAAAATGCAATTTCATAGGGCCAGTATTTGAAAATGAACACATGCTGCAGGTTAAAGTAGGTACTGAGCCAACAGTGGCACCACTGCAGAAACTGTAACCTATAACACCAACGCATGCCTTTACATACTCTTTATGTGTGCGTCAGTTATGGTAAAACAGTGCTGACAGCACAGTATAGGAATCAGATCTTCTGTTTGTAGTCAGCTAAAACTCTTTTCTGTCCTTGGAATTTTTTCACCCACATGCAGAAATAGTTTTTTAACTTTTGAGAGATTTTTAAGCTGTTTTGCAGACGCAGCATTTTTAACATCAACCTACAGTTTTAAATGATGTTAAGGCAGGAAACTGTGATGGCCGCTCAAACACCTCCAGCCTTGTGTTTCTTTCTCCATGAAGACAACACGCACCACCACGCCCGTGTCTTAAGGTTACTACAATTTGGGGGAGTTAAAGGTGCCTTTAATGGCCATTTTTCAATGAAATTTCAGACAAAGACTTCATAGCCTCACATTATCAGTCAGCTGCTGAGAGCGTTACAGCAAAGTCTGAAGAATCAGAAAACTCCTCAGCTGACTCCTGATGATGGTGGTCGACCTGGCTTACAGTAACATTCACGTAGGGCTCCACACGCTTTTGCGTAAATCTTGATATGTTTAATATGATTAGGCGACAAATAGACAGTTTTCCCCATCACTGGGGTGCAGAGGGGGATGGGATGATGTGCAAATGGGTTGAAGTCAAGGGAAATCAATAGTACACAGAGCTCACTGGGGGAAGTCTGGGACTGTAATCTGATTTATGCTTATGAGAAGCAGAGAGAGCAAGAATAACAAAAGCAGAGAGAAAGAAAGAGATCGAGGTTTTTAAGAAGCTACAGCAGGGGCGAGCAAATGCCCAGGCCAGATGGGAAAGAGTTGACGGATAATAAGAGGAAAAAGACACACAGAGTCTGTGGAAAACAATAATGCATCCTCCTGCAAGACATGGGGAGCAACAAGCAGAAACCAGCTCAGATTACAAGGTTATTAGGCCTAATGGTAAACAACATCAGCCCTCTTTTTACTCATGAAGCATTCACCGAGATATCCATAGGCACAAATGTAACCATTTTATTGCATCTACTGGTTAAAGATCCCACTCTTGTGTCTGTCTCTAATAGCTCCATATATCATCTTAACCTCTAGATTTTATAATCATTTTCAAAGATTATAGTGTATTTTCATGCTGTTGTCACTTCAGATATCACACGGTATAAACAGCTGAACGTGCGACCACACTGCAGTCACACTTAGAGTCAGATTGTCAGGGAAGCTCATTAGTTTCGCTCGTCACGCATCACAGGGTCACTCATCGAATTATTCCGACCGGACAGCACGGTACTCCAGCACAATCATTCAGTCCTACACTGTGTCACTTTACCTGTGGAAGTGTTCGTTCTGTTTAAAGTTATATATGAAAATGCACCACATTGGTTTTGCTCCTCTGGTCACACTTCTGCACATTGCAAGCCGAACCTTACCAACACTGCACTTTAATGGAAAATGATCCTGGGATTGAAGAGTTTTGGTGGCTCATGCAGGTAAAGGCACAGGGAATAGAGGGGGTCGATTTGAAGGACATTAGTGAAGGGCGTGTTCCCAGTCTGAGGGGACAGGACGGAGCATATTGCTGTGTTTTGTTTCAGCAAGAAACAAAGACATCTAATATGAGGCAAACCCCGTTTTTGATGTATAAACTCTGTGTTTGCTCACTGAAGCGCTGTTGCAGCTGTGGATGTTCAGTAATCAGAGGGCTGGAGGTTCGCTCCTCCTGCACCATGATACAGTGCAAAAACTGCAGCAGCTACAAGAATGCGGCAGCAATCACTCTGCAATTTCTGCAGGAATTTCACATTCTCCCTCTAGTAAAGCTGCAGGGAAACCACAGGATTAGTGTTGTTTACTTGGCTTCGTGTTTCGGGTTCTATTTTGCCACATTTTCTGTAATTCCTTAATGTTGTCTTGCTGGTTAATTTCATTTCAGCGACCTTTTCTGTAGCTGTGGAGACATTTTGGCACGTGGAAAAAAAACTAAGTATTTTTAATAACAAGTGTTGTTTTTGCTATTTCACTCCTTGCCATTAATGCTTTAGGTATAAGCGTTAGTTGTATTTTCAAAATGCAGTGGTTGCTGTTTTTTGTGTGGCGCATATCTGCTGCACATTGGTGGTTCCAAGGTCTGTCTGCAGTCAGAGGATTACCGTATTAAGACTTTGTGGACTTGCTGCTTTGAAAAAAAGGACGTCATTGTGAACAGCTTTATTAAAAAAATGAAAAAGGCAGTATGAGGGAAGTAGGCAGTTCTGTGTTTCTCTGTTAAGGCTTGTCAGTATGTGATTTTATGCATATATTGTGAGATAAAGTGATTATATAGTCCTGTAAGAGACAAATCGCAAAATACATTTTTTCTCACCCACTGTTGGTTGATGTAACCACACGAGCACGTGAAGCCTTTAGTTTACATTTTTGCCATGTACACTGAAGCCCTCATATATCCTGAAAACACACTATGCTGTGTTTCAGAAACACACATGGTACATAAGATATGCTGTTTCCCTTCATATGAATGATAAAAATATACCAATATTATATAACCTTTCACTTTTAGAAGAGTCTGTGAATTAATTTCCAGGTTTATTTTTTTTCTCTTCTTTGTCTTTTATCAGAAATTCATTGAATTTGAGGATTCGCTGGAAGCCGATAAGAAAGATCTGCAGATGCAGGTGGAGTTTTTGGAGCTGCAGGGGAAACAGCTGGAACTCAAGACAAAGAACTATGCTGACCAGAGTGAGTGGACACACTTCCTGTAATATGCCGTGCATAGGTGCGTCACTGTAGGTCACCTGGTTGAGAGCGGGTGACCCTTGTCCTGAAGGCTTGTCCTTGCTGCAGTGTCCTGGGTTTGAGTCTGCCCTGGGCTGTTCTCTGTATGTCATTCCATCTCAATCTCTCCCCATACCTTCCTATTTATTCTGCACTGTCCTATCTAATAAAAGGCCAGAATATGCTGAACATGTGGCTGTTGAATTGGTTTCGCTGAGCGTCGTCCAAAAATGTCATGGAACGGGGGGTGCAGCGGGCTGAGGACCTCAATGCAGGACACTCCACACAGCATAAACTCAAAAACAC
>JAVDPK010003044.1:243281-270950 GCA_034780415.1 Cichlasoma orientale | reverse complement strand
TCTGTACCGACTTTTCTTTCCCATCTCCCACTCAAGTCCTTTCATGTTAAAAAAAAATAAAGCCAAGAGGTTCTGGGTGGGAGCTAAGCCTTCCTTTTCCTTTTTGCATTTGCAAAATTTTGATGCAGAACTTTGTGTTAAGAATGCAGGAAAAGTTTTCCGCTGATAACTTCTCCACGGCACAGTAGCAGGGTGCACCACTGCTCCAAAGTCTGCTAAATCTCCCTGAAGGTTCGCAGTCAGACACGGGTTTGAGTAATTATTTCAAAATTAGTCTTTGTTTTCCTGAGCTAAACCTAACCTCTGTCACTTTAAAATTCTTACTACTATTAAGCTGCTGGGACAGGGTATTAGGAATCAGAATGTCTTATAAAGCTTTGACATTTGCATCCCATGGCCATAGCTCTAACAGGCTGAGACATTGGAGAACACAAATATCTGTGTGGAGAACAAAGTAATACAACAATCTTGGTTTAAATGTTTTTAAGAATGTTTTATCTTTAAGTTATGTAGCAATCAGACTTTTGACCAGGCATGCTCAAAACTTTCCGTGCCACTGTATATAATCTATCCCTACAGTCACTTCAGATACATTTCTAACAAAGAGCGTCTCAATCCTGGAAGTCTTCATCAACTGTCAGAATTACTGGAGAATGAATAAGGACAGAGTTATGGATGCTGCTGCATCACAGAATGCATCATTTATAAAGAAAGTAAATGCTTGATTATCTGAAGCAGTTTTAAAGAGAAGACCGCAAAACAACTGTAGTCTGACTAAATGTGTAAAAATGTGTGTCTGTGTGTTTGTGTGGTTTTATGTGTCATGGCATGCTCCTGTTTCCTGTCCTTCTCTAATCAGTGTCTGTCTTGTCTGTCTTGCTGGCTTGCTCTCTGTGCTGCTGTTTGCACAGCCAACGACACACATGGAGGAAAAGGTAAATCCAAAACGATTCTTCGGCTGCCGTGCTCCACTTCCCTCAGCCCTGAACTAAAAATGTCCCTCCCTTTATATTTGCTGTGCTTCCACACTTTATAGAAGGAAGCATTCCCTAATCCCTTTACCAGTTATCGATGCTTTGAACATCTACTTATTATTATGTTGGATGCATTAGTGATGTTGCACTTTAATAGTAAATTATGAAATAAGGAATGGATCAAAGGTCATGTTAAGCATATTTTCCAGATATCTCCACCTACCTTCTCCTCTTTCTCCCTCATCTGTTTGTGCCAGTCAGTCCGTCCCTCTGTCTGCCTGCCCTGCTTGTCTGTTGCTTTGTCCGTGTCATATATAATCTTGTCCGTCAGGATCTGGGGATACTTTTTGCGAAATGCTTTTATTTGTGTTTTTTCTTGAGATTAATGAGATCAGTGCTTTCACATCTGTACAGTAAATATGATGTTTAAGCCAAGGCTGGTTAGTACAGCTTCAAACAAGCACAGGGTGCAGCTAGTCTGGACCTTTCCAAAGGCAACAACAAAGCCATAGCACACCTGAAACTCATTAGTTTATATGTAGAGGGTTCAATCTAGACTAAAGCTGAATGTTAAACCACCAGTGAGGTGGAGGTGATGATGTGGAGTCCCTGCTGGTTGACTGGTAGTTGTGTGAAGAGGTGCAGGTTGGTGGATTTTGTTGCCTGTGGACGGAAGCAAATTTGCACTTTAAACTAAACTAACTGGCAGCTTCACATTTAGTGTACAGACTGAGCAAGAAAGCAGTTCTCAAGTGCTGAGTTACTCCAAACAAATTACACTTGAAAGAGTTGTGAATGAGGGTGTGAGTCACTGTCTGTAGTTTGACCCTTTGACCTCAGGGATGGACTTCAAGCCTGTCCAGGTTTTGTTGTGTTTTGCATTACATTACCAGAGTGAGCGACCAGCACTCTAGGTAAAAAGGGCATTAAAAATAATAAACTGATAACCAACAGTCAGTCTGACATTAGTCTCCGCTCCCTCTGTGTCTCCTCTGCCAGCAGCAAAGCGGAGCGCCCACCGTCATTGAGCCTGTTCCCTGATGGCATGGTACGTGGGGGTCTCGGGGGGGCTAGGATGATTCCCGGGAAAGACATCTGGCAGGTCAGCGAGCTCGGCCACTCTACCTTCAGCTCCGCCTACCAGGTGGGACAGACAAGCCCTGTCCTCTTCCACGACCATAATCGCAGCCTGGGGAGTGGAAAGGGGAAGGGGCCGGCATTACTGCTGCTAGCCACACCCACACGGACCACCTCCCCTCCCACGCCTGCTTGTGTCACTTTTGAGGAAACTATTTTTGCATTGGAAATTTCCTCTTTTAAAATCTGATTTTTTTTTTTTTAGGTATAAACAGTATGTTGACCCAAGCAAGCAGGGATCATATTTAGTTGTTTTTTGTTTTGTTTTGTTTTGGTTCACGCAGTTTTCTTGTGTGATTGTTTTACTGTGAAGCTTCTACCATGCGTCATCATGTTTTAGTTTACACTTTCACAGTAAAATTAAGTTCATATTTATAAATGTTCATGCAAGTGATAACATAGAGTGCTTCATTCTTTATGGGAGGAACTCCTTGTTTCCCACCTGCGCTCAGTCTGAGAGCATAAATTCATATTGAAATGCACAATTTAAGATTTAGAAAACATAGATAGAGTCCAAATGTGCTTTAAAATAATCAACAATCTACATGAGTCAACATTTTTTTTTAATCCAGAAGAGTCTCATGTGGTTTGCCTCTCATATTTAGGCTCATCATTTAAGACTACTTGGCCTATTATCTGCCATAAGCAGTTAAAGTATATCTATTCATGGGTTTAATAACAAACAAACAAAAATCCATTGTTACAATTAGAGAGCAAAGTAAGAAACATCCTTAACTTTCTTTCTTGCATGATGCTCAAATGATATTTGTCTCTCACCAAGGAGGATGGATCAGAGTCGGACTCAGTGGCAGCCACACCCAGCAGCACAGGAAGCAAGTCCAACACACCCACCTCCTCTGTGCCGTCTGCCACAGTCACCCCCATCAACGACGGCTTCCACCCGCAGGACTTTGATGTCACGCGGCCTGGAAAACACAGGAAAAGTGCCAAGCGTCTCAGTCGGAATATGGAGGTGCAGGTTTCCCAGGAAACCAGGAATGTCAGCATCGGTAAGAGGAAGTCACAAACTAGGTCCTCAGTTGAAAGATTTAATACCTGAGGTTATGACTTGCACCTTTTAATGCCCTCTTTAATGTTCAGCCAACACTCAGTGCTCTGATCTTCCAGGTATGGGAAGCAGTGACGAGTGGTCCGAGTTTCAAGAGCTCATCGATTCTACCCCGGAACTGGACATGTGTCTTGACCCCCGTGTGTATGGAGGAGGAAACAGGTACAAGCAACTGTGTTTCTGCTTTAAACACGCACGTGTGTAAAAGAATATCAACATAGATGTTTTCCTGTTAAAACAAAGACAGTAAGAGAGTCATGAATCCTTGAGCTTTGATGGATGGAAGTATTAGTCCTGCATGTAAAGGTTATTATACTTTAAAAAGAAATTAAAAAATGATTCTGTTTTCATGTGTTTCAGCCCCTCTCAGGGCATCGTTAACGCTGCCTTCGGCATCAACACCGACTCTCTCTACCACGAGATCAAAGATGCCAAATCGGACATCATCGGGGATGTGGATGCAGGTGCCGAGCTCCTAGGTATGAACGGGATTTTGGTTTCAGCATATTTTGATAGTTTTATAGGTTCATTACTGACACCCTAATCTGAGAACTGAAGTATAAATCATCTCCCCATGAAACTGCAATATGCTGGTCCGCGGTACATATTTTACTTCAAAAGAGATACTTAAAAACAAATTAAAGCACCATCTTCGCTTCCTCTCAGGGTGACTCTTCCCTGTTTACACAGTGAAAATCAAACCTGACCTGTACTGTAAGCTAGGAGGCCCAGTATGTGATAATACTACACCCTAAGTAAAGAAATAAGGGCAGATGCATGTGTATGTGCGTGTTACACAAAGCCAGCGTTTGCATTTTCTTTGCAGCGCGGGGTCCGAGCTTCATGCGAGGCTGTGCCAATCTGCTGCTGCACTAACTTTACATTCTGTGTCTTGCATGGGGGCGCTGCAGCACACGTCTGCATCACTGCACAGTCATCCTGACAAAAATACCCGATCTGACACCCCAGCTCCAGCTGTACATCCATGCAGTTTTTATTTTTTTGTCTTTGTTATACTTTGCTTGTATTTTTGTATCATTTTTAGGGGCAGAGGAACAGTTAATGCAGCGTATTTGAGCAGACATTTTTGTGTTTTTTTTTTGTCATTGTATTAATAAGATCTTAAGTGCAGTTTGAATAATGTTACATTAATTATCTTAGAGGCCCATTATCACACTCCATTTTGGGCTCACACACACTTGGTGATTCTGGCAGATTTTGTGTATCTCAGTCTTTTGTTACTGGACTCACTTTCACTATTGACTCACTATCCCTGAATTTTCTGTTGCAGAAACAGGAATCACACTTTGACCCCTTTCCTTGTCCATCTGTTAACCTCTCACTCATTTCTTTTCCCCCCCTTTTATGTGCTTCTGCTGGTGACACCCATAGGCGAGTTCTCAGGTGTGTATCTGAACACACGCTGGTTGGTATTATTTTCTTTTTCTCTCTCAACTCCTCTCTACTTTTCAAAGACCACATTCAAGAGTAGATGCCAATCAGTGGATAGAAATGATAAAACAGCACATTATTCTTGGACAGGGAAATTTGGAAATTGTTATAATGCACTAGATGACCAGCATCAGTTAACATGCAGCGCAGCAGTACAGTTCTAATTCTTTCAGGTTGCACTGAAATAATGTTAATATTTTGTTATTACTAAAAGCTGTACCTGTTTAATTATAGGGGATTTCATCCAGTTTTATCAGAAACTATTTTTAAGGGTCCTGTTCTCTGAACAGTTTCAGTGAGTCTTAACAGTAGGTTTGATGACATTTGAATCAATGTTGGGTTTCAGTATGAAGGCCAGATTGTCCTTTAGTTCTGCAGCCAAAAACAAACTAATAAATGCTTATCAGCATCTTCTTTCTTCTCTTCCCGTTCTTCTTTTTCTTTCTCATCTCTAATCTCCTCCTTTCTATCTTCTCCTTTTCTTCTCTCCATTTCTTCTTCTTTTGCCTCCAGTCCCTGATGATTTCTTAGGTAAGGCGCCCCATGCCTACGCTCATGGTCACATTTGCTTGCTATGCCATTTCCCAGCCCTTAGCTTTCACATCCCCCCTTGTTGCTTAGTTTCTGTGGCTTCTTATTTATATTTTCTGTCAATTTTTATACCTCATATATTTCAATAAAACACTCTTGCAAATGCTTGCAGTAAACCTTTTGGCCATTTTAGAAAGTCCCAATAATCCAGTGGTAAACAGATATTGCAGAGCTTTTATTAAAAAAAAATTAATGTATATGTATTGGGAAATAGATATAATAACACAAGACTAACTCAGCTGGCTTTGATAAAGTTTTTGTCTTTCCCATAATAGTTGAATTAACGTCCTATAATGAACACCTGCGGTAGTGACATGAAGGGCTGCATTGATTAAAATAATAAGTAGAGAGAATCAAGCCATGAGAACAAATTAAGGTAAGAGAGGTGCATGAGGTCACAGTCATGTGATTAAAGTTCTCACACAACTCTGTGCAGTGCTGTGAAGAACTAAGTTACACCGTGTGATTCAGTAGTAATTAAGAGGATCAGTAGGAGCCAGGTTCTGCTAATCAAATACATTTGATGAATCAGCAAGTGTGAGCATCTCTGGTCTTGAGCATTCAGGTGTGTGTTTGCACAATGCCACAATCTTCACTGGAGGAGACGTCCTAGCAAATTCACCTCAAGGTCAGAATGTGCAATTTTCAGAGAAAGGGCAGAAAACCTGAGCTTACATCACAGAATCTGCAGGCATCAGTTAGTATGTTAAATGTTAAAGTTCATGACAGTACAGTTAGAAGAAGACTGAACAAGTATGGCTTGTTTGGAAGAGTTGGCAGGAGAAAGCGTCTTCTCTCTAAAAAGACCATGGCAGCACATGTTAAGTTTGCCAAATTACATCTGAACAAGCCAGAAGACTTCTGGAACAATGTCCTTAATCCAGATGAGACCAAAGTGGAGATGTTTGGTGAAAGCCAAACAGCACATCAGTACAGACACATCACACCAACTGTCAGCACCGCGGTGGAGGAGTGATGATCGGCGGCCACAGGACCTGGGCATCTTGCAGTCACTGAGCCAACAATGAACTCCTCTGTATGCCAAAGTATTCTAGAGTCAAATGTGAGGCGGTCTGTCTGACAGCTGAAGCTTGACTGACAAAGATCCCAAACACAGCAACAAATCAACAACAGAATGGCTGAAAAAGAAAAGAATGAAGGTGCTGCAGTGTCCCAGCCAGAGTCCAGACATCAACCTGATTGAAGTGCTGTCATGGCACCCTAAGAAAGCTGTGCATAAACAAATGGTTGCAATCCTCAATGAACTGAAATAACGCTGTAAAGCAGAGGGGGCTAAAATTCCTCCACAACAATGTGAGTGGCTGATAAAGTCAAACAGAAAGTGATTACTTCTACAAGGTCTACAAGGTGGTTCTACAAGTTATTGAATCACGGGGTTACTTAGATTTTCACAGGTCTGCACAGAATCCTGTGAAAAACTCTTTTCACATCTGTGTCTTCAGGCTGTCCAGGATAAAAGCAGCTGGAATAATTAATTTTAGCTCATTTTAAATTTGCAATTTGCCGTCAGAAGTGTTAAAACATTCAAACTGACACCCTGACCTGAGAAATGAATCTGACTCTGCAGTCAGATCATATGCCAGGACATAAAACCTACAGACTTTTAATCCCAGAGCTCTTTACTGCACTATCCACCATCTCTGAAAGCATAAAGAGCCTTTGGCCTTTTGTTTTGCTTGTTTTGGATATGCCCTCATGTCTGAAAGTTTCTCTGGGTTGATGTGTGCTTGGCTTATGTTGCACAGTGCTTACTGCTTCCATGTTTTTGTTGTGTGTTCATTTCTGGCAAAACTGAGGTTAATTAGAATGAGTTTTTTTTTAATGACCTCTTTAAGCATGATACCACTAATACTATAATACTCCTGTATATATATCTGCACTTGATAATTTAGCAATGTACATTGTGTATTTCGAGTGAAAAAAGCTCCTACTTTATTTTGTTTACTTTCAAGACACAAATAATATGGATAGCGAGTTATTTTTAAGATTACTTTGTACGTTTCCAATATTTTACAAATAACTTTCCTTCGTTAGCTTGACTTATCCTCGTTGTTAATACTAGAGCTTAAAGCATGAATCTGTCCATTAATAATTAACTTATTAAACCTTTTGTGTAGAAACTCTCATCCTTTGTACTACACTTACTTTGGTTGGCCTCGAAAGCAGCGTTACCTCATAAACAGTTGCATTTTGCTCAGCGATCAATTGATTGATTGATAGATTGATTATGATGTTTATTGTGACAGAAATGTGAATGTGATTGTTTCAGGGATGAGCAAGGAGTGGGAGAACATGCTGGCAGAGAACAAACAGCTCTTACAGACCAAGTAAGAAACTCAGTGAAGCTCAATATGTGTCCTTTCTCTGAAAGATTGTGTCTTGAGTAGTGATTCACTCTGTGAGATATTTGCTTTTGATATATTACTACATCCTCCTCCTGTCCTCTTCTTGACAGAAATGCTCTAAATATTGTGAAAAATGACCTTATTGCCAAAGTGGACGAGCTGTCAGGGGAACGGGAGTCACTGAGGGAGGAGCTGGAGGCTGTGAGGCAGTCTAAGAACAAGGTGGATGGCAGGATCAAGGAACTTGAAGAGGAAATCAAGAGGTGAAAATAGCGACGAGTGTTCAAGTACTTAGAAAGACACAAGATGCTGTCCTTGTTTTTGTGTAATTTTTAGACCTCAATAGCTCGTTTTAAGAGACACCTGACAAAGATCAAAGAGCCTCAATAAAATAATAAGAGGAGGAAAATGAATGATTAATGAAACATGACGACATCCTAACAATTGCATTTATGTTTTTTTTGCATTTGTAATTTTTGCATTTTTAGGCTTTTATTGACTTCAAATGTTATTATTTAGCACTTCACTCAGAAGAGGGTGTGAACTGTCTGATTTTTAAAGGAATATGGCCTACTTTTCAGCTCCTAGCCTGTAGTTGCATCATTTTTCATTGTCTGACTAAAGCAGCTTCAGAAGCCTTGTAAAAAAAAAAAAAAAAAAGGCCTAAGCCCAGGTTTCTAATAAAATGTAGCACAATGCCAGCCATTCTCAATGTCACTTGATCACCAGCATCTGCTTCTATTCCGCCTGCCGTATGGTTCGGTTCCCACAGGCAGAAATAAAAATGTGCGTCTGTGTTTTTGTTTGTTGGCTGCAGGTTACGAGCAGAGGCTCTCGGGGCTTCTCGGGACTCCAAGGACGAAGTTGGCGATGACGTGAGTAAAACCGCTCCTGCCTCAGGGTTCATGAGATGCGTTCATGTCTCTATAAATACACTGCTCAAAGAAAATTAAGGGAACACTTTTTAATCAGAGTGTAGCATCAAGGCAAATAAACGTGCAGCAGTTTCTGAATTACTGGAATGTGATTGGCTGAACAGATATTTGCGTTAACAAGCAGTTGAACTGGTGTACCTAGTGATACAATGGCGAGTGAGTGCACAGTATGGGCCACAGATTAGTTTCGGTTTGATGTAGAGAGAGATTTTCAAATTAATGCGATGGCTCTGTTCTCCTGTGTGACCAGTTTTCATCACCGATGCAAGACGGCGACATGACAATGACCCAGCGGCGGCGATTTACTCGGGTGGAGATGGCCCGTGTGCTGATGGAGAGAAACCAGTACAAAGAGAGACTGATGGAGTTGCAGGAGGCTGTGCGGTGGACAGAAATGATCAGGTAGATGTGAGAGAGCGCTGCTTTAAGAAAGAGATGAGGAATTCGAGCTTCATGTGTTCATGTACCAAAATAAAGATTCAGGGCTTTCTCGTTAAATTTGAACTGATATTCTGAGTCAGTATTGTTTACATTCACGTTTCTCTATAATATAATTTTGAGTGTAGTAGCAAATCAGTGTTTTTACAGCACCAAACCTCGAAATGAGAATTTCCTGGGTGCAGAATCTGTGGCATTTTTTTAAAACCTGTTTCATTATAATTTGGTGATTTTCTTGTATTTTCCCAGTTGTTTTCCCTTCATGTGCCCTATTCATAATGTTATCCAAAAGTGTTACACTACAAATAACTTTTATTATTATTATCATTAAATTTCCTTGGATTTCACACCTCTGTTTTCCCTCAGGGCATCCCGCGAGAATCCTCCTATCCAAGAGAAGAAGAAGTCCACCATTTGGCAGTTGTGAGATTCTGCTTTCATTCAATTTATTTGCTGTCATAAAATAAGAAATATCTTAAGCCACCGCACTGATAAAGCACACTCAGGAAAATTAAAACCTCTCCTTCTCGTTCTGTCCTTCTACAAGCTTTGCACGTCTCTTCAGCTCATCGTCCAGCCCTCCGCCCGTCAAGCGGCCGTACTGCAGCGTCAACATCCACTACAAATCTCCCTCACCGGCTGGTTTCCCTCAGAGACGCAGCCACACCATGTGTCAGATCTCCACCTCCAACCGCACCCTGGAGTTCTTCCCTGAAGAGTGAGCGGCAGCCGACCTGCACACTCACCACATTAACCTGAACCTCCACGTTTATCTGCGCTTACCTGGGCTGCTTGCTCGCTTGTAGAGCTGAAAGCTTGCAGGAAGTTTGTGAATATTTAGCAGAGAAATGTGTTTTTAAATTTATGCACTGCTCCCATTTGAGGTTGGTTATCAGGGTCTTTGTATCCCGTCCAGGTACAATTACACCTTTTAGTACACCTGCAGCTCAAAGCTCTTTTATTTCCTCTGAAAATCAATTTCTTGATCACACATACTTTTTGATTGTGTGCACAATAAAGACACAAAAATAGCCCCTTAGAATCCAAAACATCAAATTCGAAATCATACAGACGCAGAGGAATGCATGAAGGAAACTCAGACCTCCAGTTTTTTTCTTTAATGTTTTAAAAACCATACACTGCACATTACTTTTAGTTCTGTGGGATAAGTAGACTGCTTGGCTGGAGTTAGATGGAAGCTTTGTTTAACAAGTGCTACTAACTGCACTGCTGTTGCTTCTCCTTGCTTTCTCTTCACCTCTTCTTCTCTCTTGCTGCTGGCTGGCCAGGCTGCTAACGCTTTGCTTTCTTCTTCTCTTCCCTTCCCGCCTCCCGCCGCTTCCAGACTGGCCAGTAACGGTGTTGCGTCTCTCCTCAGTGACTCGGCACTGTTGGCCCGCCGAGAGCAGCGGCGTGAACAGTACCGACAGGTTCGTGAGCACATGCGCCGCGATGACGGCATCATGCAGGCCTGCGGCTGGAGCGTGCCATCTCGATTCAAACAGGTACCCACGCGGCTCTCTGCGCACGCGCACAACAAAACACAATAAACATTGTATGAAGAGAGGAATGTGAAGAAACCGAATCACTGAATACTAAATGTTTGGTAAAACCACATTCCTTGAAATATTTTCTGAACATCATTGCAGTTACTAGTTCTTATTTGAACCTATAAAACCCCGTTTTCAGGCTAATTATTACATGTGTAAGTGGACAACTTTAAACATTGTCCTACAGCATGCTGTCAGTGTGAGAAGATTTCATTCAGTGAGGTTAAATTGCCTACCCAAGCTCCACAAAGAAATTATCACTGGCTGGTCCTGGCTGATGTTGTTTGGCCCTGGCTGGCACACCCTGGCATATGTAAAAACAGGAGAAAAAACATGTAAAAGACCTTATCATAATCTTTCTGAAGTTCATCAGCTACTACATGCAGAGCCACTGAGATGCTATATTAAGATAACACTGCTTTTATTCACTATATTCTTATTGGCTATCAGTTTTAATGAAAAGACCGAAACCAGCAAGTCCAAGTCAGTCTCTTAATACTTACCGACTTTCTTGTGCTTAAGTGTTTTGGTTTCTATCAGAGGTTTAAGCCTTGAAAACAAATAAATCTTTATTAAAATGTCAGTAAACGCCCTGTTTATTGACATAATGGAAAAATATCACCCAAAGACACAATGCAGAAACAAAGCGCTATGAGTCAAAGCAATTAGATCCCTCACCGGCCACTTCTTTAAGTGCGGTTGGAGCCCCCTTTTTACCTTCAGAGGTGCCTTACTTCTTATGTGGCATTGATTCAACGAGGTGCTGGAAACATTCCTCAGAGATTTTTGGTCTGTATTGACGTGATAGTGTCACACAGTTGCACATCCATGATGGGATGTTCTACTGGATTGAGATCTGGTGACTGTGGAGACCATTTGAATATACATGTTCAAGAAACCAGTTTGAGATGATCTGAGCTTTGTGATATGTTCCATTATTCTCCTGGAACCAGCCATCAGAAGATGGGTACGTGGTCAGCAGGTAGGCTGTGGTGTTTATACGATACTAAATTGGTACTAAGGGGCCCAAAGTGTGCCAAGAAAGTTAGTTTACTCCAGATTCTGACCCTACCATCTGTACAGCAGTGCAGCATTTTCTCCCAGAGAACTGGATATTTTCTCAGTTTTGGACCGTTCTCTGTAAACCTTAGAGGTGGTTGTGAGGGAAAATCCCAGAAAATCAGCAGTTTCTGAAATGCCAATAATCATGCCACGTCCAGTCACTTAAATCAGCTTTCTTCCCCATTTTGATGCTCAGTTTTTCAGCACGTTGTCTTGACCATATCTACATGTCTAAATGCACTGAGTTGCTGCCATGTGATTGGCTGAATAGATATTTGGATTATCAAGCAGTTGAAGACGTGTACCTCACAAAGTCGCCGGTGAGAGTATAGCAGGCTTTGGGTATAATTGTTTATTCTGGGTTTTATGAGATTGGTTGATTTCCCTTTAAACTGATCAAACAGACCTGAGATTAATCTTTCTATATTTTCAAGCATGAGCATGATTTCACAGCCTGGAAGTGTGCTTTAAATTTTGGCCAGCAGACTTTGAGGTTGAGTGTGCAGCTTGAAGGTAAGAGGGCAGAGTGTGTTGGTAGGCAGGTGGCTCTAACTCTGGTCTCCCACAGACTGGTGGTCAGACGGACAGCGCTCAGGACAGCCCGCTGAAGAGGCAGCAGGCAAGTGAGACCGACAGAGTGCCAGCATGCGCCTTTATGGCTTTCCCTCCCCTTTAACCTTCCAAACAAAGCTCTGACCCCTAGGTAGCAGCAGACAGCTAATAGCAGAGATGCAGATTATTAAGAAAGGCTTTTATTTTGTACCCAATGAGAGCTCCACGTGAAGGTTTTTAACAAAATGAAGATTCTATAAAGAAAAGGTCACCACTGTACAGTATTTACTGTTCCTGTGGAAATGCATGAATATTTTCATTTTTAAGCATGATGCAAATAAAAAAAAAAAAGCTGTATTTCAAAAACATACACATGTAACACACTTACACTTTGCTCTTGGATAAAGTCGTTCCTGTGGAGTTGATTCCAACTGATCTCCTCTCCTTCTGCTAGTGGTGTTGCAACCTTTTTAACCCTTAACCTCTGTCTGTCTCAACCTGCCCTACTTAACATATGGATGTTACTCCTTTACATTATCTTAATATCTTAAAGGAAAAATCCACTTGGAAAAATACCTACGGTCACTAATTGTAGGTTTTATTGATTAAAGTGAGGCCACTGCGAAATCCTTCAAGCAGTTACAGACTGCAGAGCGTGTTTTTGACTCTTCAAAGTTTTGTCAGGCCAAGATGTTTATATGCCTTTCTTCACTCTTGGTGTATTTTTCACATTTTTAGTAATAAAATTACATTGAATCTGGATTTTTTTGAGTACAGCTGCAAAAGTTTGTAGCTAAATAAAGATTATACTTTGGTATAAGAATCAAAACGCACAGAACTGCACGGTTTGTATAAATGTACTTTACCAGTCAATAGAGCAGCAACAGCAATTTCACCTCCTTATAGAGGTCTTTATGCTTTGAATAAGTGGAGAAACACTTTTCTTCTTAACAATATTTTTCCTCATCTCATGCATAATGTACACACTGTCTGGGGACAGCCCTGCGGTATCCTGGGAAAAATAGGAAACTGAAGGAGGAGTTGAGACCATAACACAGATGGGTGAAAGCAGTGGAGTTTTCCTTTAAAGTTTGCTGTGTATGTGCTGTACGTGTATACAGTGCATTCACAAACAGTGGATGTTTTGCTTTCTTCTGTGCCCAGTAAAACTGCAGATGTTTTTATGGAACCGGCCAATAATTCACTACTTTGCTTTTCTCCTGACAACATCTCGCCTGTGTTTGTAGACAACCAATGAGAAAGAGGATAACCGCATGAAGAATGTTCCTGTCCCAGTTTACTGTCGCCCTCTGGTGGAGAAGGATCCCAACAGGAAGGTGGGAAAATCAGGAGGAATGAGTTGGTTCGTTTCTGTGCAAACGAACCAACTTAGCTCTGTCCTTAAACTACTTTTTAATGAGCAACTGTGTAACCGATCTGGAGCTGTTTCAAAACATGCATTCGTGATGGCTAATACTGAATTAATACCAATGAAATATGTATATATGCAAGAATTATCTCCAGTTGTTTGGGAATATGTTTTGCAGACATGTAACCGCTAACCGTCTGATGTTAAGTTGTTCATTATTTTGAATGTGTGACAGTCATGGTGACAATGTAGGATCAAGCAAATAAGACCCCAGTCACAAAGACCTAGAGACTGCTCTGGCAACCAGGGGAAAATGAGCACTGGTTGCTGGAGGTTGATGGTAGTCACTGGGAAAATAATTTCTAAAGTCACAGTCATACAGGTCCACAGACTGGTTGGTGACACCCTGACAATCACAAGTTCCTACCTTCTTTTTACCCAGAGAGAGCCAGAGACCTTCAGGAACCACTGCCGACCAGTCGGGAAAATACATTACAATAATACAGCCCATCTGCTGGCTGTATTATGTCTACTATGGCAAAACCTCAGTACTTGAATGTCTGATCTTCGCAGTGTGGAATAATGCAGCAGAAGGCTGTTTTTAAATCCGTCTATAAAACGAGGAGAGGTTCTGCGTTTGAGACGAGAAGGATTTATGTGACATCTCAGCTAGTTTGGAGGCAACATAACACACACCCAGAATGGACTTTTCAGCAAAGGAGATCTTGAGACATCTTGTATCTTATAGTCCACCTTTTGCAATGATTACTCTTGGGGAGAAAGAATGAAAGTACATGTAACTTTTTATGCAAGTGTTATGGCACAAACAAATGATTATGCAAAGTAGATTATCTTCCATGTCTTAAATGCCCTGAAAACTTTTTCTACCACATGATTTGTTTTTGCTTTCTCACTGCAAGCAGACATTTTCATCCAAATCTTGTGACAGCTGGTGTTTGGTCACTGCCAATCAAATATGATCAGCCCACACTCACAGAGTTATCATCAAGCAGATGAGCTGACTTTCTCTGTGCTAATCTCTTAGTATAACAAGTAACAGCTTATTGTGTCCATTGTACTTTGCAACAGCAACTCTCTTAATCATTTATTCCACTTATTTAATTATAAATCATTCTCTGAAGGGGTCATTGCAAGATCCAAATTATGGCTCTGTGCCAAGAGCCACACTAAGCTTGAACAATGTCATTTTAAAAACGGCCACTGCTGCTTGCATTTATAAACCGCAACCTCTGTCTCTGACCAGTTTTCCCTTCTTTTTTTTTCCTGCATGTGTGGGTTTACATGTGTGTAGCTGTGGTGTGCAGCGGGAGTGGACCTGACAGGATGGAGAGTCAGCAGCCAGGAGACAGCAACGGAAAAAGCACCACCGTGCAGCAGCGATCCTCTGCACGCTGAGGAGGACGGAGCCGAGAAGAAGAAGAACCACACCTCTCCCGAGAAGAGGAAGGTAGAGCAACTGTGGAACCCATCTGGATCTGTTTACAGCTTATTTCAAAACATGCATTCATGACGGCTAGCGCTGAACACTCTATGCATTAATATGTGCAAGAATTATCCTCCTGTTGGGAATAAGTTCAAAAGCACAGAGCGTGATGCATTTAACTACTCAGAACTAGGCAGATAACATACACATGAACCATGGCTGTGGTCAGAAATTGATTCTGCTTAGTAAGGTTTCTGAAGTAACCCGGAAGTATCTGCCTGGCAGCCGTTATAGGAGCAGTGCTTTGTGTGCCTATTAGGGGTAACCCTTGCTTCTCTTTTCTGAACTGAGCAGTTTCTGTCATATTTCAGGCCTGCTTCCAGAACAAAATGACTGGGTGGGCATTAGAAGTTAGTGTGGTGATCTCTGCCTCTGCAGGTGAACTACGACCATGGTGCTGTTCTAGTAAAATACATAACATAGCTGGTCGACAATGAAGTGATATTTTCCGCTAGGTTGTCCATATTTATGTATTCTGCACAGTAGACAAGTGTCCAAGATGCAATTTTTGAAGTCCAAATTTGGGACATTGTAGTTTCACAGCAGCAGATCCATGTCAGCAGCATCTGCCATCATATTATTAAGGATCGCAGTGTAAGTGTAGCACCAGGGTTCTCTTTTCCTGAGACGTGCTCATAATGTTTCCCATCTTAATTAAGGAAAAGTGATTAGGAAAAGACACACAGTAGGAAGTTGGGTTTTTTTCCACAGTTGAAGAACAACCCATGACTGTCCTCTTTCTCTTCAGCTTGTTTGTCTCCTCTTTCCTTTGCTCCCTCAGTCAAAGGAGCTCCAGGAAACAGATGCAATGAGCAGTCGAGTGTGGATCCTCACCAGCACCCACTCTGCCAGCAAGGTGGTCATCATCGATGCCAACCAGCCAGGCTCGCTGGTCGACCAGTTCAATGTCTGCAATGCCCACGTGCTCTGCATCTCTAGTGTGCCAGGTGAGAATGGAAGTACTGCTGTTTTACACGTTTGATGTGACTGTCTGGTTCTTCTGGTTGCTTTGTGGTAAATGTTGGCTTCCTTGCCTTTTAGTATGTTAATGTGTGCCTGTGCGTGCGTGCGTGTGTGTTTGTTTGGTTGCACACAGCTGCCAGTGAGACTGACTATCCAGCCGGAGAGATTGTGTTGGATCCAGGTGATGGTGGAGCAGGGGGAGGAGAGGACACAGGCGGCGTGGAGGGCATGTTGGCCGGCATCACTCTTGTTGGCTGTGCCACCAACTGCAGTGTTGCACGTAGCAACTGTTCCTCTCGCACAGATACGCCCATCATGGACAAAGGACAAGGTGGGCACATGATAAATACTCCTTTGCTTGTGTACTGTTAAGGAAAGCGAGATGAGTGCATCTTATAGTTGTGCTTCGCTTTAGCTCCCACTGCTCCACCAATGAATGGGAAGATTCACCCTGCCCAATCAGCCGAGGAAGCCACGGAGGCCACAGAGGTTCCCGAGTCAACGGCCAATAACACAGAAATGAGATCCGGACCTCCAGGACCTTTTACTGAGCACGTCTTCACTGATCCTCAGCCTCGTCCAGCAAATGCCACTGATAGGTAGGAGGTTAAAGTCTGACAAGTCATCAGGAATGCCTCGGATAAATTAAAGGGATAGAAACAGTTACATCAAGCACTCCATCAAAAGAGTAACAAGTTCTCTATTTTGAACCTAGAACTCTGCCGTTTTTCACACAGGAGCTCAGGCCAGTCAAAGGAGGAAACATCACATCCTCCAGAGTCAGAGGATGGAGGTGATGAGACCAAAAACTACACCAGCGTGGCCCCCACCATGTGGCTTGGGGCCCAAAATGGCTGGTAAGTCACTCACAACTTATCCTGAAGCCTCACAGTGTACATTATTACAGTGGTTCATTACTTTTTTCAGCATGTTTGACACTGGGAAAATTTAAGTCATAAATAAGTTTGGCTTCATACTCACAGTAGAAAGATTCCCCAAAGCTTAAGTCAACATGTGATGGATGATTTTCAGTCAACATAAAAGTTTTACAATTACTTTACTGAGTTCTTGTATCTGCTAAAGCACATAAATGACATGCATCTCATTGTGTCTGTGTGCTTTTTGCTTGGGAGTAACTTGCTTCTGTTTTTCCCCTCCAGGCTTTATGTCCATTCAGCTGTGGGAAACTGGAAGAAGTGTCTTCACTCCATCAAACTTAAAGACTCAGTGCTCAGTCTGGTGTAAGAAAACAAATCAGTGCATTTCCTTATTTATGACATTTCGTATAGTTGTAAGAAGATTTTAAGATTTTTTTTTCTTTTTAATGAATCTCAATTTCTCCAACGATCTCCGTCTCCTCTGTAATTGCAGGCATGTGAAAGGTCGCGTGCTGGTTGCCCTCGCTGATGGGACGCTCGCGATATTCCACAGATCAGAGGGTACCTGAACTTTAACAGAGCTGTTAGTGGAAGTTACGAAAGCAGTCAGGATTGGAGCGTTGCCACCAGACTCCAAAAAAGAACAAAAACCCACCAGAGTTAAAAAAACAAAAAAATGTCAAAATGAAAAAAAAGAAAGCACCCAATAACTCCATAAATAAATTATTATGACATCAGAGGATGCACATTAGAAATAAATGTAGGAATAATTTTAATAATAACATGTGGCAAACTTTTCATTTGCTTCTATATTGGTTAGTTGGTTAACAGTTAAAGTGTGTCAAGAAGTTGTGGCACACTTTCAATGACAGCCCTTTTATATAAAGAAGCAGAGATTATAAAGATGTGCAAAAACGAATCACAGAAATAAATATACATAGAGAAAATACAATTCACACATTTAGCTCATGTGTGTGTTTCTGTCATCAGATGGTCAGTGGGATTTGTCCAACTACCATCTCATGGACCTCGGCCGACCTCATCACTCCATCCGCTGCATGGCTGTGGTCCACGATAAAGTGTGGTGCGGCTACAAGAACAAGATCCACGTCATTCAGCCAAAGAGCATGCAGATTGAGGTGAGGCGTGAATCTGCTGTGCTGAAAATAAAATGTGTTGCAGCTTCTGTGCAGCAGCGGTGTTATTTCGTTTGTAGCAATGCAATGATTTTTATCCACTTCTAAATCCTTTCTGCTTTGCAGAAGTCCTTCGATGCCCACCCTCGCAGGGAGAGTCAGGTACGGCAGCTAGCCTGGATTGGTGATGGAGTCTGGGTGTCGATACGACTAGATTCAACCTTGCGTCTCTACCATGCGCACACGCACCAGCACCTCCAGGATGTAGACATAGAGCCATACGTCAGCAAGATGCTGGGTGAGTTTATCTGAGTTTGGATTATCAAGTGGGAGATTTCACTTTTGGAGATTCTCTCATGCCCGTGACCTGTTTGCCTTATAGGGAAGCGGCATGACTCAAGTGCAACGTCCTACTCACTCTGGTTGTATCTTGCAGGTACTGGCAAGCTGGGCTTCTCTTTTGTGCGAATCACAGCGCTCCTGATTGGTGGAAATCGTCTTTGGGTCGGGACTGGAAACGGTGTCATCATCTCCATCCCACTGACAGAGAGTGAGTCTTGAGTTTTATTTATACAAATGACTTTTCTTTTTTTTTTGGTGGGTAACTGATTAATTTATCATCAGTACCTGAAGTTTTAGGTGATTTTGCCACTGCTTAGGAGGTTGTTTTGGGGTGATGCTCTATGATGCTGTTGCTTAGTGGACTGTCTGGATATCCAGTCTGTAAATGTTTTGTTACATTTGGAAAAAAATCCCACTGCAAGGGACCAAGCAGTCAAAGGACACAGACACAAGTGTACTGTTCATAAAGTGGGCTTTACCCCCACCCCACCCCCCAAATATTTTAAAAATACATTAAAAATTCAACGTTATTTCACTTGTTAGGCCTCTGTATGTCAACCAGCTCCACCCTCAACTATAAGCAGTATAAAACATTTACGTGGTCACCATGACACACAAACTTTCACTCTCCGCCACCGCAGCATTTGTTTTCTTCATTTCTTCTCCCCACGGGCTCCCCAGCTATTCCCACCTTCTGTTTTTCTTGCTTCCCTCAGTGGTTTCACCTCTTTCGCAAACTCTCGGTCGTAACTGTTACTGTGCTCTTTCTCCCGCTCTCCCTCCACCCTCCTCCGCCTCCCGTAGCGGTGGTCCTTCACCGGGGACAGCTCCTGGGTTTGAGGGGTAAGTGGGAGCGCTCCTAACCTGCTACTGTAGTGATCTACCTGTTTTCACCCGGTCACGCCTTCATGTCTCCTGAAATGGTGTAATGTCTGTAGACCTCTTCTGCAGTGCTGTTACACTTATTGTACAAGGGTACATATCAAACACTCTTTCAACAGTGAACGTTTAGCTGAAGGATGCAAAGTGTGCAATAATTTCACTGTTGACTGAATTTTAAAAGCAGCATTTTACTCGTGATTTGCTTTGCATGTCTATGATTTGTTTATTTTATGTGTAACAAATTCATTGCATGCAGCGGGTGTCATAAAGCCATCTGAGATTTTCTGAAACATCCTTTCTTTTCAGTTGATCTGTGGACAAATGTGCATTTTTTTTTATTTGATTGTGTTATGCTACTGAATATGATTTGCTCATAAACATTTGTGACCGGTTGATCTCTTACTCCTTACCTTCACTCTATCAGCCAATAAGGTGTCTCCTACATCCTCTGGCGGGGTGATCCATGTGTATGGTGACGATGGCTCCGAGAAGAGCAGCGGCAGCTTCATCCCCTACTGCTCAATGGCACAGGCCCAGCTCTGTTTCCATGGACACCGTGATGCTGTCAAGTTCTTCGTCTCTGTACCGGGTAGGCCTGAATCTCTGCTAATGTCAGCCGCCTTTATTTCTGAATTTTAATGTGTTATTTTAAAGCGCACTAACAGGCATGTTTAAATTTACACGTCTTGTACTAAATGTTAAAGGACACACATCTAGACATGATAAGTCTGTGATAATGCTGTAGTATGGCGCTGAAAATGTTAACGACTAGTTTATAAACTGATGTATCTCTGCTTCTTTGCAAGCTTTTACAGTGCACAGAGAATTCTTGCAACTTTAGCTCAGGATCTTTTAGAGATCTGCTTCAACAATCATTTGGTTCTAATATATTAGATGTTAAATAATGAGTGTTATTGGGGGTTTTTTTGTGTTCAATGAAAAATAATGACACCTGCAATGTGCAATGTGATTTGCAATATTTTATTTATATATTTATTTATTTTTTGGGGTCTGTGTGACAGGCAATGTTCTGGCCACCCTAAACGGCAGTGTGCTGGACAGCCCATCAGAAGGACAGGGCTCCACAGCACCCACAGAGACGGAGGCACAGAGTGTTCAGAACGTGTTGGTGCTGAGCGGAGGTGAAGGCTACATCGACTTCCGCATAGGTGAGTAATCAAACCTGTCCATAAACTGACGACACCACTGCTTAGGCGTGGTTATTTGGTTTGAGAAGTCGGAAATAGTACTTTTTAGTTTGGTCCTGCGTGGGGGGGGTCATATTAGGGCCTTCAGACTGCACAGTTAATTGATAATTAAAGCTCGACGAAACCTACTGGCCTTTTTCAATCCATGTCACCAGCACAGCTGCAGTATGTAGCTACAGATGCCTGCTTCTTTACCACAGCAGCCCATGCAGATAAGTTGGTTTAGTCTGCGCAAACAAATCTGAGGTGATCACTTGCAAATAACAGAGCAGACAGTCTGATTTGTTTAAACAGCAAATCTGGTTTGCTGTCCGTCTGAATAAACAATGTGAGAATATTTAGAATGAGGAGAGCTCACCACTGTGAACGACTGCTAAGCCAGAATGAAATGAAGTATGGGTGGAAATTGTAACTGTGCTGTTCCTCGGTGTGACCACCGGAGGGCAGTGAACATGCCTGATTCTGTATATTCTCAGGGAAAATGTCATTTATACACAAGTACAGTCACCACCACATTTATACATCACATTAAATAATAAAAAAAAAAGAGTCAAACACTTGCCTTTTTGGAACTATGAAATTCTTATTCCTTACACTGTTCCTCCCAAAAAAAAATGCAAACATGCAACTGTATGTTTCCATACAGATGCACACACCCCAACTAACACTTGGTTAAATGTCTCTTAGAAAAGCAGCCCCAGAGCATGATGCACCACCGCCATGACTGACAGCTGGTACAGTGTTTAGATCTGAAAGCCTCAGCTTTACTCCTCCAAACACACTTCTCGTCATTGCGGCCAAATAGCTCAATCTTTGTCTCATCTAACCATAAAACTTTTCTTCAGAAGACATTTGGCTTGTTTGTGTGGGCAGCTGCAAATTTGTGTTGAGTTTGAAAGTGTCAATTTTTCTTCTTGGTCGGCACCCTCTCAGTCCACTTCAGCACTATTTATTAAAAGATGTGGGTGTGCGTATATAGTTGAACCTGTATGTATAGAGAAAATCCTAAATAAATGCAAACTTGTGCACCCAATTCTTGTATTTTTGAAGTCGTTAAAAATGTGTGCTGTACAGTCATTCCACCCTGGAAAAAGAACAGTTCAAAGAAATCATTAAAAGCCCAAAATTACTATGATATTCATGCCTATGATGAGTGTGTGCAAACCTCTGACCGCAAGTGTACATCAGTGCAGTGTCTGTAACAATGAAACATCAGCTTCAGAAAGTGCAGGAATCACAGGTCGAGAAATAACTTTTTAACTTTATCAGCACAGAGTGCGGCACGTTTTCATGGTTCTTAAATTCTGTTTTGTTTTTTCTCTTCAGGCGACGGGGAGGATGATGAGACAGAGGAAGGAGAGAACGGTGGTGGTGGGGCATCACAGAATAAACCTACTTTGTGCAAAAATGAACGGAGCCACATCATTGTATGGCAGGTGTCTTATGTACCTGAGTGACGCCTGACATCTGCTTTAACACCTCACCCATCCACCCATCTCCTTAAAGAGGTCTCTTCTCCCGCCCAGAAGCTTTCAGCCACCCAAACCTTGTAATTTATCCCTGGGTCATGTAAAAGTTCCCCCCTTTGGCTCTAAAATGACCATTCAAGCCGTGTATTGTCCCTTGTAACTATTACACCCCTTCTGCCCCATCACCTTGTAACTTTAATGCCTTGTAAGTACCTCCACTGACCAAGTAACCTGCCTGCCTGCCATCCTGTCTCTGTCCCACCCAGGGCACTGTAACAATCTTCATGAGCTTTGTAACCCAGCCTCATAACTACCTCCCTTCTCTGTACCAACCTTATATTCACCCTGTAAGCACACTGTATCTCCTCCTATATTTACCTCAATTATCCTGCATCTGCCCCACTCCTCATCTTGCTCCATTTAGTCACCTGTGAAAACTCCATTTTAAAGCAAAGCCCAGAGCCCCAACACAAAAACAAGGAAGAAAACAGCAGCAGCAGCAGGTACAGCAACAGGAAAGACAACACCGACATGTAAAAAAAGCCTCACCAACAGCCAATTGGCAGTCTGTTAACAATTAGGGACTTTGTTTTATGCATTTACATATTATTTGACAGTGTGCGAGGAAACAGAAAGCTGAGGTGTCGGTTTAAGGTTGTAGTTCATGCAAAAGTGCGGTGAAAGTTCGGCGTTTAAGTCAGGAGGAGCAGACACGGAACAAATAGGAAGCCAAATTTTCTTCATGTCCGACTCACTGCAGAAATCTGGGTTCGCCCAGCTGCTACTTGAAATACGTCACATCTTGCAATGAGCTGCCTCTATTTGAAGTGTCCTGATGTGGCTCAGAGGTCAGATTGTGTCCGCATCCAGTCAAAGGAGTCGAGCTTGACGTGTCGAGGGTTCAGTCCAGATCTCATTTCTCTCATCTGCCTGGCTGTTGACGGGACGGGTGAGCAGTGGCGTGTTGTCATTGTACAGGGAGTTGTGTACATCTCCACTGAAGCCCATCCTCTTTGTTCAGTATGGAAATTCTCGCATTGATCTGTGTGGATTAAATATTAAACATATTTGTGTGCTCAAAACAGTTCAGCTGGGTTTGTGTTGTTTCTGTGTGACTGTCACTTCACAATAAGCAAAGCATTTTTTTAAAAAAAAGGTTAGATTTATTGCTTTTTGTACAATCTTAACAGCTTTTTAATAACTGATAAAAGCATGAATGTGACCAATCAGGTAAACTTCATTTAGTGCAGCATCACTTTAACAGGATCGTTACATGACGTTATAAAACCACAATAAGTGCTTTATGCATTTGGGGAGCTAAAAACTTTACATTCAAGTACTTTAACATGACAATCTTTGCACTTGGAAGGTATAGGAAACTAAAAATGTGTGCAAGGCAATTCTTGTCTTCTTGTATCGTACGTGACCGGTTTACATTAGTGTCTCAAACCTTTTTTTGAATATTACTTTTTAACAGTCTGAACTTAAAACAATAAAATACCCTGGAAAGAAAACAGAAGCCGAAGCCATCAAGTTTCTGCTCATTTAGTGCATTTTGCTAGGGAGTGTTGTCTCACCTCACTGAAGATAAAAAAACAAATGAAATGTATGAAAAAGAAATCCAGGAAGGCAGAGATGAACCCCGTGTAGTTGCAAACTACTAAAGCCAAAACATAATCGATCTGAGGTATGACATGATCCATCTTATGATGTGAAAAACGAAACGAAACACGGGTTTACGACTGGACAGTGTTCGCGCAGCATGTGCAGAAAGTCAGTTGTAGAGCCAGCGGCTGCTGCTGTTCTCCCAGCGGTGAAGCTCGCTCTGACGAAACCACAGACCGATTTCCTTCTGCGCGCTCTCCAAGGAGTCGCTGCCGTGGATCACGTTTCTGCCAACAGACACATCCAGGACATTGACATTTGGCAAACTATCTGCCTAAAAGAAAAAACAGATTCATTCATTTAAAAAAAATAATAAGCAGGGGTCTGTGGGGCAGTTCACTGATGTTTTTCACCAATTAATTTACATTTTATTTTCCCAAATAAAGATGGGGTACTTTAGAATGTTTACAACAATTCAATTCAGTTTTATTTTATAAAGCACCAACTGACAACAGCTGTCTTTATATTGAAAGGCAAAGACTCTACAATATTAGAGAAAAACCCCAACAATCAGACGACCTATGAAAAGGAAACAGAGAAACAAGGACAAAAACTATGGGAGAGAGAAGACAAGTATACAAGTATATAACATGCAGTAGGGGCATATTAATACATGGGGAGTGAAAAGAGGTGAGTGCTCAGAAGTCCCACAGCAGTCCGAGCATATTGCAGCATAACTAAGGGATTGTTCAGTGTCACCTGATCCAGCGCCAACTATAAGCTTTATCAATATTAAGAGTCGTAACAATCAAAAAGGAAAGTTTTAAGCCTAATCTTGAAAATAGAGAGGGTGTCTCTATCCTGAGTCCAAGCTGGGAGCTGGGTCCACAGAAGAGGGGCCTGAAAGCTGAAGGCTCTGCCTCCCATTCTACTTTTAAATACCTTAGGAACCAAAAGTAAGCCTCCAGTCTGAGAGCAAAGTGCTTTATTGGGATAATAAGGTACTATTGCCGCCTTTCCATTAGTACTTCATTAGTACCTACTTGGGTCAACTCGACATGACTTGCCACAGTTTTGTTTCCATTACAATTGAGGACCACCTCAGTGTGGGTGGAGTCAACATAGCAACGCGGGCAGAAGTCTCGTGACGTAATTTGTATGCGACTCAAAGTGTGTTAGCTTCTGTCTTCACTGCTGTGTTGTTCGATGGTACCTGTGAGCAGCAATTAGCTGCTCACAGTTACAGGTGCCAAGTCAAGTAGGTACTAATGGAAACGCGGCATATGAAGATGGGGTCTGATTATTCAAGAAGTTGTATGTGAGCAGAAGGATTTTAAATTCAATTCCGGATTTAACAGGGAGCCAATGAAAAGAAAGATTATGGGAGAAATATGCTCTCTCTTTCTAGTCCCTGTCAGTACTCTAGCTGGTGGGTCTTTCTGCCCTCAGTGTGGGCTTCAGTAAGTGTAAAGCATACTCAGATTGGCTGACATTCACTGGCACTATGCATGACATAAAAATATAATTCTCCCTCAAGTCCTCCTTTAGGGGCAGGAGAGTGAGATCACTTACCTGCCCACCTCCACACAAAAATCTCCCCGGATGGTTCCAGGCAGCGAGTCTGCAGGGTTGGTCTCTCCCAACATCTTCCGCGCAGTCTTGACCACGTCCAAACCCTGCCACACCTGAACGATCACAGAGCACAGCACATCTGTTATCATAACATGCAGACGACCACATGAACTACTGAAAAAAACCATGTGTCCCTCTTGCCGAGGAGTCTCACCATCGCAACGACTGGTCCCGAGCTCATGTAAGTTATGAGTCCACTGAAGAAGGGCCTGCTCCTCAGGTCCCAATAGTGTTCCCTAAGAAGCTCCTCTGAAGCCTGGTATACAAAAATAACACGTTATTGGGCCATTCATGATTCACGTATCTAGACCACAATCAAAAATATTTTGGAAATACAAGGTTCACGATGGGAAATAAAACACCTAGACATACCTGAGCAGGCATACCTGCTCAGGTATGTCTAGAGCAGGTATGCCTGCTCTAGACATACCTGCCTGCTCTAGACATACCTGCATAAACTTGAGGCCCACCAGTTTGAAGCCTTTCTTCTCAAAACGGCGCACGATTTCCCCCACCAGTCTCCGCTGCACACCGTCTGGTTTCACAGCAATGAAGGTGCGCTCATTCACCCCAGTCCAGCCTAGAGTCGAACAGAACATGCTTACATTTGAGTTTAAATGAACAGCGAAAGAAATCTGGATCAGTTCTTCAGAGAAACAAGCACATTTGTCCAGATCACCTGGTTTCTTACTGCGTGCATTTTAAAGCTGGGATTATACTTTCCCGCATTGGCATTAGAGATTTTAACATCAGACGATGAGCGCGAGGGTTCATGTGGTTGTCTGCGTGCTTGCCCATTTTTTTTTGTTTGTTTGACCGCACTAAAAATTTACATTACCGTGCACCAACTACACATGCACCCCAGGCGGCAAACTTCACAGCCGTCGGGTCTCCACCTGTCTGTGTCCACAATGAACTATAATCAAGGTCTAACCAAAGAATCAGGTTCCAAACTATCTAGGCGAAAATGTGACGCAAGCATGCCACTGATTGGAAGTGAGTGACATCACTAGATGAGTCATGAGAGCGACTCCTTCACAAGAATCAAACCTGCCATTTTTTTAAAACCTGGCATGAGGGAAATGGATATATACTAACAGACACAGATGCTTTTGTGCTTGGTGGCTGACAACAGAATCTAGAGGAAGCTAGACGGAGCAACCATTTATTGCAAACAAATGAGCTGAGGTCCACAATATGGTAATTCCAGAAGTTCACTTAAGCCCCACCCATCTACTCTTTAAACCTCTTGTTTGCAAGGGGTAGCCAATCAGAAGAGAGCTGGCTTAAAGGGAGCGAGAACTGATGGGTTGCACCCAGATAAGTAAGAGATCAACAATGATTATTTAAAATTGTGGATCTGCTCTGGTAGAGTCCAATAATAGAAGTATGGGGTTGGAAATAAGCACAAAAGGTCCCCATAAAAACCTTCACATGCAGCAGTGCACACGCATGAAAACACTACATGCAACTACATGCATATGCTGATTTAACCACCCACATATTCCACACCCAGAAGGCCTGTGGAGGATAAAACGTAATGCCCTTGTCGGCATTAGCACAGACACGCTCAGCGGGAAGAAACTCCTCAGCCCTTCTGTCAGCTAGCGTCACAAACCTCGCGGTTACAGCTGGTTGGGTGTGTGCGTAAAGTACGTTCACCGGTGTGTGTCTCACCGAATTCTTCGATTCGCGCGTGTTTAGCCACCAAATCTTCGAGCCCGGACTGGTCCGGCTGTGCCCTCTTTTTCGGCCCCATTGCAGAGCTGTTCCTGCAGCAGCCTATCAGCGCTCACACGAACTATTAATAGGATGATGAATCAACTTTTTCCTCACGATGAGGAGGACACATGGACCACGCCGCGTGTTCTCGCGCAGACTAGCCGCTCTCAGCATAGATTAGTTAACAAGCTGACGATAGTTTCACCCACAACTTCATGCTCGTACCGTCACAAAAGAAAAATTATTAGTCATTCTCCTGTTAAAGAAAAGTTAGTGGAGGCTCCATAACACCTCTGCAGTACCGGTTAACAGTGTTGCTGCCTGCAGCTAGCCGAGGCATCTGTCCAGAGAGTCTCCTGCAAACTGGGAGGATATTATCCGGTAAAAGTCAGACCGGAGGGTCGGTGAATGACAGATGAGGAGGTACAAACAGATTTATTACCAACCTGACTGAAAGATGTGAGCAAATATGGACAGAAAAAAGCAGATCATTGTCCCCGGCGGATGGAGAACACTATCAGGACGGAAAGGGAGGAGGGAAGGAGGACGCGCGTGCACGCAGCCTGAACGCGGGCTCACGAGAGCGGCTGAAACTGCAAATCATGTGGCGCAAACGACCAATGGTATGCCGCTCCTGGTAATCTAAGGTGCCTGTTACCTTTCCTTAGTGGCATAAGCGATATCGTTGAGCTCCTCTTGTGGATCTCCTCCCGTGCTTGCTGGTCAGCTATGTGCTCAATGCTCCCCAAGATGATATCTTCTAAATACAAATCCACAGTCTCCTGATGAACCTGCACCACCTGTGACACAGAGTGAAGGGCACCCACAAACTC
>JAVDPK010003044.1:213808-227968 GCA_034780415.1 Cichlasoma orientale | reverse complement strand
TGAAGTTCAGTCCATTCACTTGTATTAGTTCACAGCGCAGCTTTGCCTCCTCCAATATGGCGGACACACAATTACGTAGCATCAGCGGGCCGAACCAGTCAACGATATATATATATATATATATATTAAATATATATGATCACAGCAGCTAGGAGGAACTGGATTATTACACTCATTACGGAGGCTCTTTAAAGCATTAATAGCAAGTAAACACCCTGCATTCACAATGGCAAGCTATTATTATTAACCTATATATTCATGGACTCCACTAAATTAGTGTGGCATAACTCACGGTTGAAAATAATCCTTATTTATCTTAACTGTTCCATTTCCCTTTAAGATAGCACCCTTCTTATTGGCTGCCTCTCACAAACAGAAGGTTTGAACAGTAAGTGGGTGGGGCTATATTAAAAAGATACTGCTCTCACTGACATCATACATAGCCAAAAGTAGAAATAAACTATCTGAAACTGGTTAAACCAGCCTCAGACCCTAGGTTGTGAGTGTGCAGATACTCTGACCTTATTATTTGAAACCATGTTTTATATGAGCATCCACCATTGAGATCACAGAGAATGAGAAAAACCATAACAAATCAACTTTAAGTTAAAGAATTTAGTATAATCAGATGTACTGAGGTGAATAAGTGTCCTGGGGTCTGATGAATCAAAATTTGAAATTCTTTTTATAAATGAAGGACTCCATGTTTTTCCACTCTAAAGAGGAGAGACACCATCTGTTTGTTATGATGGGAGGCTTGTGGGTAACTCTGTGAAGGTACCGTTAATGCTGAGCAGTACATCCCAGCAGATTAGCAGTTTCTCAAATGCTCAAGCCAGCACCAACAACCATGCCACATTATTCCCCATTCTGTTGCTCGATTTGAGCTTCAGAAGGTTGTCCTGACCATATCTACATGAATAAATATATTGAGTTGCTGCCATGTCACTGGCTGATTAGATATTTGTTAATGAGCAGTTGAACAGATGCTCCTAACAAAGTGTATGCAAAGAATCAAATGATCACTCTGGGTATTCATTTTGAAATAGTAGCATCAGAAAGAGAATTTTACCTCTAGCAGAAATTTCAGCTGGTCCTGTTTATAGAAGTCTATGAATCCATCTATTCTCTTCCGCTCTATCCTTTCCAGGGTCATGGGGGTCTGGAGACTATCCCAGCTATCATAGGGCGAAAGGGAGGGTATACTCTGTACAAGTTGCCAGCCTGTCGCAGGGCTAACACAGACAGACAACCATTCATACTCACATTCACACCTATGGGCGATTTAGAATCACCATTTAACCTAACCCCACTAACTGCATGTCTTTGGACTGTGGGAGGAAACCAGAGGACCCGGAGAAAACCCACGCAGACACGGGGAGAACATGCAAATTCCACACAGAGAGGCCCGGGCCAAGGTGGATTCAAACCCAGACCTTCTAGCTGTGAGGTAACACCGCACTGCCCAAGTCTATGAATCTGGTGAGTTTTTACAGCTTCCTTATAACTCATTTGTTTAGACTGACAATTACCTTTTTGGCAGAACTATTATTTTAACTATGTGGAACAGAAAATGTAGTTTCTCTGCTTCTCATATTTACAGGCCATACACCCACTGGTGCAATTGTTCCCTACCTTGTCACCCTTTAAAATAGTTTTCTCTGCCACTAATTACATGGTTTCTCATATTGTTCAAGAACTTTTTAAAAAACCCAAAATTAAAATGATCTATTCCCATCTTTTTTTTTTCAAAATCCTTATAAAGTATAAGTAGTTATACTTGGAAGACCTATTAAACATGTACAGTGAGCTGACAAATAGGCCGAACGTATTGTAGTTCATCACCACTTTGACCTATGACCAGATTTAGTTCAGAGTTCAATTTAGTTCAGTTTTAAAGAACTGGCCAAAATACCCATTTCCTAAAAAATGCACTGATTTGACATAAGTATTATTATTTTAAGACTTTGTAATTTCAGGGTCAGGACTGTTCAGTTAACCTATTTGGATAACTTTAAATACAGTTAACCATATATGGACTAATTTCATATTGCATTTAAATTACGTATTCACTGGCTGCTTTCCATTTGCAGCATGTGGCCATTTTATTAATAAATATACTTTAAAAAAAAAAGCTCTCAACAGTGAGATTCTGGAGGAGGTTGAGTTTTATTTGGAAATCTGACAGGCATGGCTGAACAGTGAGCTCTCACCTTTGACAAAATAAAACAAATCAAGACCGCAGCACTACAGGTAAACGATACAAGTGTGAGGATGTCATATTAAACATAAATCCACTTGCATACTTTATGCATTCAGATCATTCACGCACACACACTGTCAACTCCATATGAACATGTGGACATCCTCCATTAATATTCACACTACATCCAGAGGAATTCCAAGCACTTATAACAATTACCCACAGTGCAATTAATCTAACTATACACAGATAATTTATATATATATATTTTTTAATGTATATAGGGTATTCAATAAACAGTACTCCATGTAGACAGTTTCAAAATCTTCATAGCTTTTTCCATAAATAGTGAAAAAAAAGTTTCAAAATGGTCCCAGAAAAGAACATGAAAAAATAAAATACTAATGTTCACGATATTTTCAGCAGTCTTAAAACAGAGATGACAATAAAAACCACCAACAAAAAAAACAAAAATAAAAAGAACAAATAAATACATAAATAAATACATAAATAAACCAAAAGGAGGGGAATGGGCAGAGGGGGTAAACGTTGATACTCACACTCACAGCACAGACTGGTTTACTACATTTACTGGGGGGACGGGGGACTCTGGATCACTGTACAGTTTAAGATCAGACAATAAATCAGGCAGACTGTCCACACATCATCCCACAACACACAGTACATCTTCATGCCCGTTCTGTACGCACAGGACCTGACACAACTGGATGGCTTTAAACAATATGGATAGACATCTATCTGAGGACAGAGCTGTCAAAGTCGAACGCCAATGTGTTTCTGTCGCCATCCCATCCTGTCAGACCCACGGGGTGATAATGGAAGTAGGTGAAAATCTCCTATTTGTTCTTGCTGCTCTGATGTGGAATGAATGAGATGGTGCAAGATGGAGACACTTATTTTGTAGATAGGATGAGGGCCACAATAAGGCCGTAAAGCCCCAGCACCTCGGCGAAGATCAGGATCAGGATCATGCCCACGAAAAGCCGAGGCTGCTGAGCGGTCCCTCTCACACCGGCGTCACCCACAATGCCGATGGCGAACCCGGCCGCCAGGCCACTCAGGCCCACGCTCAGACCGGCACCGAGATGCAGGAAACTCCTGTTGGAGAGAAGCAGGAGAAAATACCTGTTTTGTGAAGCTAGGGATTCACAGAAAAGGAGTCTCAATTTCTTTCAATCAGCAAACTTTAAAGAAGCACAGAAGCAGCTTATTTGTCCATATGCTGGAAATGCTCCGTGAATTTTTGAGCACACACAGTGCTTTAAGCATAATATTACTTAGTCAACTAGTGTGAGCATATCATGGGTTAAGGTGCATGACTTCAGATGTCAGCTGGTCAAAAGCTTGCAAAAAAATGTTTACTAAAACGACGTGGTTCACTTCTCAGTCTTCTTCCTCCTTTTAAATGAACATTAAAAAAAGGATCAGCAGTCTCACTTCACATCTATGTTGCAATGTGTTTGCTGCTTTTGAGCAATTATATCTGAAAGTCTGACTAAAAACAATTCTGTTATTTTTGTTTATGTATTTATTTTACCATTATAGAGTTATCTTATTTATAGTATCCTCTTTTTGCAAATGTTATTTAATTGACCTTAGTTGAGTTTTGTGTGTGTGTGTGTGTGTGTTTCTTTCGTCTGGGATTTATTTGGGGATTAAAATCTGTTAAAATTTGACTATTACAAATGATTTTGTACTATATATATATATATCAAAATATTTCTGATAATTAATAAAAAGACATTTGAAAGAAAGAAAGTGGCATGTGATGGGCCAGTCTAGTGGTTAATATGCATACCACACAGGTTTGGGCAGTATGTTAAAGTTTTTCCAGCTGACTGCTGTCAGTCAAACAAATGGTGATTGCTGATATTAGCTGGCATGGGTTGGACCTATCTAAATCGCCCAACTGCAATACCAAACTAAAAATAGGAACAAAAATTAAGATAAAAATGTATCATTCTGGCTGGTCTCCTGAGAGAAATGTGCTCATCCAGGCTGATACTGGGAGGTTGCTCCAGGACCGGGTCGCAGGGGCAGCAGCCTAAGCAAAGAAACCCAGACCTCCATCTCTCAAGCCACCTCTTATCCAGGGGAACACTGAGGTCACCCAAGCCAGCCGAGAGATATATTTCCAGCGTGTCCTGGGCCCTCCTCCCAGTAGGACATGCCCGGAACACCTCGCCCAGCAGGCATCCTAGTCAGATGCCCGAACCACTTCAACTGGCTCCTTTCGATGTGGAGGAGCCAATTGACGTGGTTCAGGCATCTGGCTTGAAGCGTAATACTACTATGGTGTCCCCGCCCACAAACGCTGTGCTGTTGTGTCTCAGCAACATCACAAAAATGCCACAAGGAAACAAGTCCTGATATGTTAACCGAGACCTGCCCAGGAACACACTGAAGAGCCAAATAAAACAAGTGGACCATGAAGGAGGAGATTTAACAGTCAGTAAGCTCAGGTCACGCAGGTTTATATTTTAAAGAGTTGACAGAGATTATAATAGACCTCAAAGGCCAGATGTGACTGCCTATTTTTTCCCCTTTTTCAGCCTTTTGTAGGCTTAAATCTTCCATTTTTTGTGTTGTTTTGAATTCAGCTGCGTATGCATATGTGACTCAGGCAGAAACTAAAAACCTGACACGACTCCTCTCAATTTATCCACTCAGCATGATTAAAAAAAACAAAAAGAAAAAACATGCCAGCAAGAGCTAATGAAATTCAGATTGCTGTTTTACTGTAACCAAAACTCAGTGTACGAGAAGTTTATCTTACTTGTAAAGAGAGACTCTCTCAGATATGTTGTTCGCTATCAGCACAGCCACCACCAGCCCGTAGATGGCGATGATACCTGCCATGACCACAGGGATGATTGACTTCATGATGAGCTCTGGTCGCATCACAGACATGGCGGCGATGCCTGTGCCGCTCTTTGCCGTCCCATATGCTGCTCCTAACGCTGAGAGTGGGAGATGAAAAGTCCCCATTAAAACACATCTGTTCAGTCTGTTATTCACTGCATATAAACAACTTAATAAGCTTGGAGTCTAATTTTTAATTAAAGGCAGAAAATATATGAAAATATAGTAGGTTATCTGAAAACTCAGATCCCTAAACAGATACAGGCATGCTGCAGGATGATAGAAAACAAGATGCTCGACTGCCAGCTCGGCTTTGCATTTCACACCTACTTTTAAGCTTTCCTTACAAACCATCTCTTAAAAATTACATGAAAAATATTATACGTTGTTACATTGTGAAGTCTCGCTGCCCAACATATCACCGCCCACTTCAGTACTTTATTATATGACCGTTTTCATGACTAATATTGCCACGGATGGGCGCCCGTCCAGCAGTTTTTCCCTCAGCTCTGCTGTCACCTCGCGTTGCGCTGATGCCTGCACTGCTTGTCATACTGCCTTGAATGCCGCACAAATGTTACACTTACAGTTTATATGTCCACAACTACAGCAACTCTGCAATAATCCCAGCCATTTACAGTAATCTCAACCTGCTATTTTATCTGTATTTTCTTCTGTTGCTGATCAAAAGCTGCCTCTGTCCCCTTGCCCTTTATCATTTCTGCATGCATTTTCAGCAGAAGTGCATTTACTCAAAATGTATTGTGCAAAGAAAAATTAGAAGTGGCACCGTCATCTAAAAGTTATGTTTACTTGTGATGACTGTCAGAGAGGTGATGACTGGGCTGTAATTGGTGGCAGCCCAGTCATTATACACATAATTTTAATGGGGGAATTATGTGTATATTTATACTATATTTAACAGTTTTTACAATCACACCACAGGCACTATAAAGCTATATGAACATAAAAAAATTTTTAAATGAGGAGTGGAGCTCCTCAAATCTCTAGTCCACAGTGTTCAGGCGCTATTCTTTGTCACCTGGAGAGCGCAGATTGGTGCTGGCCGATTCCTGATCATTGCATGTGACTTTGCTGGCCACAAGCAGTGAGCAGCTGTGAACACGGCATGCTTGCAAAAGAAGACTCGCTCGCTGGGGTGGATGAATAAATAAAAGTCGCACAATAACACAGCTTTCACCACTTCTCACTTGGTTGTCTGTGCTATCACATTTGCAAGGGTTTAGGCTCCAGTTCTTCTCTGTACCTGTTCTAAGTCTGTATTTTGTGCAAATTTTTTAAACACATAAAGGGCCCAAAAAATAGCACATTCACATGCCTTTCGCAAAGAGAAGTGCTGGGTATGATGAGTGTCTTCAGCTGCACAGGTGTCAACTATTAGATTCCTGATAGCGATTCTTTTAGGTACTAGGCTTCCAACCCCTTTCTTAAAAGTAACATCAAGGCTTTGGTTTCATTCAGCTGGCAACTTCTACAAATCCTAGACTGGATATGTAATGAACAATCACACGTCTTCAATCGACATTTTACTGAGACTAACATGACAAAACTCGAATAATACAGCTTTATCAAGGGGCTCCTAAATGCCTGAGGTGTATAAAACGATGTGTTACTGAAGTGCAACAAATGCACAGTTTGTACTGATGAAAGAGGACACCCAAGGTTTTTTTTTTTAAACAACAAAATCTCAGATTTTTAACTAATTTATGGATCATTAACATAAATGTTAATATTAAACAAGATGTCAGCCTCATTAATATGTTTTGTGATTCAGTGCAGGCCAAAAAGCAGCAGGTCCCAACTTACAAAGAGGTACGCAGAACTTATGCACTTAGGCAGCAGACACATCTCAATGTGTAAGGAAATCTTTAAACTCATTTTGATCTTATTAGGACGCACTGATCCAACTGGGTGTAGGCCATGATTTCACCAATCCACATCACTCTTGCTTAAAATGACCCTTTGGGGGGTGATTTTGGACATAAGCATGATTGGTCTGCATATAGTTAAGGTAACAGAGGTGTATCATTCTTTGGGGAAAGTGATTTAACCCTACTTGCAAAAAAAAAATCACAGTCCTGGTGAAAACATCTTTGGTGGGTGCACATATCTGGGGCCACCAACCAAATTTTAATGACAGAGCTCTTCCTGACCTAATGTTGAATATATGCTGTTGTTTCATTAGTGCATTTACACATACATTATCTTAAAGATAATAAAAAACAAGCCCAGCCTGTCATTAACAAAAGCAATCATCCATGTGTAAAATGCAAATTTCTTGGATCTGCCATCACTTTTTGGCTCAACCTTGCCAAAATTTCTTCCCACCAAGAGCACAGTGTGAACCTTTAGTGGATATACTCCACACTCCGTAACAGGTGGTGCAAATGAATGGGTGGGTTTCCCCTTTAATTTCTCCCACTGATCTTTAGGGCCTCGACGCTGCCTCCTCTCCAGTAATAATACGGCTAATTTAAACCAATAAGACCTCAGCAACCTCAGCGAGGATGGCATGTTAACTTCATCAAGGTCTCTGGCCTTCCTGTTTCTGCGAAATAACCCCATTATGGCAGATTACAGATGGCCCGACCAGGTCAGCTGCCACCTCCGTTGATGGTGTGCGTCACGAACCAGCAGCTACCGGGACACATCGTTACAGCCTGGCTCACGCAGAGGGAGGCAGCCTGCGAGAGCAACGTGAGGAAAGCAGCTTGCCGTCGGTGGAAACCCTCCCCCGCCTCTCCTTTGCATCCCTGGCAGGTGTGCGAGCCGAGAAAGCACCGCGGCTTCTCTCCACGCAAACCCCCGCTGTCGTCGTTTTTAAGACCGCCTTATAAAGTGAACATCTGGCCGAGCTAACTCGCTGTTAGCGTTATGACAGCGAAACGAGGATGCCAAGATGAAGAAGCTGGTGTAGTTACCGCTGAAGACCATGGCCGCAGAGGCACCCATCACTGCGAAGAAAGGCGAGTACTCGGGGCTCTCCTCAGAAGACATTCTCGCTCTTTTTCTCGGGGCGATACGGCTACGGAGCAGACGGTCTTCTCGTCAAGGTTTCCCCTATCCCACCTTGGGCTTCGGGCAACTTAAAACACTGGGAGGGGGGCGACAACGTAGTGGCCAGCAAGGAGACCGGTGTAGAAGAGGGAAAATGGCGAAACGGAAAAAACCACGTGACCAACCATCCAGGAAGGTTCCATTTGGATTGTTCCGGGGGGGATGCTCGATACAGACAGGCGTAAAATAACCTACCGGTGCTGTTAATTACCTCGTAAAATGTCCTGTCTGAATTAACGCAATTTTAAAGTAACCTTTACACTGATTGTATGTCACTGGCTTTTTTTTATTAAGATGTGTGATATGAGTATTTTGTCCCGTCCATGAATTATGGTATGTTCTGCTGCTGCTGCTGCTGCTGCTGCAAGTGCGCTGACTGCGGTTGAAACGCTAGTCGTCACTGGACGCTGGTGTATTAATTATTAGGTTTAGAATAAACAGCAAACTCAAACATAAACAGCGAATGTTCCCTATAATTAAAAAAAATGCAACAACAAATAAACAGCTTAATGTAGACACGGTGAGAAAACAGCAGCAACACTGCGTCCATATTAAGCATCCATCCATCCATCCATCCATCCTCCAGCACAGGAGCCTGGAGGGTATGTCTGTTGTGTGTTGTTTTCAGCGGGGAATACCTCTCGGGGAAATTTTGACTTAAAACAAGAGCAGACTCCCTTTAGGAGACACTCAAATAGCGAATGACTAGACTGAGCAAAGCCTAAAGATGCATCCCGGAGTCGCTTTTTCAAGGTGACACCCAAATGGAAATGGGTGTTTCTGTCAGCTAAAGGGATATTCCACTTCAAAATGTAGCTCAAACTTTGATTTTTAATCATCTTTAAATTTGATTAAAGCTTTGTTTACTGTAATTAAAGAGAGATTATTCTAGAGACTACAGTATTAATTTACCAGGATGAATGATAAACTTTGACAACAAAGGAGCTGATTTAGCTGATTTTTACTGCTGTATCCCACCGACATCAGTAAGGGTCAGCGATAAAAATCTGCGTGGATCACCAGTAAACGTTCACATATTTGAAGCCCATTTTACATCCTCATGAAAGCCCCATGTCCCACTGAAGTGTCTTAAAATCGAAACTTTCCTCTGATACTTTTAGGTCAACATTTTTCATAAAACAGATTCATCTGTTTAAATGGTGTGTTCATTACCATCTTAACCCACAGTTTAAATTTTGATTTCATTCTCATCCACAAAACATGTATTGTGTGACTCAAGCAGCACTCAGCACCAGCTAAAATGTCCTAATTTAGATGACTTTTGTAAGTTATTTTGTTATTTTGTAAGTTGTAATACTGATCCAGCACCTTCCAGCTCCAGCACAGGGTTTGTGAGAGAGTTATCTTTCCTCTTAATTCTCCCAAAGGATGCATTTTTATTTCCTACATTATTTCCAGTTGTGGATTTATATGTAGGCCTACCCCCAATTTACAACTTTGTTTATAATATATAAGAATTAAGAATTCAGGAGATCCTTGAACTTGTTCAGTTGTCTCATGAATAAAAAGAGTGATGTTGTAACAATTTTATTGACCTAAGTTTTTTTTTTTTTTCATGTTGTGGCTGCTGTGACAGTAAATAAAGTATCAGGGTGAAAACATATCATTCAAAAAACATACCTAAGCCACGTCCATCACACACAGACGTAATAATAAAGAATTCCTGCTTCCTGATTGTTGCAAAGCTATAATACACCCGAAAAGTTGCAAGTTGAATGCACAAAAATACCTTCTTTCCAAGGTATTTCTCATCATTGTGTTTCTTTATGAAATCACCTCACACAGAGTGCAGTAAATAAGTTGATATTTGCTGTCATTGGTTCTCCTGCAGGTACATTTTTAGTTTTTCAAGGCAGGCACAGGTTGTTCCCAACATCTCTGTGAGCTCGCCACAGTTCTGTTGTGGATTTATTCTGTCTCAGCGTCTTCTGTGTCTTCGTGTAATCCCAGAGATCAGGGCTCTGTGGAGGCCAAGCCATCTGTTACAGGACGAAGCTACTTGTTCTTCTCATAGCTGAACACAGTTGTTTAGGCCTCTGTCTGTATTTTGAGCTCCTTGTCATGCTGTAGAATGAATCTGAGACTGAATGTGGGACCGATCAGATTTTTTGATGGTGAGAGGGGCCAGAATCAAAAATGATAAAGTCTTTGCACAGTACTGCTGTCTAAACATAACGAAGTTACAGCACCACCTGCTGGCTGATTTCCAGCACCATCTGTTGGCACAGAATCGGATTTGATCCACTGAGAACAAGAGCTCCGCTAACATGTGTAAAAAAAAAACATTTTTTAAAAAATTGAAGCTCCTTTTTCAGTGCTGTTACATCATAAACACCTGCAGATACTGACTGAAAAGGACGCTAAAGTCATTCTGTTAGTCTGAAAGTGATAGAGGAGCTCACTTCAGGTGTATGGATTCACCAAACATCTCATCACCAGGAGTCATCCTGAATAGCCTTCTCATACTGTGCAATTAAATGAGCATTTTGGGTTTTACTATTTCGGTCAGAGTACTGCAAACTTTTTTTTAAAGTCTATACCAACTTTTACTACCAAAAGAGCCACATTTGAGGAATTTCTGAGTATTTAAAAAAACTTGAGCCTTACAATAAAGGCAACACAGCTTATTAAGTAGCCATCACTAATATTTATATCTATTTAAAGTGTTTAACCACATGTGACAACCCTGCCGTGAGATATTTATGATTATTTGTTGCTTGAAAGATACATTTTCATGTTACTATCACCGAGGTTTTGTTACATTTATGAAACTGTAGAACTGAGGTAATTGTAGAGTAGTTGTAAAAGAGCTAACTGATCATCCGCAGAGGAATGTTTTATTTAAAGAGTTTCAGTCAGAATTCATCACAGTACAGAAACAGCATTAGTGAAGGTTACAAATGATCTTCTTACGGCCTCTGACAGTGGACTCGTCTCTGTGCTTGTCCTGCTAGACTTCAGTGCAGCAGATGACTGCCCCTCCCTGAGCCTGGTTCTGTCGGAGGTTCCTTCCCACTGTCGCCCAGTACCTGCTCATAGGGGGTCGTTTTGAGAGAGTCCGTGATCTCTGTGCACTATGGGCATCAGCATCCGCTGGCCCGACTCTGTGACTTCACGTGGCAGAGTTACTGTTGTTCCCAATCGCTTCCACTTTGTTATAAAACCACAAACAGCTGGTATTTAGTAACAAGGAAATTTCCCAACTGGACTTGTTGCACAGGTGTTATCCCATCATGGTACCACACTGGAATTCACTGAGCTCCTGAGAGCGACTCATTTTTTCACAAATGCTTGTAGAAGCAGTCTGCATGCCCAGGTGCTTGATTTTATATACCTGAATTTAATTATTTGGATGGTTGAGTGAATACATTTGACTTTGAGTTAAATGCATGAGTTTTCATTTAAAATAACAGTGACGCAACCAGATGTATGACCTCCAGCATATATCACAGTGAGTACTTTTTAATAGTTTCCACCCAAAACTGCCAAAAACTACTACTTTTGTGAATGTGGCCCCCACACTTGTGTTGTCTCTGCTCTTTGAACACAAACTTTCTCAACCTCTGTTTTATCTGTTCTTGACTACAAAGAAAAAAAAATGTGCTTGCTGAGGAAATCAGAAGATGAGATAAACCACAGCACACAACAACAATGTTACTGGCACACTGAATTTTAATGAAATATCAGGTTAAATTAAAAACAAAAAACAAAAAAACACTTTAATGAGAGAAGCAGACACTGGGGGGGAAAAAAGAAATCACCATAAATATGCTACATTACCCGAATCACACTTTGCTCTAGCACGATCTAGTAAATCTAAGGGCAGCTTAGTGTTAGGTCATACAAACATATGAAGGATCCGCATTAAGAGTGAAGATATCCCAAATGTGCAGTGGAAAATCTAAATGTGAATCAACTCCAGATTAATGCTTCTCAACACTGTCCAGCTTAAGACATATGAGCAAACACTGCACTCATTCACACTCGCACCCAAACACACACACACACACACACACTAAAAAGCATACCTGCAAGCAGAAGACTCACTCCAGATTATGAATTACAAGACTTTTGTGGGCTTTTTGGCAAAATATGAACAACTGATCTTAAAAACATAAATTTAACTCATAAAAAAGCCCCTCCTGCTCCTCTGGGCATTCCCATACCCTTGCATCACTCAAAAAAGGATCTCTGGGTTAAACAAGCCTAAATAATTCACTCAGTTTGGGTCATTTACATGTAAATATGCACCTTAAAGTCAAGAGGAAAACCCAAATACCTGCATACAGTGTGTAAGAAGATCAAATTATCTGACTTGCAGTGGCCTGCCCACCACAGGGCGAGGCTGCTTAGTGGTTTGATCACTAATACACATGCTTAAAATGCGACACCCACTGGTGCCTGTGACTACATCTCCAAGTTTTCACACACAAACCCTGCACTCATTCAGTCCATGTCCCCGCACGGCTAGCACTTAGGACAGCATTATCAGCAAATGTGTTGTTGTGGTTGCTGAAGAAACACGAAGAACAGATAAAGATAAGGCATCACATGCTATTCTTGGCAAAGCTGTATGAAGTGAAAGTGTGGCACAGCGATGGCTCGAACGTGGGATGAAGAAGCTACACTGGAACCGTTTCGCAACTTGTGAAAAAGTCATGACGAAAGACGAAGATTTCCCTCTCAGTCCCAACCGTTGTCCTTTATCATGTGGGACAGCTCGATGATGTACTTCCCCTCCTTGTACTTCTGACTCAGTTCAAAGGCTTGTTCCTGCAGGAGGAATGTGAATGGGAGATGTGAGGAGAAAAAGTAAAAAGGCATTGTACAAAAAAGTTTGAGCAATCCTTTTAGTCCTCCACGGATCACACAGCCACTGTGATGTCACCCACTGGTCAGTAGACAACTAATCTGACACTTTGATACTTCTTGGTGGCCTTTAGGAAAGCCTAACCCTAACTGAGGACACTGCACAAACAAACAGAGGGCAGCCACACCCTGAAACACCCCCCGCGTTGTCATCTATTTTACTCCTAATGGAGATAATAACTCACTAAATAAACACCATGCTGTGTTTATGCAGACTTCAAAACAGTGACTGAGACGCATCAGGGAAACATTTACTGATGTAATAAAATCAAGTGAGAAACAGTCATTTACTCGACTTTAATCAACCAATGAAGTCGCCCCCTGCTGGCCATTCATAAGAATGCAGATTTAAGGCACTTCTGTTTTGGCTTTACTTTGCAGTGCAGGAGGTTATTTCCAATCTTTTATATTCAACCTGTAGTTTCCACCATTCCTCTAAAGAACTGAAATATTTGGGTATTTTCAATGTGCTAAAAACAAAACCAAAGAAATGTGACTGCATGCAAAACCCCCAAAGTTTTCTTTTTCCCCACTTTTTTGCAAACTTTCAAAACTTCTAGATTAACATGCCAAAAACAGATTTCATGCATCTCTTTATTTTCTATGAATCGTTAACTTGCAGATGTCAAACTGTGCCCGCTCTCTGAATTACTGTAGCTAGTAACAATGCAAATAAATACGCATCACGTAAAATGATTAAACTTCTGATAAAAACTCCACCAGGTTTACAAGAAACCGTTAATCAATCACAATCCACTCAGTGTTATCGCCACAGGCCAGAGACAGAAAAGTAGCCCGCATCACTAAAAGGGCAAATTTCACTGCCTGACTGGCCAGTCTGCAGGCCTAGGTGTGTGTGGCTGTGCTGAGTGGGGGGTGGGGGGTTCCCCCACACAGCTGAAAAGTTTGCTGGACGAGGATTTGGGGCAAAATGGTGTGTTGTTTATTTGCAGTTTATGCATCAGAAACCGTTCAATAAACTACATTTTTCAGACAGCACCAGTGGTGGACAAAGTACTCAACTCTAGCACTTAAGTAAAAGTACTGATACTCGTGGTCAAATTTTACTCAACTACAAGTAAAAGTTGCTCAGTCAAAAGTTTACT
>JAVDPK010003044.1:178621-213708 GCA_034780415.1 Cichlasoma orientale | reverse complement strand
TAAAGTAAAAATACTCAAAAATTGTACTTAAGTACAGTACTCAAGTAAATTTACTCCGTTACTGTCCACCACTGGACAGCACTGACAGATAATGCAGACAGTTAAGATAAACACGGGAACTACTGGAAAGTCCTGCTGCTGATTGCATCATTGTTTGGCTGTTTTTGTGCACAGCCAGTTTCTCAGTTTGAGTCTTATGGAAATATTCCAAGTGATTTGGGTGTGAAGCCTTTTTTATACTTTTTGGACTCTCCTGTAGAGTCTAATGAACTCTTTTGCCTTTCTACTTAAAAGAAATACAGACACTGATTGTGTTAATCTTACTTAAAATTCATTCCTTTCAACTGTAATACAATAAGTTTGTATTTTTTCTGCCCAAACATTACAGCATATAAGTGCAGGAAAAAATAAGCAAATAAATTTGGAAATATGTGCTTCCCTTACTCTAAAAAATATTGTCTAATATAACTCCAGAAAAATATTCACAACAGCATCATACAGTGTGTATTTGCAGCAGAGCTTTAGAGAGCTGTATCGGAGCATGTGGTCATTATCACTGCTCTCGATCTCAGTGAAAGAAAAAACAAAAACATTGACGCGATTTAATGATTAATAGTTCAGCACCGTATTTGCTGCAGGACATACGTACATATTTCCAGCCCAGCGTGGTGTGACAGTTTTCGCAATAGATGTCGGCCACTGCGTGGAGTCCTGTCAGCAGCAGTCTCTCCTCAGCTGGACCGCAGCCGACGTTGACCCTGAAGACAAAAGCACAGACGCACTGTGATTAAACTGCTCTCCTCTCATCTTTGCACTGCTGTAATCACACCGTGAGATCCGCTCCTGCACAGCTACCATAAATTCCTTTAGGGGAAGAAGTTCATGAAACAGTGATTGGATGGCAGACAGGGTCACCTTACCATTTAAATCAGAACTTCCCCTGAACACACCAAGGTTTAAACTGAGTGGAGTTGATATTAAATTAGGAGCTACAGTTAATGTTTAATGGGCTAACAGTGTGTATTACTGACCCACTAACCCAGGAGGAAAGTGAGCTCACCCAACTTCAAGGTCCAATCTAGAGCAAATTGTCTGTTGACAGTGTGCTTTGAGTAAACATGTGCGATACTAGGAATGTGATTTCACAGAGAAACTTATTTGCATGAACATCTACTAAGATTTTTTTTTTTAAATAGAAAGTGGTTTTTAAAGTTGTTATAAAAATAACAGTTCCCTCTTCTCCTGTCTACACAAAGGTTATAGATATGAGAAATGAGACTACAGACTGCAGCTGCTTTTGAATACTTACACAGAGTTGAAGAGGTAGGCTCGGCCCTGGCTGCCTTGGAAAGACTAGGAGACAAGGTGGGAAAAAAATAAGTATATCAGAGAAAGACTGCTACAAGTGCATGCAGACTGCAAATGCAACTCTGATACATCTTAGATTTATATACTTTTTACAGTTTTTCCTACTTTCCAGAAGCACCATGAACAACAAAGCCTGGTGGCATACAGACCTTGGAGATAAGATCATCATGATTGGCCAGATGGGCGCGACAGTGCACACAGCTGTAACGACGGTGGCAGGAGTCCAGATAAGCCTGGAACGTCTTGGCTTTTGTCAGCTTCACCATGTCTGAGTAGGACCAAAAACACAGGTTTTATTTTACTGTCTGCACGCGAGTTAAAGATCTCGGCACGCAGGGCTTCCATCTGGTTAACCATAGACACAAAGAAGGTCTGTGGAAGGCAAGTTGCTTTCCTTTTTCATTTTTAGCCTTAGTCCAATCACAAGGTTATAAAGCGTTATCCTGAGACAATGTGACACCAATTAAAGTTAACTAAAAACCAAAAGGTGTGCAAAAAAAATTATCACGTGTGTGCATGTGTGTATTGAGACCTGAGTATGTTTACATTATTTTGAACTGCCTTCACAAAGTGCTGTTCTTGTACTCTATGCTTTGTAATCTCTTAAACCAGCCCCTGATAAATCACCCCTCCCCGAATCTAAAACCAAGCACTTTCAAACTGCAATGAAAGAAAAATAACTAATAAGAAGACTCAACTTTGACACCAGAGGCTGGAGCTAGAGCAAATTAGCTGATCCCCTGATCAGATGTGGCCCAGAATAATCTATGACCAAAGTTCTTCTATTACATTGACACATTAATTGAAAATTCAAAGCAAGCATTAAAAAGGTGTGACAAACCTCTGAAGTAGCATTTCTTTTTACGAGGATTTATGGTTTTTCATCCCTAATGAAACTATCTGAGGTGCACTATTTGCGTGTATTAATTATCCATCTTCTTGTCACTGTGCAGACCGACAGAGAGTGAGTTTACAAGGTACGTATGTATCAATTGTTAGCTGAGACTAGTCAAACATAAGTTAACCCGACAGCTTGCTTCCTGGTTCCTAACAATTGGCACAGATGACCCTTGCTTCGATAAATGCAGCAGTTCACCCAAATTCAAAGACTGACTAGGCTTGCAGCAGCTTTTGTTAACTGTCCAACACTGGTGACCGTGTGCCAGTCGCCATATAAGCCCCTAAACGGACTGACACCGGCCACTAGCTCTGACCTAGCTTTGTGCGTTAGCTCGCCCGCTAGCTCCGCACTATCAACACGGCAGCAGCAGATGCGCATTGCAGGACATTTCTCGGCGTCCGTCCACTCACCTAAAAAACACCGAAGCTCTTCACAGCGGACCGATGTGGCTGACGGCTGCAAACCACCAGACGAAACGCCGGTAAAAACAGTGAGTTTGGTGAGAACCAGACGACCACGCGCTGGCGGCTAGCACACACACACACAAAAAAACAACAACAAAACGGAGAGACAGCGGAGCTCGTTTACCCGCGTCTCTCTCGCTTTTTTTTTTTTTTTTACCCCCCCCCTTTGAATCCGAACCAGCGCTCGAAGTTCCGAAACGACCTTCTTTAAAAGTGGAGCTGGACGCCGACAATGCTGGCAAGCTGACAGGGAGCGAAAGCGGCGACCTCGACGAAAGGAAAAATGCGTTTTGTTTATGAAAACACGCAGAGAAGGAAGTCTGGATAGTGCAAAACAAATCCCTGCCGACCAATCAAAGCCTCTGAGTGACGTCAAAATATGGGTCAACCAATCAGCTTCCACGTCACAGGGGACTTTTATGGCTATCAGTTTGATTGCTGCTGGTACCGTTTCATAAATGCTGAAAGTGTGTTATCATTTCCTGGTTGTGGGTTTGGGATTAAAAATAAATAAATAAATAAGTAGAGCTTCTATCGAGAACAGGCCAAAAAGACCAAGAACATCCTGCTAAGTGGCAATTTCCAGGAATTCTTGGAATATAGGGAATATATAAGGAGGAGGAAGGTTATAATTCTTGTAGTTTCCTTACAACAAAATATAATATTAAATGTTATTTGAAGAGCCAGACCAAGGGTGAGCAGATCCCCGCTGAACTAAATGTGGGGCAAAAGCTGTGTTTGTGTGGGACAAAGTGGAAGATGTCAACAATGCTGAGAGGTAGTTATTTTCATATCTGAATTAAAAATAAAAATACAATTAATTGTGCACATTACCAGATTGTCATTTATATATTTCCAGCTGTCTTGCTATGTAAGTACAATAAGGATAAGAGGAAGCTGAAGTTTGTTTTTATGGTCATATGGTAGTCTTTATATATGCATGTATTCTTTTTTTTTTATTTCACTGTCATTTCAGCCATTTTTGTGCATTTCAGTTTCAATATATCTTCTATCTTTTCTTCTTTTTTTTTTTTTTTTTTAAAAAAAGGCATATCTTACAATTTTATCAATTTTTATCTTATTATGACACACATTCTGTGCCAGTTCATTTTCTTCCAGGTAGTTTCCATCATATTCAGCAAAATCTGCAAGGCGTAGACTTTTTTGGTGACTTGTAACTTTCCCTGGTGAGTATGGCATTAAGCAAGCTAAGCTTCTTCTCACTATAATAAACAACTTTCCCTTCATGTACACTGGGCAAAAGCCCGACATTAAAAAGTGCATGCCCTACAGAGCCAGTCAAAATGTGGGACATTTTCTCAAGATGTGGAGGATTTAATCATTTGGTCTATAAACAGCAAGCAAATAGTGACAAATCTTATTGAAAAGACCCGTTTTTAAGTTGTTTTTCTCCAGAAGGCACTCAATTTTAAGATATTTACTCACAGCGTGTAATTTATGGGAATAAAAATCCACAAACTGTCAATAATACTAGAAATATTACTAATGGCATCTTCCCATTTTATTGCCACTTTGTTCTTGCTGCCTGCTGTACTAAATTTTGCACGAGTCCACTTATATCCCATTAACTCGTCACACTGCCAGGCCCAGCTAACCTAGTCAGAAAAAGGCAGTCTTTGTTTCACCAGCAGACTGGTTGATTATTATCACGGCAGGGTGGACGGACTTTGACCGTGGCTGCCTGGGAAAGCTGGGATACAGGTGAGGTTTGCTGCACGTTTGCACTCTCAGCCTCTTTAGGTAAAATAAATTGGTTTAAGAGATATGCACCATGCAGCCTAGATAGCACATTAACACACTGTATACATGTATGCTTATATTTGGATTACTGGTAAGGGTACCCTTTCTTTGTTGTAATTACCTCGCAATCTTCTAATGGCTCAAAAGAAGAGAAAAGGAAAAAAATGCAAGTGATTTATTTAGAGTTATTTATTTCCTAAGTCCTATCATGAAAATAGCAGAAAGTAACATCAGAGACATTCAAAACAAAGTCACATTTAATCAACTGGTTAAATATTCACTCCTTAGATTTGCTGCAGACAAAAATCAATGACTGGGTTTGCTTGTGGGCGGAGGCTGTAGAAATGATCCCACAACAAACAAGTCATCCTGCCAGCAGTGATCAGAGGTCAGTACTGAAGCGATTAATTATAGATTTGTTCCCACTGCATGGTGATTATTATGTAGACTAAATATTCTTCAATTCTAGTTGTTTTTATCAATCCCATTGTTGCTGTCACGTGAAGGTGTGTTTGGGTTCAGTCCTGACTTCTGTTTCTGCAGAGGTAGCTGGACAGAAGCGCTGGATAGTCACTCATCACCCCAGTGGCTCCCACTTCGAATGCTGCCTTTATGTCTTCATCTGTGTTGCAAACAAATAAATGCACCTGCAATTGCAACAGTTATTTTCAGTTAAAATCGGATATTTTACTCTTTTTCTTCTCATGACAACTGAAAACCTGCAGCACCACGGAGCAGTTGTTCAGGCTACAGTGTTAACAAGTAACTATTACAGCATGACGTCATGATATTGATATGTTGCAATAATCAATGCAATGGCAGCAAAAGTGTCACGTTTGTCTTGATTAAAATAATATGTATACTAAGTGTACGATGGATTTTATCTCACTATCTTACAGTCACAAAGCACCCGTTTCAAATGTTTCCAGCCCGTCGAGACTGTTGGGCATCTGGGAGAAAATATATTGAAAGGTCAGAGGAGAATGATCAGACTGCTTTGAGCTGATGAGAAGGCAAAGGTAACTCAAACAATCGCTCGTTACAACCGAGGTATGCAGAAGAGCATCTCTAAACGTGCAACGCATCAAACCTTGACACAGAAGGGCTGCAGCAGCAGAAGATCACAGTGGGTGCCACTCCTGTCAGCTAAGAACAGGAAACTGAGGCTACAGTTAACACTGGCTCACCAAAATTGGACAGCAGAAGATTATAAAAAATATGGATTCATCCTGCCTTGTATCAATGGTTCAGGCTGCTCGTGGTGTACTGAGTACCTGAGTATTGCTGCTTACCATGTCTATCCCTTTATGACCATAGTGCACCCATCTTCTGATGGCTGCTTCCAGCAGGATAATGTGCCATGTCCCAAAAATCAAATCATCTCAAACTGGTTTCTTGAACCTGACAATAAATTCACTGTACTCAGATGGTCTCCACAGTCACCAGATCTCAATCCAATAGAGCACCTTTGGGATGTGGTGGAACGAGAGATTCTGAGCTGTGTGATGCTATCATGTCCATATGGACCAAAATCTCTGGGGAATGCCAGCACCTTGTTGGATCTGTGCCACGAAGAATTAAGGCAGTTCTGAAGGCAAAAGTGGGTCCAACCTGGTAGTAGCAAGCTGTACCTAATAAAGTGTCCAGTGAGCGTATATCAGTAGGGCCAATCGGCAGCTGATAACAGCCATTCATCAGGCTGATGACATCCAAATCATGTGCACATATTGCTGAATCATGAGTAACACACTGGGATTTTAGGATGCCCAGTCATTCTCCCCTCTAATCCTCACTCTTGGCTACTTTTTCCTGCAGTGTGGAGCAGTACTGGCAAAAACCCAACCAAAACCCCCCCCAAAACAATATGCAGATAATGGAGAAAGGATTTTTTTTCTAGTTGCTAGCTCAGTATTATTGTGTCCAAATGCAGAAAGGTCATGAATATCACGTAGCTTCAAGAGTCTCACTTTCTCCAGCTAGTCAGTGGAGTCATGGCCTGACAATGTGGTTGATCTCATCACATCAGTATAGAGGTGATGCATTCAGGAGTCAGGACACTCACAGTTGTTGTGTGAGCTCAACTGTTTGTCATGCTGAAGTGCTTTCTGTGTTAGATCATAATGTTTGGCGACTGAATGACATCCTGCAGTCGACCATGTGGTGACTAGCAAGAGGAAAATAAAATGTAGTGACTTTAAGAGCGAATGTCTTTCCAGTAATCTGTTTCTTTTCATGTGGGACACGAGACTAAAGTAAAAGTGGGGTAAAAGTGGCCCAGTGGAGATTCTGGACATGGTAAGCAGGTCCCTGTGCTGTTTCTATCTCGTGCTCAGCAAGCACACACAAATACAAACCCAGCGGGCATAAATTAGGATCAGCAAATATAATAAAACTGATAAGACAAAGAGCCTTTGATAAAGCAAACCACTGTTTGTGCTATTTTTCATATTTATCTCTGTTTTAGTTTTTTTATCTGATGTTTTCATGTTTCAGAGTTTGCTTGGTTTCTTTGCATTTCTTTAACTCTTCTTTCTGGTATTGAACCGCAAACACTAATCATGTTTTCATACCTGAATTCCACGGGCAGTGAGGTGTTTAAAAAGGCTCTTCCTCATAGTTACTCTGCAATGCAATGACAGCATTAAAGAACCAATAAAAAAAACAGAAGCAGCACTAAAAAAAAGACAAAGGTGCTAGATTTTTAGCTTTCTTTCTCTATTGACTTTAAGGTGGTAAAACAGTTTTTCCATGTAATCTGAACAGAATGTTCTGCCAATTTTTGGCATGCTATACTTGAGATTTCCAAACCAAAATAAGTGACTACTTCACTTACTTTTCTAACAAAGACACAACCAGCCTCTTCCTCAAGATGTCCTCGTCTGGAATGTACGTCCTTCAACACACAGAGAGACACAGAAAGAAGCAATAAGACTGTAACACTTAAAAAAAACCCCACTGGGTTAGAGAAAAATATCTAAGAGGATAAAAACCAAGTGGAAGCAGAGGAAAACCTGCAGCCACATGATCAGATTTTCATTGCATAGAGAAATTTTTGGTGCTGTCAAAAGCGGTTCCTGCCAGCTGCAAAGTAAAACCAACAGCACCAAAATAAGAAGTGAGAATAAAAACATAAACATCCACAACTGCAAACCCACACGCCTCTCTCTGAAACTGATAAAGGTATTTTTTGTTGTAAAACTTTTTTATTAGTATTGTCAGTTTGTTTACTTAGGCATCATTAACGTATTTGTGAATCAAACATTGCTGGTTTTTCAGATAGGATAACCGACCCATTGTCTTTACTGCACTCAAACTGCTACGCACATGCAAAAGCTCATTTTGAGCCAGGAAAAAAACCCGAGTAATGTTAATGTGGTTTGTTAAAAATGCACTAAGGCAGTCAACAGTGACCATAGATATGCATAAAGCATCACAGTCTGAGCAGAGTCTTGGTTCTTTAAACAGAAAATACCTTCATTTGCAACGAGTTGCATTCACATGCACAGACACAAAGTTTACTCAGCGTGCACTGAACACACTCCTGCAGTCGCACCTGTTCATGATGCTTGGCAGGTAGAACTGCAGTAAACTCTCTCCTATTGGCACAAAGGGCAGCAGCCCCGTGTAGTAGAGAAGCAGAAGCATCAGCCCTCGGCTCATAGTGAAACTGTATGGCATGCAGCCGTTCTGTGAGGAAGCAGAGAGTCAGAGTCATGCTGGGTGCCGACGCCGGCACAGAGGCAGTGTTTATGAATGACTGGAGTCGTACTCAAAACCATACTGAAAATCGAAGAAAAGCTTTTAATGCCATCATACAACTTAATTTCACACATTTCCTGCAAATCCTGCAATTAAAATGTAATAATGGGTAAACTGTGTTAATGCTGTCTCCTGCAGCTGGTTAATGTACCGTTTTGCAGCATTCCTTCATGATTGTGGAGTCAGTGGAAGCCCACACAGTGATCCCCTCCCTGTTGTAGCGTCTAACCAGCTCAGACACCTACAGACATAAAATGAAGGGGGAGGGGAATAATTTGTCCAGCTTAACTGGAATTTAAAGAATGTATCCACTTCAAAAGAGGCCCGATCCAACATTGAAAACCAGCATTGTGTCATATATCACAAGTTTAGTGTGTTTTTTTTTTATATCCCACGGGAAACTCTGGTAGAAGTTGCGTGTTGGTCTGTTTTTTGGGGTCATACCTTTTCTATCAGCTGGTGGTTGTTCTCTTTGATCTCAACGCTGACAGGTGTCTCAGGGAACCTTTTGAACACATCCTCCAGCAGAGCAAAATTCCTGTCTGTGCCGCTGCTGTATCGACCTAAAGAAAAGGCCGAGTTCAAAGTAAAGTCACATTACATGCATAAGCACATCAAAAAAACAAAACACCACGCTGCTTTACTCCTCTGGTTTCTGTCTGCTGCTTTTGCCACTGTTGATCTTGGTATTTTAATTCAATAGCAAAAAAAAAAAGTGGATGGCTGTTTAAGGTTTTATATTAGTTTTTCTTCACATCTGCATGTGTTCTGATAATTCTGTGCATCAGCTCTCTAGTAATGTTATAACATGGTGCTCCACAGGGTTCCATTGTTGTTCCTGCTGTTTCTAACTGATATAGTATCACTGACAAACACAGTATCAGTTACAATTTCCTGCAGTTTACCCCAGAACACCTTTCCTTCTTTTTCAAAGTCACTTTTAAACAGTAGTTATTTGATTGTTTTTCTGTATTTTTGCCCATTTATAGTGTTTGATTTATCACCTTTGTTTTTATTATTGTAGATTTATTTCTCCATCAAATGTCTTTTTATTAAAAATGAACAATTAGAAAACGATAGGACGAGCTCACCTGCATAAAATGTCACCTCCAGTCTCTCCTTATACAAAGGCAAATCCTAAAAGAGTTGAAAAGCAGATGAGCAGAGAGGTTAAAGGTGATATTACTATGATAATGATAGTGATCACCATGAAAATCATTTATAAACACCTTGGGATATTCCCAGTATTATTGTCCCAGCTGAGTTGATGCATGCAACATAGCCCGATGCAAATTTTCACTTGAAGGTAATCTGATGCTTGAGCAAACTCTTACTCAGAAACTAAAGCTTTGTTTCCAAGGAAAACTCTGCATAATGCAAACAGCACACCCTCTTTGAAGATTACTGTAAATTTAAAAGAATTAAAGTTACCTCTATGCAGCTCAGAAACTAATGCCGCCACAGCAAAGAAGTGTGATGTTAAATCTGGATGGGAAAGCTCAACATGTAAACTGCAGAGCCCTAATATCTCACAGCAGCATTAAATCTGCATTAAAACCAAATCAATGCGTCACTCAGGCAACAATTCCAGCTCCCTGATACATGGCTCTGGTAGTCTTATGTGAGCTTAAGTCATTGTATTTTTCAATTAAACTGAAGAACGGGCAGCTAACTTGAAATGTAGAGGATTATACTCTCACCGGCCACTTTGTTAGGTACACTTGTTCTGCAGCACATAAATGCACGTATCTAATTGCATGGCAGCAGCTCAGTGCATTTAAGCATGTAGACATGGTCAATGCAACCTGCTGAAATTCAAACCAAACATCAGAATGGGGAAGAAAGGTGTTTTAACTAACTTTGAATGTGGCATGGCTGTTGGTGCCAGACAGAGTATTTCAGATACTGCTGATCTACTGGGATTTCCCTGCACAACCATCTCTAGGGTTTATAGAGAACGGTCTGAGAATTCAGATGGTAGGGTCAGAATTTGGTGTAAACTACATGAAAGCATGGATCCATCCTGTCTTTTATCAATGCTTCAGGCTGGAGTGGTGTAACGGTGTGGGGGGGGATATTTTTTGGCACACTTTGGGCCCCTTATTAGCAGCTGAGCATTGTTTAAACACCACAGCCTACCTGAGTGTTGTTGCTCACCATGTCCATCCCTTTATGACCACAGTGTACCCATCTTCTGATGGCTGCTTCCAGCAGGATAACACACCATGTCACAAAGCTCAAATCATCTCACACTGGTTTCTTGAACCTGACAGTGAGTTCACTGGACTCTGAGCAGGAGATTCTCATCATGGATGCGCAGCCGGCAAATCTGCAGCAACTGTGTGACGCTATTGTGTCAATATGGACCAAAATCTCTGAGGAATGCTTCCAGCACCTTGTTGGAGCTGTGCCACAACTCGGCCTTCCTACCTGTAGATTGAGCGAGGAGATGGCGACGTCATGGCCTGTCTGCCTCAGCAAATTCTCGTCATGTGATACCACCACATGTCCATCGTGCGTCAAATGACAGTCCATCTCCAGCATCTCTGTGCCCTGCGCCACCGCACTGACAACAGAGGAAGAGGCAGAGAAAAGACAAAAACAAGTAAAGAGAGCGGGTTTCTGATGATGCCACACTGTGGGGTAGTGTTGAGTGTCAGGACCAGACGCTTCGCTTTACCTGTTTTTCAGCACTGTTCACTTTTCTGCAGATGGGGCAGGAAGCACTTTAAAGCAGCTTGTTCACGTTATTTTTTTATTGCTCTAAAAAGTCTGTTATCCTGTAATAATCTTCTTTCACATCACTTCAGAGAGGAAGGTGTGGTACTCACTGTGTGAACGCCTCCATGGTGCTCTCTATCCTCTCTCCAGATCCTAAAGATCAAGTAGATGATGCCAGCAGTCAGAAAATACAAAGAATACAAATAGCTGGCAACATTTAAACAATCGTCATTGATGTTTGCTGCATGTTAAAAACAAAACAGAAAAAAAATGTGCACAATAAAATAAGATTTATGAAAATAAAATAGACTTTTCTTCAAAGACTTCATCTCTAAATGAATAAGAACCATCAGACACTATATAGGAAAGCTTCATTCATAAATCTTTAACCAAAGGACAAAAGTGTGCAACTGTGAAAAAGAGAAGGAGCCTTTAAAATATTGGAAAGCGAAGCAAAAAATATGTATTTTAATTGCATCTATGTTCTTGGGTTCATTTCCAGTCAAAATAGATGCTGACTGACACGCAGCTGCTTGCATTTCATGGTTGTTTTTTGTTTTTTGGTAGTTTTGGGCATGCATTTTATTCTTTATTTAGCTAGGACAGTGGAGAGAAGACAGGAATGCTGGAAGAAAGAGTGGTGGGAAGGCACGCGGTAAGTGGCCTCTGCAATAGCCTTGTTGGCTCACTTGGCCAACCCGGTGAGCTATACCAGCACAGCACGAGTCACACACCTTGATCACGGAGCCCTCCAAACTGGCAGACCCTTACCTCCTCTGTGTGAGATGTGTTTGCAGTAGAAAGCGGTGCGTTTCTTCTTGTGGAGAATGTGCGGGTTCTTCAGCAGGTAAACTGAGGTGAGGGTGTATCCTCCCAACACTGGGAGCAAAAAATATAAAAAACTGATCATCCTTTCCTGCAAGCACATCCAGCGAATCCCTGACAGAGTCTCTGCAAGATCTCACAGAGCAGGCTGACCAGAAGCACCGGCAAAAAGTGTGATCAGAAAAAAAAAAAAAAAGACAATTTGCTCAAACTCAAAACAGTAACTCTAATTTCTCCTTCCAAAGAGAAAGCAACCAGATCTGGCACACAACTGATTCTGAAGAATCAACGGAAGAATCAGTTGTGGGAAGATAAGAAAAAAACTTGACAGACCTGCAGGACAGAAAAAAAAAATTGCCCCTCCTTTTCTTGCATCTAAATCAAAGTCCTCCAGGCAGAGCTGAAACCTTCAGAGCTGTAAAAGTCAGTTAATGAAGCACCACCTCACAGGGCTCTCCCTCTCTCCCCGGCCTCCCCGCTGCCAGTGCCGATACCGTTTCACTCTGTCTAAAGTGCTTTTGTTCAGGTGGGAATGAATGTGAATGCGTGCGTATGTGTGTCATACCTGTGCACCTCTGTCAACACCTTTCAGGATTTCTTTTATCCTGTTGCACTGTTGGAGTGTTGCACTTACAATACAGAATACGCTAAAATAGCAAATAATAAATTACCTGCCGGATGAGGGTAATTAGCCATCTATTGTTCGTTTCAGATTTAATGCGTTGCTGGACCGAAACATAAGCTGATAATTAGGAAACACAAAGGCACCACATGCACTGCAGCAGGTTTCTTAACCTGTATTTGACAAAGGGGATGTGGCATGTACAGATAAACTATGTAAACTTTACTCTGACCAACAAGGCCAGAAATATGAAAAGCACATACCTGCAAGCATACATGCTCGCCACAACCTGCTATGTACAGTACAAAGTCAGCAGGATAGCAGCAGCATATTGTTCGACTTCAATGCCAAAGCTGGAATGTGACAAACAATTGTGCGATGGGCCGAGCCTGCAGTGAAATGTTACGACAAGCCTGGTCGTCACGAGAACAGAGAAATCCATTCACTGCAGGGCAACTTTGACTTTCCAGCATTTTCTCACGTTTACAGGTGTCTCCTTTTCACGTGCAAAACACACAGAAGACAGATCACGCCCCACCGTTGGCCACGTTTCTGTTTCCCTGCTGTCACACCTGGTATAGACAAATGTACATCTTTATATATTTAACGTACACGTAGTGTTGTGAAATGGGAATATCAGAGGGGAACAGTCGTGCTGAGACATGCTATGAAGGAAGATGGGAAAGCTGTGCAGCAGGAAAAGCCAGTTGACTTTAATGAATAGATCCCAAGGCTCTCAGGCATGAAGCTGGCTTCAGAAGCAGCTTTCACAAAGGCGAGCCTGTGTTACATCTGCATTCTACAAAAATGCAAAGAATGAGCTGGCCACCTTACCCTCAAGCTGACCAAGAATTACAAATATACAAACCCTAGGTGTGTAACAATCAGTGGCATCAACTAACCTGTTGCTGTTGTAGAAATTTGACTGTAATGCAATTATTCATAACGTTGTTTTTGAATTTTATAAAAGAACAGCATTGTTGGCACTTCTTGTCTGTGTATATTAACATGAATAAATTTAAGCACTGTAGTAATTGGAAGCTATTTATCTGAGGGATCCCAATCTGTTCATGTAAACAACACTGGTCTACAGCCAACATGCTTCTGAAATAAGTTAAACTTTTCTATTGTTGGATCACTGGAAATGAAAATTATGCTTAAAATTGATGTAGAATTGGCTCCAGTTTTCATCATATGCTTTTTGGTTAGTTCCAAGGCCAAAATTAAATTTTCAGATGGCCACTCCATTAATCTGGGCTTTTATGAATTAGTACTAGATAGAGTATGACATATATTGCTAAATTTCTATTTGACTTTTTTTTTTTAAAACTCCAACCTTGAATTTTAATGCTGCAAAGTAAAATTATGATTTTTTTAATGCATATTAAAATATTGCACAGGTTATATGTTTTGTTTTCTTTCACAACCTTTACATTTGCTCTGCAAGCGCCTGCATCATTTAATAGTTACACAGGATTGGTGGAGACATCCATAGCCAAATCATAAAGTATATTTACATGTCAACATATTCTGGGTAAGTGATGAAATTCCTACCAACATCCCACCTAAAGGCCACATTTTGATCTGGCAGGCTGGGCTCTAAATAAATCCAGTACAGTTTTTTGTTGTTTTGTGTGAATGGAGGTGGAATAACCCTGCTACACTTTTCTAATACAAGATTTCATATCAAGTCTTCTCTACAGGCATTTTTGGCTGCTCCTTTACTTTTACTCAAGGGGTCACCACATGTATGCACACTGATTTGTTAAAGATTTTACACTCTTCCTGACAACTCTCCCCATTTATCCAGGCTTGGAACTGCCACTGGGGGTACACTCATGCGAAGTGCATCTGAACAGACAGTGCACAGGTGTAAAATGCACAAGTCATTTTATATTTTGATGCATCACATTAAAGTCCACAAAAAAAGAGCACATTTTATCTAGTGTGTCCTCCTCACAAAGTTAATTCTGGAGTTCTACAGGGTTCTGTACTAAGATCCATAGTTTTCACATTATGCGTGCTTCCTTTAGGAAATACACAACACGGGCACAATACTGACAAAACCAGGAACATCCCATCTGAGAGTGATGCTGGCATCAAGTAAATGCATTTGTTACTTCTAGGCTTGAAGTGAACCTTTACTTTGCTTTTTGTGTGTTTTATGCTCTTACTCTCTATGCTATTCTTTACTATCACCCCCCCCCTCCCCCCCAACCCTTTGAGGCTGATGGCCATCCTGTCCGAGCCTGGTTATGCCAGAGAGCTCTTCTCGAAACTCATTGTTAAGTGCTTCCTCATAGGTGGAAATATTGAATTTTCATCTATAAAGCTAAAGGGGTCTTTATCATAGAGTACCTTGTGATGCTTGTTTTTATTTTCCATTAAGCACTTCAGACATGGAAAAAAGGACCAAAAAGGAAAAACAAACAAATAAGAGACCAACACAATGTTAACAGTATCAGGAAAGTTTATTCAATTATATGTATATAATTCTGTTTTTGTTAATTGTTTAATTCATAATACCCATAGAATATACAGACTATAACCCTCAATAACTCATATCTCTTTGACAATCTACTTATATGTTCTTTTAAAATAATTCCTTATAAGATCTTGTAGGGGAAAAACCAAAACGAAAAGAAACAGTTTTCAGACTGAAAACACTGCCAATAATAATCACGCCCATAAAAGAAATGAGGAAGAAAATACAAATTAAAAACATACTAAAAAAACCAAAAAAAACCCAAAAAACAAAAAACTATAACTCCCTTTTATGTAAAAAAAAAAAAAAGAAAAAAAAGAAAAAAAAACCCAAAACAACATCTCACCAATATAACGACAATAGCAATAATAAGAACAGCCATTTTAAAACAATATCTGGAAACAGGCCTTGTGACAGACTGGCCTTTAGACTCGTGTGAATGTAGATGGTGTGTTTAAGAGTATCTTTTCATAAACACAGATACCCCCCTCAGATTTGGGGGGGGGGGTGGTCTGTGTGAGTCAGGAGGATTGCAAGACATGGTCCTCTTGGTTTGTTCCCATAATTACCCAGTGAGATGCTTGGTTTGATGGATGGTCAAGAAAGGGAGACCAAAAAACAAAAAGAAACAAAAAAAACAACAACCAACAACAAGAAGAAGGGCAGACCAAATATACATATGAAATAGAAAACATCTGCATGACTGTTTTTGTGTTGGTTTAAAAGAAGAAAAATCATCTCACATATTTGAAAGCACAGGTAACTGCAGGGAGAGGGCCCAAGCTGCAAGGAAACAACTTCCATAACAAACACACAGATGGGACGAGAGGAGTCTTGGCTTTATGTTACTACTGGAAAGCAGATACACAAACACTTGTACACAGACAAATCACTGCAGACCATCCATGAGTCTGAAAACACGCAGCACTTGAAACTTAAAGCTCAACAAGCAGGATATACAAGACAGGGCAGGGAAGGAAAAACAAAAGGTGGGAGGGACGAGGCTGGAGAGACAAAGTGCAGATGTGCTGATTGAGTCGTGTGATTGGAGCAAGTTTCCTGCTTGTATGACTGTCCATGATCCAGGTGAGACAGGAACATGGTTACCAGAGGAGGGAGGCAGAAAGCGGCAGCAGTGTTCACCAGTCCTGCTGTGGGTAAGCAGAAGGAGGCAGGTACATAAAGACAGAGGAGGGGAGGAGAGGAAGGCAGCCCTTTGAGAAAAAGCGTGGTGAGAGTCGGGAGGCTGAACGACAACAATGAGCATTACCACATGCACCAAAAAGCCTCACACCGATCCCAGAGTGCTGGCTATGGCTTCTGAGAAAATAACGCAACTCGAGTCTGAGACGTAACACAAATCTGTAATGTTTGCTGGGGAAAAAAAAAAAAAAAAAAAAAAAAAAAAAAAAAGGCGAGGCCAGTGATCGCTCCAGAGCTGCATTTGTTAGCGTCACAAGTCTGCCATGAGAGGCATGACCCAGTGCATGTGTTGGTCCATTTCTGAGGGGGAAATCTCCTACCGGTCCCAGGTACGTAATCCACCAAGCAGCAGTTAGTACAGTCACATCCAGAGCAAAGAGAGGAGGAAGCAGACACCAAACAGTGGCAGGAACAATGAATAGACACATGGACGCAGCTAAAGAAACACGAGTAGCCGTCTCTGGAGAAACTAGAAATTTGAGCGCCACCCACACTGAAGAAGAAACATCCAGTACAAAAAGCTGGGAAAACACATACAGGCAAAGGAAGGAGCAAATGGAAATATATACAGTACAACCACGAGTGATGATGGGTGCTCGGCTGTGCACTGTGGAGGTGTTAACTGTACAGCACGATGACATTCCTGGGTTTGACCATCTTCATGACGATGGATCGTCAGGAAACCAAAGAGCTCTCACATCAACTAACAGCAGGTTTTACTAGCAAAATGAATATAAGTATTTCTTTTTAATAAGCTTGCTACTGTGCAAGGTGGAAATCTGTCTCCTCAGCAGTTTAAGCTGAGGAGACGTCAGAAATTGCAAAATCTATTAATTTGTGGCTAGATTTGCGTCTTCACGCTCAGTTAGGCCTCAGAGACAGATGCTCTGGGTCAAACAGCGGCAGGAACACGGTGCAAAAACAGCTTTGTGGATACAATGGTTGATGTCAACCGGACCCCGTTTTCCAGAATGTCTGTTCACTAAAAGGATTTATCAAAATAAGGATTGAGAGTGGTTTAAAAATAATAATAATATTGGAGTGTTTTAGAGATGATGCTTTACATTTAACACAGGAAAACGTTCCGACTCAGGTAGGTGCATTCGCTCCCTCAGTGCCTGATGTTTTATCTGCTAACCTGCAGGAGTGATGATCGTTTGGGTGCAGCCGGGAAGCAGCATTATGGGAAAAAACAAACAAAACCGTTTTTGACAAAGCACCATGAAGGTTCTGGAAAATGGGGCTTTGGTATGACAGCTATTACTGCACAAACATGTACCAACAGAAACCATTTTATTCTTTTTGCTTTAGTCCAATTTGCCCAAGTCATGTAGCGCCTCCTGCATACAACTGACCATCCACAAATAAGAAGGAGGGAGAAGCCTGCCTGCTCTGACGAGGCGTACGCAGGGTTCAGAAACAGATAATCCTATGTTGCTCCCCAGCCAAGGTCCTTGCATCTCTCTGCCACTTTGGTAAATTTTCAGGAATGCATGCATTCATATGAACATCATACACTTTTATAAGAAAAGAGCGATAAAGGAAATCCTGCCAACATGCCAGTAAAAACACTGAACAGTTTGTCTCGAAATCAAGTGTTCAGAAATGACTCGCAAGTATAAACCCCAAAGCATACAGATACGACTGAAGTCAACCAAAAACCCTTAAACAATGGTGTACAAACAAAACCTGCAACAAGCACAATTAAAAAAACGAAAAAAAAAAACACAACCATATTTTTGTATGTACATACACATACCCAATTAGCATACCCCGTTCTTTTAGCCCTCAATTTTACCCAAGTTGTAATTTACATGGATCAAGACAAGAAAGTTATGGTGTTGGTTAATACAGTAGTATGTGTATATATGAGCGGAGGCTACAGAGAGAGGAGAAACAGGAGAGCTCAAACAGGTCAGTGACATAAAAGAAAAGGGTTGATGAGGAGAGGGGTAGCATGTTCCTGTAGATGGGGCATAAAATGGAGAAGAAAATGAAAAGATGAGGAGAGAAGAGAAGAGAAGAGTCCAACATGGACAAAACTGAAACAGTACGACAGACCCTACCATCCACCCAAGCACAGAAATCAAATTTAAACTTAGCTCTCTCTTTTGCAGTAGAAATGGAAAGATTAGCAGTTTAATGCTCATATTTCTTGGTTTATCTTTTTGTTGGTTTCTTGATGATGCATTTTTCTTTTGTTTTTAGCAAGTTGTTCCAAGCCTCTGTGCGGCTTTGTCACTCCTCTGGACTAAGAAAAAGAAAAAAGAAAAAAGGAGAAAGACACTTAAAGAGGCTCTTTTGGATTCTTTTTAAGTTAATGAAAAATGGTTCACATTTCCAAGACAATCAATTCCTATTATTAGAATCCTCTGGAGTAACACGTGACCACTGCCTGCATGTCAGAATGGAGGTGAAACCAAAGGTGTGCAGCCCAATATATGCAATAAATTCAATACCCCATTAAACGGAACAAAACATCAACATTTTAATCAAGGACAGATATTTTTCAGGGGACACCTATACTCACTGGTCACATTATTAAGCACATCTTCTCAACTGCTTGTTCACACAAATATCCAAGCAGATAATCACATGGCAGCAGCTCAGTGCATTCAGGCATGTAGAAACGGTCGAAATGAACTGCTGCAGTTCAAACCGAGCATCAGAATGAAGGCGGAAGGTGATTTAAGTGACTTTGAACGTGGCATGGTTGTTGCTGCTGGTCTGAGCCTTTCAGAAACTGCTGGTCTGCTGGGATTTTCCACAAAACCATCTCTGGGGTTACAGAGAATGGTCTGAAAAACAGAAAATATCCAGCAAGTGGCAGGCCTCTGGATGAAAATACTTGGTTGATGTCAGAGGAGAATGGCCAGACTGCTTTGAGCTGATAAGAAGGCAACAGTAACTCAATTAACAACTTGTTACAAACAAGGTGTGCAGAAGAGCATCTCTATATGCACATCAAATGGGCTACAGCAGCAGAAGACCACAAAAGGGTGCCACTCCTGTTTGCTAAGAACAGGAAACTGAGGCTACACACTGGACAAGAGAAGATTGGAAAAACACTGCCTGGTCTGATGAGTCTTGATTTCTGCTGTGACTTTCAGATGGTAGGGTCAGAATTTGGCATAAACAAAATGAAAGCAGGGATCCATCCTGCCTTGTATCAGTAGTTCAGGCTCCTGGTGGTGTAATGGTGTGGGGGATATTTTCTTGGCACACTTTGGGCCCCTTAGTACCAGCTGAGCATTGTTTAAACTCCACAGCCTACCTGAGCATTGTTGCTGACCATGTGAATTCCTTTATAACCACTGTGTACTAATCTTCTGATGGCTTCATATCACAAAGCTCAAATCATCTAACAGTGAGTCCACTGCACTCAAATGGTCTCCACAGTCACCAGACTTCAATTTAATAGAGCACCACTGGGATGGGATTCACATCATAGATGTACAGTTGACAAATTTGCAGCAACTGTGTGATGCTGTCATGCCAACATGGACCAAAATCTCTAAGGAATGCTTCCTGGTTCTGGCTCTTGTCTGATAACAATACATATCACAGTTTTGTCATTTGCACTCCAGGCTGGGGTTTGAGTGTGCACGAGCAGCACTTGGCTCCACTGACATCTAGTGGATGAAAATCACAACAAATTCTATCCAGTTAGAGAAAATCCAATATGAGAAGAAACAAAACGCAGCTTTCTGACTCAATTTGAAAGCACCTACGATGTCTTGGCCTTTAAATGGTGTTGAAGCATCACTTTTTCATGATCTGCACGAAATAATCAGAATGTGGCATCAGTTTTTACAGACCACTTTCCTGATTTCCTGTAACTCACATCAGCCTCATCTGTAAGCATTTTTCAGTTCAGTGTTCGTAATCACCACTAAGATGATGCGCGAACAGGCCGAGCAATATCAAAAGGACTAAATTTAGCCTCCAATTATCCAGAAAGGACTTCAAATCAAGAAGACTAGTTCAGCCTGCAGCTGCCCAGTCAAATGGAGCATTTAAGGGTGAGGAAGAAAGCATGCCAGCAAGGAGCTAATGTAGAGGTGTGATGGAAAAGTACTTCATCTTCCTCAAATATCTGAGGACGCTTGAGCCACTGAGGAAAAATGTGAGTTTTCTCTATAATATATTTATACGTATTTAACCTTGTGTTGCTGCTTTGTGTTTGGGTGCAGAGAAGGCAGCCCTCCCGTGTACCTGTGTCTCAGGAGCGGACCGGCGGCTGGTAGTTGTCCTGGAAACGGGCCGTTTCCTCAAAGATCAGTTCCTTCAGCCTCTCTTTGGGGAGATCATCCAGTTCCATGGTGAAAGTGAAGGGCTCCTCTGCTACAGGCTGCACGTTTCACAAACCATCAACAGAACGTTTTAGAGTTGAAAATGCAACTCCGCATTTGCAAAAGTGAGAAGCGCAGTGTGGTTGCTGTTACATGCATTTAACTGTTGCAACGCCACACACCATAACCACAGTTATTAAAACTGAAAGCAGCAGCTTTAACAATCTCAAAGTAACCTAAAGTGTACGGCACAATGAACCTGCGGGGCAGATTCAATTTCCAGTGTAATTTACAGAGAACACAGGAATCTCTTATGGTTACACAAGCTAAGAGCAAACTTAATACCGGAGGCATTGCACACACAGCTAAGAGGCTTCGCAACACAATGCAGAAAAGCTGCAAATCAAAGCCTGGCTTACAGTAGAAAATGACTAAACTCTGCATGTGTTGTGTAAAAGTCTCTACTGTACAGACTTAATACCGTTTAATACTTTGCTCATTTACCTCATCTGTAGGATCGTAGTACTGCTCCAGGTAAGGGTGAGCCAGGGCCTCCTCGACAGTGATACGCTTGATGGGGTTAAAAGTCAGCATGCGGCCCAGCAGGTCGAGAGCTGCGTTAAGATTCACGAGGAGCTTTAGTTAGTTCAGTCACCAGGTTGTGCAACGACACAGACTACATTTTTCTTTGTCGCCAATAACTGTTAATTGTACTGACAGTAAACCAACAATACTGCATGTGAGGGGTTTTATACATCTGCATAAGTTTCATGTATTCAAGTTTTCTTTAAAAAAAAAATAATTTTCCCAATAAATAGAATGTATTTTTAAAATATTAGTTCAGAAACAGATGCATCACAATATAGCAATTTCTCCATCCAACACATACTACAGCTCCACTGGATAATCTCAATTCTTTACAACAATATGTTAAAAAAAAGAAAGCTGTATGAATAAAAGTAGTTTAGAAAACTACATTTAAAGCTGTCAGTGACAGGTTTTCATCATTTGAGTCACCTCCCGATGCTATCGTTTAATTGCTCACTAACAGGAAATCCCTTTGCTGCTCACAGCGATCCCATTTTACGAGTTACAAAAACAAGCAGGTTCGTTTTTTCCCCGTCAGCTCATTTTCATACACATCTGTGATGTTATAACGTCCAAACACCACAGACTCATAACTATGTATGGAGCTGGGTCCAAAGCAGCCTGCACCCTGATCCCTCAGATAAGCCTAAAGAGCAATTTTCACATTGCTGAAGTTGCAGCAGAGAAGTTGTAGAGGTTCCTGGTTAAACAGGAACATAACCAGAACAGGTTAGGTTCCTCTAAAGCAGGTTATTTTCAAGTTTAGATTTCAACAGACCAAATAAATTCTACTTCCTGGAAGATCCCTCAGACTTATGCACCTTTATTATACAAGAGTTTAAAGGGATTTTTGGTTTTTTATATATAAATGGAGTCTAAAGTCAATGTGCACCTTAGATGCAATTTTCTCCTGTGAATTTTTTTCCCCTGTTGGCTGTAATCGATTTTTCAGCACTTTTTATTGTTTTATTAGCATTAATATATGATCCTAAGGCATGACACCTGTTTGTACTTGTGGACTTTATTTCCAGTCTTATTGACTAAAATGCTTGAAGCGCTCACACATTCACACAGCGCTTTGAATACTAAACTACTGCACAGTGATTTTCCTGTCATGCTGTTGCTTTGTCTACAGCGGCTGTGCTGCTTTCACTCCGTTATGTGTTTAACCTCCATATTTTTCCCATAATATCGTTTATTTTTTTTGTAAAATCAGCCACTTCGCACAAACAAGGTTTGGGACTGGTCAAATGCCTTCAACGCCACCTCTTCCATCTGAATGTGCAGGAGAAACCCTGGGTTAACTCAGCAAGTTGATAACAGCTACACGTGACTGCTTAAACTGAAATTATGGTTCAGCAGTGGCACCATGTTAACGATTCACCGGTAGACCGTGGACAGGCTGTCTACCTGCAAAGAGCATTTATTGTCGATGGAGGCTGTGTGCAAAATGTGTGGTACAATCAGTCTGTGGTCTGTTCTTCCTTATGCTGTTAGTCAGCCAACCATGGAGGAGAAAGAAGTTCTAACACACAAAGAGCTGAACTTGCTTTGTAGCACAGGGCCCACGAGATTGTCTGCTCCAGACATACCCACAATACAGGGTTTTTAATGGATCAGTAAAAACTACATGCAGCACCTTAACTGAAACAAATTATTTCTGATCATTTGATAAAAATATATTCAGTGAGGAAAGCCCAGTAGCTGTGAATTCATGGGAAACTGCTATATTCTCACATAAGCCTAATCGAACACGACAGACTAGGAAGTTATGCTAAACATTTAATGTCCGACCATATCAGATGCTGTGATCTCACATACATTTCTATTGGGTGATGTCTAGATAAATTCAGAGCTGCATTGCATGGGTGAGAACATTATATAATTTAACATAGTTTAAGATATTTCATGCCAATATTGCAGGACTGTAAATAAACCACGTCACAGTACCTTTAGGGTCTGCCTTGTAGAAGAGCTTTTCCCACGGGATCTTGGGTTTTTCAGGCAAGGACTGCAAGTAGTTCCTTGCCTTCAAGTTAATGATGCAATTCAGATCTTCTTGAGATGGAGAGCCAAGAACGCCTGTACAAACACAAGGAGACTCAATATGGCTATTCATTAACTCTGATCTCTAATCTCTAATGTGGAAACAAATAAAACATCTCTCACCCAGTATGTGGTTGAGCTGGTCCAAGTAGTGTTTCCCAGGGAAGATGGGTTTGTTGGACAACATCTCAGCCAGGATGCAGCCCACCGACCAGATGTCAATGGACTTTGAGTAGCCCTAAGACACAAACACGCACACTTAGCCAAGCAGATTTCTATCTAGTGGACAGAAAAAAAATTCTTATCAATTAACCACAGCCTTACCTTGGAGTTGAGCATGATTTCTGGAGCCCTGTACCAACGTGTGGCCACATACTCGGTCAAAAATCCTGTGTGGTCGTGCTCTGGGTCGGCTATCCGTGCCAGGCCAAAGTCACAGATCTGACAAGGACACGGAGGGTCAGAGGTCAAAAAAAACAAAACAAAAAACAGCAGTCTGCCAGCTGGTTGCACTTTCCATTAAACTCCACTCTCAAACTAAAACTCAAAAGTGTCTGAAAGTGGGGAAAGCTACAGAGGTCTCCCAGTTTATACTGGTCTCATAAACTTTATTTCTTATTTTTTTAAGCTTCTAATCTTGAAGCCCTTTTTTTTGAAGCTGCATTCTAGTGGGGGTAAAATGGTATAGAGCAGGGGAGGCATGGGGCTTAATGGAGGGGGCAAAGCAAATTTTTTACCATGGATTGCACAGCCAGTTAATCCACTTATGTTATTTTGCCCTGCTAATCTCAAATTAGATAACGTTCTTATCCATTTATTTTGCATGCAGCATGATTATTTAAAATGAATTTTAATCTTCTAATATGGATATATACACAGTAAATAACATTGTTGGGACATCGATGCAGCATACGGCTGAAGGAACATTTATTTAGATATATTTTTCCCTCTGCAAGGGAAGACTTCAGAAAGCCACAGCAACACGAGCTGCCTTTGTTCTTTTCTCCTCCCACATGATCCAACTAATCCAGGGATTGATGGCTGGAGGTTCATAGTTCACTGAGAGTAGTTTGAGGCTGTTCAACATTGGCTCAATTCAACAACAAAAAAAAGGGGGGGCAACAGGTTGTAAATGAGACATTGTTTGGATTGTATTTAAATTACTGAACTTGTATTTTTTACTTTACACACTTTTTGATGCATTTTTAAAATCAAATCATTACGATTCCTGAAAAGTTAAGGTATTCTTTGTTCTTGGAGAGTATTCTTTTTACAGCATTAATCTATAATGCCTAATACACTCACAGAGAGTAAATAGTGGATACACCATTGTGTGTAGTTATATTTTCACTGTACATTATAAATTCTAGATCAAAAAGCAGTGGGTACAAGTTACTTTGGACACTCCAGAAGTGTTTTTAGGCTAGTTTTCTGCTATAAAATAAGAAACACAACTTGAGAGCCTAGTCATTTCATAATAAACATCTATAAAGCAGAATTTGATTCAGGCCATCTTTTTGTGCCATCAGACGCTCTATGTTGCGTTTGAGAAGCTTCCCGGTAGATGTTCTCTGCTTAGCTAAAAATACACGCCTGGTCTATTTCTGACCAGAGCCGCATCACACTGCACAGAGCCGATGAAGCAGGACAGGAAGTCAGAGAGGAATGGCATGGAGCATCTGATCAGTTTTCAAAATAAAGCACCCAGTGCAGACTGAACAACGTGGCATGAAGCCATGCCCAGGATGGAACAAAACCACACTGCAGCTGGAAAGCAACACAGCTGTCAATTAAGCTCTAAATACAGCATATATTACAAGGCTGAATGTCTGTATCATTTAAATAGTAACAACTTGGTTTTCCTGGCAGAGCCATCAAGCATTCCTGAAACTCTTTTTTCCTAATCTTCTTGAGAGCTGGTTGAATTTGCAGTTATTGCCAATAATGCTTCTTTTATGTTTTAGAATATGGAGGGAATATTGACTTTGCAGAATATATACTGTGTACAGAGCCTCCATATGATGTTTTAAGAAAACAAATATAACATCTTTGTTTTTACCGGCAATCACGGCATGCATGTGTGGGCTAACCTTGAGGTCACAGGTGGTGTTGATGAGCAGGTTGGAGGGCTTGAGGTCCCGGTGCAACACGTTGGCGGAGTGAATGTACTTGAGGCCTCGCAGGATCTGGTAGAGAAAGTAGCAGACGTGATCGTTGCTTAGCCTCTGGCTCTTCAGCAGCTTGTACAGGTCCGTCTCCATCAGAGTCTGCACAATGTAGCTGGACGCACGGGTCAAGGACGACAACAACGACAACAACAACAACAACAGGTAGTATCCACTGATACTGAAGAATTGGGACACTGCATATTTGTGGTCTTTGTTGCGTTCTACAGCTATAACCACTAACGATTAAAATCGAGCCAAAAGCAGCTGAAGTGGTTTTAGAACAACTTGGAAAAAAGCGACCATCATCATCATCATCATCATCCCTCTGGACCTCTGTTCCTTGCTCATTGACTGGTCCAGTTTTCTGTTTATGAGCAAAAAATTATTTTCCGTTTTTCACACTCGCAATATTAAACTAGTTCAATTTTTAGGGTCAGAGTAATTTTGTTCCTCAAATCCAACAACAGAAAACCTAAAAACCATAACCACAGAAACTAGTAACCAGAATACACAGAAGTGTGCACAGTCCGAAGGGCTCTTCAAATATCTGTTGTATTTATGCAGCACTACAAAAGCGTATGTTTCAAGCATTCTACTGCTCTTGATCCAGATCAATAGATATTAGACAGACTAAGCACAAATTTTATACAGACATTTATGGTTCTCAGAGGATGACTTTGATGACTCCTGAGTTTTCCTCAGTTCTTGATGCTGTCAGATCACCTCGATTTCTAACCACAATAAACTCTTTCCTGATTAGTTTATGTCCTCGGTTCACATCTTACTTAAAGTGTGATGCTCATTTTATAAATTATGGTTTCAAAAAGGAGGACAAAGCAGGAATAAGCTTTAGGGCGGGGCTATACTGGGCTAACATTGACATGTTGCTAGTGTACAAGTGTACAGCACTCCTTGGTTTCTCAGGCAGATGCAGTCCTCACCAAGAAAGGCTTGGCTTGAGGCTTCATGACCTCACTTAAACAATGGATGGAGTCATAGCATCCATCGTTTATATACAGTCACTAAGTTTATGAAGAAAGAAAGAGATATGTGCACATTTCTGATTTAAGAGGCCACAGTGCATCAACTAGTTCCTCTACAAAAAGAAAATAACTAAATGATGCTTTATCACCTCTAGATTTAATTATATTTGCCTAACTCAGTCTCACAAGTTAGTATCAACACTGTAAAACTAAGCGGCGCACACCAGGCAGATCAAACAACAAGATACACAAAAGATATTGTGACCCACGCATTTCCTTTCTGTTTTTTTTTTCTTTTTTCAGAAGACAATGCAGCGGTTCAGTCAGTCTGCCAGAGCTCGCTCAGTCACAGCGACTCACTGACGAGCTCTGAGGATGGCCACTGCTGTCTAATGTGGCTGAATCAGAACAATCTTAGCAGTGATTCAGCAGCTCAAGCTGCATGAGCAAAGTGGTGAAAATGACCAGCTCTCAAGGGTATTTGATTAAAATGTTCGGCTCTGTGAACCAACTCTGATTCTGTACTGTATAAAACCTCATTTCAGAATAATGGTCAAAAACATGAGCAGTTTAAATACAATTTTTACATCCAATATGTACCTTCAGTTAAGCTCCACCAGCCGCACCATTAACGCTTCCAGGTTTTCTTCCATTTTCCTGTCCTACTAACCTTGAAGCTCTATGCAAACACAGAGCAAGTAAAAGCTGGATTAATAACTCCTTTTTGCTCATCTGGTTCAAACTCACCACAAGCCACACAGCTTTCTTTAATAATTGTGTAGTCACAGCTGAATCATCCGAGCCACATGCTTCAAATGAAAAACCAAAGGTGCTGCAGTAAAGCTGAACATTCTTCGAGCGTCACTTCAGTTACGGGTGAGGACAAAACCTGTACTTCAGTTTAGTTTAGTTTTGCCCCCTCAATGATGTACCATCATGCTGCTGCATCACTTCTTCAGTAGCTATACCCAGTAAAGAAATGATGCGGCATAGCATGCTTGCATATTAACCTCACAAATTTCATACCAGTCATTGTGCTCTGCATCTTAAAAGATGGCTCACTTCCTTTACAGAGATAAAAGGATAATTATTACATAATCTGACCTCACATATTCTCTAAATCAACAACTTTGGCAGAACTTGCTTCAGGTATTATGCTCCTTTTAAAATATATGAAATGCAAAGAGCTAAATTCTTAGCCAGGAGATGTAAAAAAAAAAACCCTGATTTTTATGACTCTTGTGACTGTTTTAATGCAACTGTCTGGGCTGATTGTGTCTTACTAAGGATGCTTCACATTCTTTGGTCTCTTGAAGTAACATCTCAATCTCAGTGAGACCACCTGCTTGAATGACTTTTACAATAAATTGCAAGCATATGAAAAAGCAGCAGGACCTTTCCAGTACAACATGACAGGATACACATCCCTCATGTTCTCGATCTGCTGTGCCCTGATAATGTCGTTGATGCCGATGATATTCTCGTGGTGGAAACGCAGCAGGATCTTGATTTCCCTCAGTGTGCGCTGGCAGTACGTCTGGTGCTCGAACGGGCTGATTTTCTTGATGGCTACGCGCTGGCTTGTCAAGTTGTCCAGAGCAGAGCTGGGAAGAAAGGATATGGGAAGAGGCACAGAACAGGGGTCGGATTACACACCACACAATAACGCTCTGCACTGCAGACTCTCTCTACTAACAGCATGCAATGGGGCATGTTTTTGTTCATTTTTTTCCTTTTTGGCTGTAATATGTTGAGAAGCGCTGTAGCTGTAGGCCGGAGTGTAGGCGCAGTGTCAGCATGATGGAGGTGTAGGATGCATGGAAAGCAGGCAAGGATAGAAAAAAGGTGAAGATAGCATCTTTCTTGTGGTGAGTTTTGCATTTAAAAACTGACACCCATCCTTATCAGGTACAGTTACATAGCTTTAGTAAAAGGTCATTCTCTTGTTGCACAACACTCTGAAATATTGTGATGAGAACAAACTGTGCTGGATTTACAGAGTACAATAATGATCACCAAGTTTTGAAGCGGTTGCATGCATAGCAGACACTTCAAGGGTACTTGGCTTGCTGTCAGTGTGCCAATCAGTTGGTGCCGGCAATGTTTACAAACAGGAAATGCAGCAGCATCATCATCACATGACCACGATGGCCCAAACAAAACAGTACTATGCTATCACACTCCGGTTTGGAGCTGACAGAGAGCTGCATGTGGTGTGTGCCCTGCTGAGGTGGATGTGTGGGCCCGGCTCCCGGGATCCCAGCATCCATATTGCACTGCCACGCAGCGCTGTGCCATCTGATTGTGTTCACACGTCAGCCTCGATAGCAGCGACTTGACACTGATAATCAAACGCATCTAAACGATTGGCAAGGTCCGCACTAAAGGTGTAGCTCGCATACGGCGATAACACGAGGAGAGGCCTCGCCACAGCTGACAAATCTCACTCGCATCCTCTGCAGCAGCGCTGTCAGAATTAAAACAGAGATCGGTGCGATTGGGAAGCTGGTGCCGGACGTGGCTAAGGCTAACCAACTTTCGTGTGCAGTCAAACGCAGCTTGCAGGAGAGATCTGATTGCAATAGCGCAAGCACCCCCCCAAACCTTGTTTCCTGTAAAGCTCGTAGCCACGCCTGTAGCTGCTCGGCTAACTCAGTAAGCATAAGCTGGGCTGCTCTGAGGTTCAACAGTGTCTAAGTGTTGACCAGCTGTTTGAAACACACACATCGTGACTGAACACACATTAACTCGACACCGCTAGTTGAATACGCCCGCTAAAGTGAGCTGGCGAACAGTGTTTGCTAATAAACAGATTATGTTAGCTAGCGCCTTCGCTTCACGCAACGGTAAGATGACAAGCGGTCCTACTCACCACACCATTCCGTAAGCCCCCTCCCCGATGTAAGACAGGTTCGTGTAGCGGGGACCCACGTCAAACATCTGGCCCTTCACTGACTCTGATCCAGGCCTGGGTCCCGCAGCTACGGGCGGTGCATCAGGCGCAACAGGCACAGGCGCAGCAGCAGCGGCGGCGGCGCTGTCGGAGCCTTCGGCCGCGACCGCCGCAGTGCTACTCGTATCCGCCATTCTTTCTCTCCAAACCGCTCCGAGACTGTCAGGGAGTTTCACCGAGGCCCCGCCGCCGCTCTCAGGTGCTTTTTAACAGTCGTCCGAGGATCTAATTGTATGGACTGTCTGGCTGACGGGGCACAGCGACTGGGCCCTCTCTACTACCAGAGTGTAAATGGATTTCGTGCGCGAGCGCGGATTTGGTCTCGGCACCCCAGCGTAAATGCGCGTGCTAAACTACGGCGATGTAGATGCGTTAGATTTTTTTTACAGGGATGACTTTGTTGGGCGGAGTCGTGCAAGTTGAGTGCAGATCAAATAGGAAGCACCGCCCGCTCAGCAGCTGTAATACCGCAAAACAATCGCCATCCAAGAATTTAACTTGCAGCAGCCGTGAGTGGGCGTGCCGAAATATGTTGCATGCTGGCTGTTATTAGAAAAGAAAAATTAAATATTTTCTGATCAATTTGACACTTTTGTTTTTTTGAGCATACCCATCCTTGGATAACAATAAAATTGTTTTAAAATGGTTTGAACAGGCCGTGACAGGATAATGTGACAGGTGAGCCATTTTTGTTTACATGTACTGTACATCACATCATTACATTGCATTCGTTACAACAAACTTCTGCTTTACAGTAAGTTCTAAAGCACTAAGAATATGTTGGTCAATATCAAGTATTAGTGTAGCCATATTTTCGAAAGAAAAAGAAGATCTTGTCATTGTTCAAGAAATACAACAAAACTTGGGTGGTAAATCCCTTCAATCAGCAGCAGTGCAAACCAAACAGAGTATAAATAGAAACAGAAACAGAACATAAATAGCTAAAATATAGTTAAAATACAATAGCACTGAGACTATATTTGCAGTGTGATAGAAGAAGAATGAGATGAGCTATGTACGCCTGTGTACACAGCACAAGCCAGATAAAACCAGATCAGGTATTGATAGTCTTTTCACCAAAATAAAAATAATATGCATTAAAATATGCTTGGATAGTGGCTTCTTGGCTTCTTAGCTTCTCTTCATTGGCTCCCTGTTAAATCCATAATTGAATTGAAAATCCTTACAAGGTCTAGAAGGCTTCCCATGATACACTGAGCACATCTTCTGCACTCACCTCTTTTCACTCTCTGTACACCATTCTGCATTTAATCATTAGTAATTATTAAACTCACTCTCTTTTTCCCACTGTGTGCCTTATGTCCTGTTTTCTTCCCCTCACCTCCAGCTGATTACAGCAGATGTCTGCCCCTCCCTGAGCCTGGTTCTTGAGTTTTTCCTTCCCACTGTCGCTGAGTGCTGGCTCATGAGGGGGTCTGATTGTTTAATATTGCAGGGTCTTTACCTCATAGTATAAAGCTCCTTGAGGAAACTATTATCGTAAATTGACGCTATATAAATAAAATTGAACATATGTGTGTAACTGTTTGTTCTACTTTTCTTCAATCTGACTTGTTTCTGTATTTTTTTTCTCTTTTAGGTACATATTTTAACAATTTACTCTAACTTACATGAAAATCCATATGTTTCTTTAACGTTTACGAATGTCCACACCTTATTATGTCAATTAAAACATAAAAAAATGCAACAGTATTTATATATTTGTTTTTAATAAGCTGTAGATATAAAATACAGAGCATCGATTCTCTCCTTTGCAAAATTTTCTTTTTCTTTTCTTTTCTTTTCTTTCCTTTTCTTTTCTTTTCTTTTCATCAACCTTAAAATCTGGTCACTGTGGAAACGAGCGCCACTGTTGTTGCCACACCTCTTTGCAGACGTCACCTCCCAGGGCGGTGCACTTCCTGGTTTCTGCAGCTTGTTGTGCTGGTTGAATGGATTAGTAACGCGGAATGGTTCATTTTCGTCTGCGGCGACACTGGATCGGCCCGATTCGTTTAGCATTCACTCTTCTCGGACTCCCGCAAACCCTTTGCACATCCGGAGTTAGGTATGGACAGTAACATTACTTATAAAGGTTTAACTGGAAGCTAATAGCATTTGACGGGTTTCTAGAGTTTTTAGATATCAAAGCAATCCAAGGAAGTTACCTCTAAGTTACAGATTACCAGGTAATTGGGTTATTCTCAATCCAGTTGATTTACAATGGATAGTAAAATATGTTAATATGCACAAGATTATAGAAATAATTATAGAAATGGTTTCAACACAGTAGCAGATGTATTACAGCAGCTGTTATGCCGCTGCCTGCACTCCTTTAATCCGTGTGATTGTCACTAAAGATATTTGGGTGCATTGCTTGAGGGGCAGCTGTATTTTCATAATCTGGAGAGAAAGGAATAAATGCGAGGTGGAAGAGCAAAAGATGCTTACTGCAACCTAACATCTCATATTCTTCCTTCCCCTGCAGGACTCCTATTTCCTGCTCTCCTTCTCACCCTTTCCCAACCACTAAAACCACCAGAGCCCTTAGCAGTAGTTACTGCCGCCTGTACCCTACCATGCCATGCTCAGAAGGACCTCATATAAAGTCTAGATGCCCACAGTATCCAGAGTCCAATATCAAGCGCTTCCCTGTGCCCGATGACAAGGTTTACTGGGCTCAGCAGTGGCCCCAGTACGATCCAGTCTCCTACACAGCCCCTTCAGTTTTAAATAAGCCAGCATGGGCGGATCCTGATATTGGGTGAGCAGCACATAGCAGCTTTAAAGGTTATCAAATACATTATGATAAAATTTGAACTATATGTTAAAAAAGTTAGTGCATGTGAGTAATGTAATCTGGCATTCATATCTAGGTGGTATTTACAGAATTTTTCTTGACACCTGTGAGATATTTTGTGAGATCTTTGCTTGTTTTGTAGCGCCTTCGCTCCAAAGTTCAACACTGTGGATAATGCTGTGGACAGGACAAGCTTTGAGGGCAGCTACAAAGTGGAAAATGGAAAGCCACTGTAAGTAATACCTCTAAGCTATATATATATATATATATATATATTACATTTGACAGTATTAGCAAACCTTTTACATTGCAGAGATGTTTTATTAACTGTTAATGTTGAAAGCACTGCTTATTAAGGATTTTTTAAGGCAGACAGATCTTTGGCTCTCTTCCAAGGCTTGTTTTTTGCCCTGTCTCCCTCCTTTCATCGCCAACCGGTCAGAGCAGATGGATGCCCCTCCCTGAGTCTGGTTCTGCTGGAAGTTTTTCCTTCCCACTGTTGCCAAGGATCATTTTGACTGTTGGGGTTTTCTATTTTCTCTGCATGTCAAAAAGCCACCTTTTTATAATAATAATAATAAAATACACTGAACTGAAGGCTGTTTTGGAAAAAAAGCAGCCTGTCCCAAAACAACATATCTGCATTATCAGGAATGTGGCTCCCTAATTTTGAAAATTCCCCCCCTTTTTTTTTCCTCCCTAGAAATCCTCATGGACGCACGGGGTTGACAGGCAGAGGGTTGCTCGGACGATGGGGACCCAATCATGCAGCAGATCCAATCGTCACCAGGTACCTATTTCTATACTTTACACAGTGCAATTACCCTCACTCACATTATAGACCTGAATTATTTAAAAGTAGAAAGCACAATTCACATTAGTGCCAGGAAATTTGATATGTATCGGAAAGCTGATATCAAAGTGAAACAGTGCATATCTGGACTTAAAGATGATGAATTCAAAGCAAACTGATTGCATTTATGCACATTTCACCATCTGGCAGATGGAAGGTAGATGCCAAAGGAGCAAAGATGCACCACTCGGTCTCCGCACAGCCTATTTTACAGTTTGTGTCTATCAAGAGAAAAGACTGTGGGGAGTGGGCCATTCCTGGGGTAGGTGTTTTTTCACATTTCTTTTTTTATGGAGGGTGTTTGCACACTTCATGTCTGTGGAATTCATGCACAAGTTTCCTTGCCTGAAAAAATACTGCGGGACAGCAAACTTTTGATCATTATCATGGAGGGCAGTGGTTTGGAGAAATGTAAGATGTTATGGTTCGGTTGTTGTGTTTGTAGGGGATGGTAGATCCAGGCGAGCAGGTTTCTCTCACGCTGCAGCGGGAGTTCTCAGAAGAAGCACTGAACTCGCTCTCAGCTTCCCCGGAAGACAGAGCAAAAATCCAGGAGCGCATCACCGATCTCTTCAAATCGTCAGGATTTGAGGTCCTTAAACTGACTTATTTGTTTCCTGTCACACGTTAGTGGGTCTATCAGGTAAACTAGAAGGCTTTTCCTCTTGTGATCTTTCTCCTTCAGGTGTACAAGGGCTATGTCGATGATCCCAGAAACACCGACAATGCCTGGATGGAGACTGTTGCTGTCAACTTTCACGATGAGCAAGGTATCAGTAATTATGAGGATTGTTATTCTTTCTTTTTAGCTGTTCTTTTCAGGTCATAGGCTGTATATAAAAGATGAATGTGGTGTGCAAAGTCATGTTTTGAGAACTCGTTTTGAGGATGTTGGCCGTCAGCGTCTTGGTTTTCTGAAGCCAGATGTGTTGAACCCTAAACCTAAAGGCCTTTACACACCAAGCGTGCTGTGGAAAGAAAACAACACAAAATTCAGAAATTTTCAGACAGAAACTTGTGTAAGCCATGTACCCACCAAACACGTTGCATTTTTGTAATTCTTTCGTTCTTAAAAATGCACTGACAAAAAATGAGGTCAACATCAAGCTATGATGTGATGAGGGCAGCAGCAGGGAGACTTTCATGGTTTGATCCAGGAGCTGAAGCTGTATCACGGCTGCTTTCCTACATATTTCAGGATGGTAGTGGGGCAGTTTGAGCTCTTGCTGGCAGAGTTGAAACCTCATCTGAGGAGGCAGAGAAATAATTTCAGAGTCGATTGACCCGCAGCAGCGTCTGTGTGTCTGTGGTAAAACAGTCTTATTTTACTATATCATGGTATATTCAGTATATTGGCGCATGTTTTTAACTATAATCTCACACGTTGCCAAATGAAAATTCATCCTGTGAAATGATGCGATATGTGTGAACGGCTGCATTAAGAATAACTGAGTCCAAAAAATAACACACAAAACATTTACATGAATTTTTACGCGTCTGGTGTGTAAAGGCCTTCGGACATCAATGCAGCACTGCATATTCATACAGGAACGACTTATCAGTCACAAAGATGCTGATTTATTCTAAATGGGACCCCAGTTTACAAAATAAACACCATGCTATATTAAAGAAGATGTAACACAAGCAATTGAGACCATAAACTCCTCAAGAGAAGTTAATAAATAAAGCAAGAATTTGGGTCATTTTCTCATACACTTTTATATGCTCTTCTTTTCTGCAACCAGAAGAGTCGCCCCCTGCTGGCCATTAGAAAAAGTGGCGGTTTTAAAGCACTTCCACTTACTTTCAAGACTGGGTGATTACTTCCAGCTTTTGATTACAGTCCGTATTCTAAATATGTTTTTTCTCTGGGGGAGACATAAAGTGAAATGCAAGGCCTTTGCAGGGGAAAACTGAAATATCTTTGTTGCTACATCAGGTAACAGTGTGAGCGAGCTGCCGCTGCAAGCCGGTGATGATGCGGGACAAGTCCAGTGGGTTGACATTGACTCATCATTCCCCCTCTATGCGAATCACTCCTGTTTCCTGGAGCTGGTTGCCAAAAACAGGAAGGCTCACTGGTAGCCAAAGACCGCTCTGATATAACAATGAAGGAAACATAAGAGCCTTAATGCCCTCTGTGTGACGACAGGGCTTATTAGTTAAAGTAGCATGACACCCTATGCAAATCTCCCTGCATCGATTTCATCATAATAGCTATGAAACCATAACACACATTTATTCATGTTAACACCCATATATATATATATATATATATATATATATATATGAGCT
>JAVDPK010003044.1:164001-177613 GCA_034780415.1 Cichlasoma orientale | reverse complement strand
AAGACCAAGACCATCAAAAAGCGGTCTCGAGACCGGTCTCGAGACCAAGACCGGTCTCGAGTACTACAACACTGGTAGGCACTATAATCCTAAAATTATATAGAGATGAATGTTTGATGCCAGTAGATTCAGTGTGCACAATTTTCCAGCACTGCAGGAGCTTTTACAGCAGGTGCGAGCATTTGTTGTTGTGGTAAGGGAGAGCATTTTCCATGTAGATTTGCCAGTTGCTCTGCCAAAACTGGCAACTTAGTAAAAGGCAGGATGACAGATTTGTGTCACTGAAATGCTGCACAACCAAATGACAGAATCATTTAAATTATTGGTGTCATTAATTATTACTAATTAAGCTTTACCGGTTCTCTTGAATTGTATATGTGGTGTAAGGTGAAAATTAACCCAGGAATGTTTACATATTAAACTTGTAGTGATTTTATTTTTATTGTCAAATGTACCCTTGACTGCATTGCTCAAAAATGTAAATCACTGTGAGGTCTTGAGTTGCATTGTTTTCCTCATTAAATATGCACTGTACTGTAATGGTATCCATAAAGCAGTTATTGTTTGTGCAACATCAGCTCGTTTCAGCCTGCATGGTCACATCAGGAACAGTTACCCTCATATGTTTTTGTTTGCTCTATTGAGAGCTACACTAATGTTTCATGTGTACTTTTTACGGTGTTCTTGTGAAAATAAAACTAATTCAAAGACATATTAAGTTAATTGTGTTTGTCTCACACTGTATTGCTGTGTGCGGTCTGTGCTATATGCACAGTGATCCCTCTTTCCACCAACGAAATAATGCAGGTCCAAATCACTTCTGTGGGTGTTCCAGTCAACAGGGAGCTGGAACCTACAGCTTAAACTGAGACATTTTACTATTTTATCAAAAATATTGCCTAATTATTTAAATTGATGGCAGCAGCACATCTCAAAAATGTTGGGGCCAATAAAAGGCTGGAAAACTAAGTGGTCCTAAAAAGAAAAAGCTGGAGGAACCTTTTGCAAATAATTAGCTTAATTGACAACAGGTGGATATAAAAAGAGCATCTTAGACAGGCAGTTTGTGCCATCCACAAATGCAGGTTAAAGCTCTATCATGCAAAGAAGAAGCCACATGCGGACATGATTCAGAAACGCTTTTATAAAATTTTAAAAGAACTAAGGAAAAGTGGAAAACTGCTCTGTGGTCAGAAAACTATGAAATTATTTTTGGAAAACATGGATGCTGCATCCTTTGGAGTAAAGAGGAGAGAGACGATTCAGCGCGTTATCACCACTCAGTTCAAAAGCCTGTATCTCTGATGGGATGGTGGCACATTAGTATTTTAGAAGCAACATTTGCTCCCATCCAGAATTTTGTTTTTCCTGGAAGGCCTTGCACATTTCAGCAAGATGATGCTAAACTACACACTGCATCTGCTACAACGGCATGACTTCATAAGAACAGTCCAGGTGCTGAACAGGTCTGCCTGCAGTCCAGACCTTTCACCTTTTTGGAAGATAATAAAATGAAAAATACAGCAACCATGGACTGTTTAGCAGCTAGAATCTTCTATCAGACAAGAATGGGACAACATTCTGTCCCAAAAGTCCAGCAGCTGCTCTCCTCAGTTCCCAGATGTTTGTCAACTGTTATTAACAGCAGAGGAGATTCTAAAGAGTGGTGAACATGACCCTGTCCCAGCTTTGTTGAGGTGTGTTGCTGCCATCAAATTCAAAACAATATTTTTAATTACACATTTACTCAGTTTAAACATTTGATATGTTTTATTGTGAATAAACTATGCATTCGTGATGTGCTAATCATTTGATTCTATTTTTAATTTTACACAGCACCCCAACTTTTTTGGAACTGGGGTTGTAGAATCACAAATTAAGCTAAGCTTTTTGGACTGTGGGAGGACACAGCAGGGCCCAAAGTGGCCTGTGGATTTGATCCAAGGACAGTGCTTACCACTGCACCACTCTGTTAATATGAGTTTGTCAGAAATAATTTTCCAAATTAAGACTGATGTTTATTTAGTGAGCTTAAACTAGATTGCCTTGTAGTTCAGCTAGCAAGTTAACTGCATTATATCTGCAATTAAGTACTTTCAAGCTAAGGACATTTACGTTACATTTGAAATGTAAAAAATATTTTGTAAAAATTATGCAAATGATATTTGAAAGTGTTGATCAAAGGCCAAATGTGAGAATGAGGTTTTATGAAATCATCATAGAAATTAAGGTATTTTAGGGCTGCACGGTCCTTATTTTGTGTGGCTCTTAGTGTGGCCTACATACTTCACACGTTTAGTCTGGCTGGATGTTTAAAAGCACCTTCTCACCTTTCCTTTATGAAATGTGTTATTTTTGCGCATGGGGTGTTTTATATGGAAGAGGATTAGGGCCACGAAAAAAAAAGGCAGCCAGAATTCTGAGATTAAAGTCAGAATTCTGAGATTAATGTCAGAATTCTGAGAAAAAAGTCAGAATTCTGACTTTAATCTCAGAATTCTGGTTGCCCTATTTTTTATTTATTTTTTTTTTTTTAAGTGGCCCTAATCATCTTCCGTAGTTTCACGCTGCCGCTCATCCCCATTCTAAACTTCATTACCCATAACCCCGTGCAGCAAAAACCGCCTAAGCTGACGACGTGGCCGAGTTACGGACCGGGGTGATTCAAACAGGGCACAGCGGCTTTGTTTGTAGCTAGCTCATTGAGCTGTAATTCAGATGTTTTATTCAGCTTGTCTGAAACTTTAACTTCATCACTGTGTGTAACAATGTCCGGGAAAATCAAGAGTCGAAGTGCCGCAAACGCAGACTTGATATCTGGCGGTGTGTCCTGCGATGAGCGCATCTTGCGGGATTGTCATGAACTGTACACCGAACCCGACAGCGGTGAGTTGGCTGACGTACAACTTGCGAGACGTAGAGCATCTCACCTGATGGCTGCAGCCTTCAGCTTGTTTGATAGTAAAAGGAATAAAGCAAACAGGTTTCTGACCGGAGGCTAGCTATCTAACTTTGTACATAACTTTAGTCTTTTCCCAAAGCACGTCGGCCAATCGTTAGCTGAGTTAGCTAGTGAGGATTTTGTGGGTTTTGCTGACGACGCGTTAATGCTGATTAAATCAGCCACCCACTGATGTGGCACTCTGTTTGCTAGTAATGTCAGTCGCGTTGTTTTTGATGTAACGTCTAACATAAGCCTACAAGACACTTTTGGATAAAGTGCCTTCAATATTAACAGCGCAGCCCTTGTTCTCACATTGAGAAAGAGACACATTTTAGCGTAGAAAGAGATCTGCACATGCCACTGAAATCCGTATATTTACGAGACGGAATGACAAATAAAAAATGATTGATAAGGGCAAGAAGACTATCACCTAGCAAAAAAGGCTTCCTCTTATCCTCATTGTTTATTTGCTTAGAGAAGTAGCTACAACTTTGTATTCAGATTACATATAATATTGTTCTTCACATGCTAAATGAGTCCCACATTTAGATCTCCTCACCCTACCATATGAAAGTGTTTTTTTTTTGTTTTATTTCGTTTTCTCCTTTCCCACAGAAACTAATGCACCATCTGTATTGTGCTCTTCCTTACATTCAGGGTTGATCTCAGTGGCCGAATCGGTTGGTGTGAAGCTGCTGCCTCCCAGAAAGAAAATCACTGTGATGCTGATGGGAAACCACTCTGCTGGGAAAAGCTCCTTCATCAACTGGTGAATATATTTTATAGACATATTTGTATAAGTGTCAAATTTGGCAAATATGACCAATTTAAGCAACCCCTGTACCTATGTCGTAGGTATGTGGTAATTGCAAACTCCTCTGTAACCCTATGCCGTAACCTGATGTGGCTCTCCCTGGAGATGTAACTACATGTCCTGTCAATGCAGCCCACAGCTATTGCGATTAGCCTGTTCAGTTCCATTGATTCCTCTAGTGCATTTCCGACTACATTTTTGCCACAGTTTTTGAAGTTATCAGTGAGAGAATAACAATTATGACCTCAATGGAAGAACTCGCACGTTATTCCTGGAAGGAGATTGTCCAAAATATCTAAATGGATCTCAGAAAATGTACACAGATTTGTTTCTGTCATAGCTGGTACCTCATCTAAAAGACTGGGACACAACACATTAAACACCACACAAAAAAAAGAATGCTGGCAACTATGTCAGCCACTTGCACTGTAGGTGCTACAAAGATTAAAGTCTAAAACGGTTGTTAGAGGGGAAGGTCAAAGTAAGTGGCTCCGAGCAATCGCATTCATCTTATTTCTATCCTGATGGGCATGGTGTGTTTCAGGATAACCATGTGCCCATCTATAGGGAATGATGGCTCACTGAATGAGTTGATGAGGACAAAAATGAAGTCAAAAGACCCAGAAAAACACCTATGAAAGGTTTTGAATCAGTCGCCACCGCAATCATAAAAACACCAAATTAGGAAATATCTTTTGGAAGAGTTATACTCCATCTCCTTTAGCAGAGCTTCAGAGATTTGGAGATTCAGTATTGCGCCATATGTTAAGGCAACGCCTGACCAAGGTGTTTTGTTGTTTTCGCCTTTAAATTGACACCACCAGTCAGACTGAATAAAACACACACACACTGGAAGAAGAAATATGTGTGAATCTTTTGGAATTACCAGGGTTTAAGGACCGATTACTTCTAAATGTCTGATCGTCACCTGACTCGTGTTTGTATCAGAGTTAACTAATTAAGCCTGTCCAGCTTAATTAGTCTCTTCGGCATTCATTCGTGCTTTTTATACAAATCCATGATAGCTGCAATCAAGCTCTTACTGTTTTTTATTGGGCAGGTATGTGGAAGAGCACATCCAGCGCACTGGAGTAGCCATTGAGACCCAAGGCTTCAGCTTTGTTACAAGTGGACGCAAGCGAGAGTCTCTCACAGTAAGTGCTGCGGTGCATTTTCTGCTTTTGAAACAGGCGTGTAGGTGGTTTGTAAAAGCTGGTATTTTTCAAAAGGCATGTTTCATTCTCATTGTGAGCGATTTTCATTTTTAAAATGTCAGCCATCTACTCCTCGAAACGGTGATTTATCACTTGAACCAAAATGAGTTCCTCTCTGGTGGTTTCTCATTGCTGGAGCTGTAAGCCTGACATCTGGTTTACAAACTATTTCTGACAGGTCTACTTCTGCTTTATTATTATCATGTTTTTAGGGAAACGCCACCCTTCATCTGTATCCACACTTCAAGCCTCTGCAGGAATTTAAAGGTGCGAGATTTCAGGTGCTTTAATATTCTTATTTCGCTTTTTAATGTTAGGTGATCACTGTCCTCTCTCTGAATTCTTCCCCAGGTGTTTCCGAGTACCTGAGCACAGAGATCTGCACATCTCGACAGAAACGGTTCAGCTTGGTGACGTTTGTTGATTCGCCCGGGTTGGTGGATGGCGATATGAAGTATCCGTTTGACGTGGATGAGGTCATCATGTGGCTGGGTGGGTTTCTGCTCTCTCACCTTGGCTGCTGTGGTGGTGTTATCAAGGGTTGTTTGAGGTCCTGAGGTAGCTGTTTTAAGTGGTCTTCCTTTTGTAATACAGAAGGAGAGACAAACAAAAGCTCAAACCAGACTCACTTTGCAGTTTTTTAGATGCTTGTGGGGCTCTCATCACAGTGAACGACCAGTCCGGTGTTTCTGTTCATTAGCACTTTTAATTTGCAATATTCAGCTGAAGCTGTACGTAGGGTTGATTTTCCTAGTTTAACTACTGATCTCATAACTTCGACACAAAATGGCATCTTTTAAGTGGTTTAGGTTCATAGTGTGACTAAGTATGAGGGAGGTAGAAAGAAATTCCACACACACCTTGATTATGACACAGTTTAATGTGATGAGAATAACTTAACGGGCTGGAAAATAATGTCCCTTCTCACTGTCACACTCAGGTGATCTTTGTGACCTAATTCTGGTCTTCTTTGACCCCATGGGTCAGGCTCTATGCAAGCGCACCCTCAACATTGTGGAGAGCCTGAATGAAAAACACGGGGACCGGCTCAGGTTTTACCTGAGCAAGGCTGACGAGGCCGGAGGAGAGTCGGACAGACAGGTACACACAGCAGCAGCAGCTGCTTTAGAATGTGTTGTAGGAGAGTCAGCCTTCTGAACAAACAAATATATTATTCTCTTAGTATTAGATAATTCCTGCCCACACTCTGCAGTGCAGTTTCAAAGTATGCTGACCTGGTATTTTTTTTGCCAGTCTAGCTCTGAGAATTTCAAAAAAACCTGCCACATTTTCACTGATTCTTTTTTTGAAGACTTGCTGTAAGTGCAGTATAATTCCTGCTTAAGGAATTTGTTGTATATATTTAACCTGCTGATTCCTATCTTACTAAAATTAGTTAACATCCATTCACCCCTCTACTATTCCGCTTATCCAGTTCAGGATCATGGTGCGGCTGGAGGCTTATGCCTGCAGAGGATGAAATTCTTTCCTTATTTGCTGCAAAGTCTGTTTCACGCTGATGAAATTGTAGCTAATAGAGCACAAATTACTAAAATTGATCAGTCTGTTCGTAGATTATTTATCACAAAGAAAATTCAATCAATCTAAATAATTGCTAACACAAAGTACACCAGAATTGAAGAACCTAACAACAGTTTGCAGTTGGAGCAGCTCACACTTTGGTTTTAGTGATTATTTCTAAACAATTACAAAAACTGCTCTGTAAGTGCATTATGCTGTAAGGTTTCATAAAAAGCCTGCAGAGTCCGTGCTTCTATTTTTCTACATCTGGCACCTCTGGTTTGCAGAAGTGCAGACACAGACTGAGAAAACGCTAATGTACATTCAGCCCTTTATTAAGATGCTTTTCATAATTAATTTATTCTATAGCAAGATAATGTTTGTTTAAACATGACATTTTGCTGTTGCATTATTCAGATGCACCACCTGCATGACTAATGTGGGTTTCCCTGAGCTTACATTACTAAATAAGAGAATTAGAGTACACACAGTCAATAATCTCTTTATCGGTAGCAATGCCATCTTTGTTCTGTCTCCTCCTGACTTCTGTGTCTTTTGCTCCCTCAGAGGGTGATGATGCAGATTGTCCAGGAGCTCTGCAAGCGCCCGGGACTCAACAAGTGTGGTTTTGACATGCCCACCATCTACATACCTAATCCAAACAAGGTAAACCTGCTTCTTTCATCTTAGTCGTCTGCATTTCTTGCTCTTTCTGTACATACAAAAGTCACTTGGTTGCTATACTTTACTTTATTTTTTTCCCCTCCCTGTTTGTGTTCCTGCTGACAGCCAAGCCGCTGTGTCAACCAGATTGAGGAGGTTTGCCGTACCATAGAGAAAACGATCAACCAGACGGTCCAAAATACGCTCAACTCTCTGGAGCGGGACTGTGAGCTTATTGTTGAGGCTATCACGGACAAGCTCACTAATGACAGGTAACACACAGACATAATTCACAGTGCACTGACGTTGAACTGCGCTTCCTGACGCAGCGCCCAAGGAATTTGTAGGCCCTCCCAGGATCAAACTAGGGATCTTTTGGTTGTTGGGCGAATGTAATACCCAGCTTTATCTATCCAGTTAGAAGTTATTGTATTTGACCCTACAAACCTTAGAAACATGGTGTGTAAATAGATACTTACTTTGGATGGCATTACCTTGGCCTCCAGTAACACTGTGAGGAATCTTGGAGTCATTTTTGTCCAGGATATGTCCTTCAATACACACATTAAACAAATATGTAGGACTGCTTTCTCGCATTCGCACAATATCTCTGAATTTAGAAACATCCTCCGGTTTCAGAGTGATGCTGAAAAGCTAATTCATGCATTTATCACTTCTAGATTGGACTATTGTAATTCATTACTTTGAGGATGTCCTTCAGCTGATTCAAAATGCTGCAGCTAGAGTACTGACAGGGACTAGAAAGAGAGAGCTTTTTTCTCCCATACTGGCTTCTCTTCATTGGCTTCCTGTTAAATTCAGAATAGATTTCAAAATCATTCTCCTCCTATAAAAGGTCTTGTATAATCAGGCCCCATCTTATCTTAAAGACCTCATAGTACCGTATCACCCCAATAGAGCACTTGACTCTCAGACTGCTGGCTTTCTTGTGGTTCCTAGGAGTAGAGTAGAGTGGGAGGCAGAGCCTTCAGCTTTCAGGCCCCTCTTCTGTGGAACCAGCTCCCAGCTTGGATTGGGGAGACAGACGCCCTCCCTATTTTTAAGATTAGGCTTAAAACTTTCCTTTTTGATAAAGCTTATAGTTATACTGCAATCTAGGCTGCTGGGGGGTTCCCATGATGCACTGCATGTTTCTTCATTCACTACCACTTTTAGATGCCCTACATTGAGCAGGAATTGAAGTGTAAACATAAGGATGATTGGGAGTACTTAAATAGGAATATTTAGAGGTATTTATTGAAATGGGCATGTGTGAGTCCCTTTCATGTGGAATTACTCTTCAGAGAATAACCCCTGACCATCTGGTCTTGCAGACAGACCACTGTTGAAAACCGACGCGCACGCTGCAAGAGCTGCTTCCTGACTCTGCTGGGTTTCTGCGTCCCTCTGTCTCTGTTGGCGTTTCTGGTGCTGGGCGCTCTGTCCCAGGATTTGCTGAAAGTAGCTCTGGGCAAGGAGGGTACAGAGACTCTCGCCCTCTACCTGGTCAGTGTCCAAGCACACTTATCACTCATAGCTGTTGAAAAGGTTGGCCCAAAAAGGTCTTCACATAAGGCTGTGCTTGTGTTCTGCAGACTCCCATAGTGAGAATATTTGACTCCCTGCCTGTGGAGCAGCGGCTTTATGGCTGCGCTGGGCTCGTACTTCTGTCCTTTCTCCTGCTCATCATTGCGCGCTTCATCTTCAGGTAGGACCTTCATTGTAAACGTTTGTATTTTTATACTTGCTCCCTATTAACCCTTTCCTCAGATGCACTCTTATTTATATATTTCAGTTTGTTGTGTTTGCCTTTTTCCTACATTCATCTTGTCCAGGTTGGCAGTTTTCCTGCTTTTCGAAGCAAAAATTTGTCGACTCCATGACCTCTGGTTTTCAGTTGTTTTTTTTGTTTTTGTTTTGTTAAACAGCTGCCCTTCCAGCTTCAGCATGCTACGGTGTTCACTGTGAATCTCATCACACTCCTTGCTTTAATTCTTTGCAGAACTCGACCCACTCTATCAAACAAACAGAAAAGGCAGCTACAGGAGAAGCTGGAGTACGTTAAGGAGGTGGTCAAGAACAAAAAGGTAGTGTGTGTGTGTGTGTGTGTGTGTGCGTGTGTGTGTGTGTGTGCGCGTGTGTGTAGGGATGCATCGGGCAGGACCGATTCATTCAGTTTACTTGATTGTTAATCAGAGTTCAAACATACAACAGTAACGATGGGCAAGTTAACGCAGCACAGCTCTCATCACTTGTTAGGATCGATTTGAACACATGTTGGGAAGTTTCAGTTTCACTTATGGTAACACAATGAGTTGTTAACTTGATCAACATTATCTTCACCTTCCCCTGTACAACTCGGAGCAGAGAAGGGAGAAACTAGGATGAACATAAATTCCCTCACACTGAGCTGAAATGGGGGGAAAAAATGAGATGAATAACATAAATCCATTAGTTTATTTTGTTCACTTTGTCTTGCTCCCTTTTGCCATTTTACAAATAATTACCAAATGTATATATTTAAGAATTTTTTTTGCTACCTTTTGTTTTATCGAGTAAGTGGAGCTCATTTACCCCTCGTATCTGCTCGGTATTCTAACTCACTCCTCTAACCCAAAGCTAAGATATCTGTATGGGTATCAGAACTGAAAAAGGTGTGTGAGTGTGTGAGTGTGTGTGTGAGTGTGTGAGTGTGCGCGCGCGTGCGCTTCTGCTGGCATTAAGTGGACTATTTTGGGATTTAATGGTTGATTCTCTTCCTGTAGAAAAAGCTGTATGAAGAATACCTACGCCAGAGTGTCAGCGATCACGACATGGGCTTGTAGAGATGCCCGTCCACACACACACACACACGCACAAATCCCCACTGTTACGAAGGACCGGATGAAATCAACACTTTTCCGAGATTCCACACCAGCTGCCGTGCTCTGCAGACCACTCTGTGGTGTATCTTTTGGCACATTTGTTGAAACCCATCCAAGTTCTGGTGCTGTGAGAACTGTAAAGCCTCATTACCTGTTAGATAATGTTACCTCTGGTTAAAAAAAGGGTAAAGCCACACTACCTGCAGAAAATGAACTCTTGTTACTGATCACTTACTTTTATGCATTTATATGCATGTATTCTGTGCCTCTTCTCCACTGAAATTAATTCAGACCTGGACCACTTTAACATACTTAAATATTTCCAAACTATTTATAAGATTTCTCAGATATAAAGCACTGGCTTGCGTGAGTCACTTTGTATGAGCTACTGTTTTTGAGGTCCTTCACCAGCGTTTTATACATGACTTTGACCTGTTAAATAATGAATCCGTTTCACATCATGAATGTCTGCAGGTTATGTAGGTCCGCTCATATGTGGAATATCCAGCTGTTTGCAGTCAGAAGTGTTACCTGTGACCAATCAAACCTTTTGTATTTTCTTTCTACATTGTGACCATGTTTTAAACTTGACTAAATAAAAATGCAATGATCAATACAGGAAATGATTTGACTTTTTTTTTTTTTTTTTTTGGTCTGAGGACAAGTATTAAGTAATACTGTAATATGTGAGTGGTTTTCATCTTTCTAAAAATATGTTTGATTATTTCTTGGCACATTTAAATTCCTCGACTTTAAGGCTGGACACAATCAATCTCAGTTTATAGTCCTGATTTCTATTAGATGGAACTGAAGATATGACGTCCTACCTCTGTTTCAGATGGCTTCTTTAAAAATCTTTGTGTGTGTCAGCATCTTAATAACACCAGCTATAAAGCTGTTCTGAGGTAGGATGCATTCCTTAGTAAACGTGAGGTTCCCAGATGAAGACACCATAGATGTAGACTAATTTTCAAGCGGTTTCCATTTTGGTGAGAACACAAGTCATTTCAGGATCTCTAGTTTTTTTTTTATTAAAGAGTGAAAACAGGAAACTACCACAGGATATATCCTGTATAGTTATGTTTTTGCTACCCAAAGGAAGCAGGTGTGCAAGGAGTGCAAAGTTTCTGCTCAGAAAATGTTGCTGTTTTAAAGGTTACCCATTGGTTTGCAAAACCTGTGACTGCAAATTTATTAGTGTAAAATAGTTATTGCAGACTTTACTGTGCTCATGAATGCCTCATAATCTAACAATATGTTTATGTTGCTTACTGACAAAATGTGTCAAAAGCCTTTGCAAAGGCCTTTTTACCTATTAACTAATGCTGGTTATGAAATTGTGTTACCATTTTGGGTCATCTTGGTCTTCTTTCGGCTGCTCCCTTTAGGGGTCGCCACAGTGGATCATCTGCTCCTATCTCACCTCATCCCTAGCATCTTTCCCTGTCACACCACCCCTCTGCATGTGCTCCTTCACTGCATCCATGAACCTTCTCTGGTCTTCTTCTTTTCCTCCTGCCTGGCAGCTCCATCTTCAACATCCTTTGTCCGATATATCCACTCTCCCTCCTCTGCACATGTGCAAACCTCCAGGCTTGCCTCTCTAACTTTGTCTCCAAATTGCTCAAGCTGAGCTGAGCTGTCCCTCTGATGCACTCATTTCTAATCTTGTCCATTCTGGTCACTCCTGATGAAAATCTGAGCATCTTCAACGCCCCCCCCCCCCCCCCCCCCCGGCTCTGCCTCCTGTCTTTTTGTTAGGGACTCTGTCTCCAAACCAAACATAGCAGGTCTCACTACAATCTTGTAAACAATCTTGTGTTTTTTTCACACCTAGGTTTCGTTTTTTTTTTAAACTTTAATTAACTAACATTACCAGTATTCCTCCAGCAGAGGGTATACTTATTTTGCATAAACACCAATTTATGATTATTGGTACACTATGCACTCTTTCCCTGATTCTGAATGAAAACTGATCATATACTTTTTTTTGGTTTTGGCTATTGCAGCTTAAAAAAATATATTTTTGAGATTAAAAGAAGCAGTTACAAAAAAGCCTCCGGATCCTCCAAATAGACTGTGATGACACTGAGTTAGTTTGTTATAGGGACTGTAGAGAGATAAAAATCTTAATTCATACAATAAATAATGTTACTTGGTGACATTCTTGTATACAGCCTGGAATGTGGTTCAAGCTCTGGTTCAGTGACCTATCAGGTCACAAAGCCCGGACATATCAGGGCATACAGTACAGTCTCCAGGGAGGATGCAGCAGTAATAAAACTGAAGCCTTTGCGCCACTTGTCTCGATATTAAAGAGCTTTTTAAAAAAACAGCCAAACTAACAGCATAAACACTGGAGGCAAACAGGGACAGGCGTTTGCGCACAGGAAGGAGGTTGACGTGTTTTCCGCAGGCTTAGACCGGGGAAAGTTGTTTCCTGAAGTTGAGGCTGTGCTGATCGCTTCTCCACTCAAGTCCCGCTGCTTGCAGAAAATGACCAGGACAGGTTTGTCGTAGGAGGTTACAATTTTTTTTTCCGCCCACCTTCGCCGGTGAAGCTCTTCTGATGATGGAGCTGCCAGATGAGAAGATGAGCTCTAAGACTGAAGACACAGGTAATAAAAATAATAATTATAAACTTTAATCTGCTTCGCAGCTAGCTACCACCGCCACCGGGACCTGCTGCGAGGCGGCACTGTCCGCTTTACGGCTTTAAAGCTTTCAGTGTAGTTAAATATTAATTTTAACTTGTTGCTCGTCTTCAGCGGGACCTGCCTGCGTTGAAGGGGACGTAGGCGTGAGACGGCCTGTTAGCATTGCTGCCCATAGAAATGAACGGACGCTACTAGCCGCTGGCTAACTCTGTATTAACGCTTACTCGTGTCCTCTACAAAGATAAAAAATGTCCAGACCTAAATGGGGTTTAATGCTGTTTAGTTGTCATTTCAGTCATTGCTCTTATTCTAGCTTTATAGCTAAAAACAGTAGGTCATTTATAACATATGGTAAATATGACGTGGTGAAGGAACTATTTATAGTAGTAAAATCCTGAAAATGCAACTGAAAGTGAAAGCACCCTTCATTAGCTGACTATGCTTAAAAGTACTCACATTATCCCCTGTGAATGCTGTTACTGAAATATTATTACTTACATTAAAGTATCAGTATACCTTTCAGTTGGTTTGATAAGTTAAGCAGTGGTGCACAGGCTCGTGTGTTTTTTATGTTTTGCATTGCAAATTTTAATCTGTCATAGAAGTAGTGATAATGGGCCCGTCCTTGGAAATAAAGTGGAGAAGTATATTGCAGTATGCAATTTAGAGTACGCTCATCTCCTGTGTGTCTTTGAGTGCAGCATTTGGATAAGATTACAAATCACTCTGTAGGTAGTATTAGTGGTAGGACAGCAGAGTCGTTGTTTCAAGTATTTTTTATTGTGAATCAGCAGTACAATCTTTCTTGGTATAAACATTGCCTTGTTTCAAATATATACAAACTTAGTAGAAGACTGTGATGTAAATACAAAATTGGAAAATAAATATATAAACGAGAACTGGGGAGATGAAAAAAACAAACACAAAACACTGTG
>JAVDPK010003044.1:136006-163901 GCA_034780415.1 Cichlasoma orientale | reverse complement strand
CTCCCACTGCTTCTTTTTCAATCTCTTTCCGTCAGCAGTGTGACAAATACTTTATCCTCCCCACACACACACACACAAAATCATGCAGTCTGCAGCAAAAGTTGGTGCAAAAGTGTTTGCTGTAAATTTCCCAAGAAACAGATGTCTTTTAGCCATTATGAGATTGCATAAAAATGGCAAAGGATGAAGTTATATTTGAAATAAAGATTACACTGGATACTCGGGCTGTTATAGAGACTGTAGGAAACTGCTGCTTTGCTCTGTTTTTATAAGTTATTAATTACACCTCTTTGGGGTTTGGATTTTTGCATTAAGAATAAAATTGATCAAAAAGGCAAAGAATACTGAAACTAATCAGTTATGTGATCCAAGCAGTCCTGCGTGGCTCTGGATTAAATTAGAAACGTTCTGAGGGTTCATTAGTAAATACGGGCGTATATCAAATTGATTTTAGGCTCATCCTATTGCAAGGTGACCCCAAGGTGAAATCAGATATTTTGTTGTTGTATTTGAAAAGCCTGCAGCAAGAGGTTTTAAACTATTCATCTTATTTTCTTCAGACGTTAATACACATATTTCATGAACTTACACAATTAAAAAAATATTGTATCTGAGATAATTTTAGGATCAAACAATATATTTTCAATAATGTGTGAGTCAGAGTTGTCCACTATCCAGTTATTACAGCCAGCTGTCCTTTACTCTTCACTTCCCTGACTGAATGATTTGAATTCCTGTGTAGTGTTTCCTGTGTGTTTCTGCCCCGTGCTGAACTGTTGCCAAGATGCTCTTTTCATTGAATGCTCCTTTTTTTTCTCTCCAGACATTTGGCCAAAGAGATAAGTTTGAATGTAATTTGTCAGCAACAGCTGTTTCCAAATGACTCTGGCTTATCAGGATTTTTTGCCTCCTTCGGGCATTGACTTTTGTGACGGAGTCACAGATAAGGTTTCCTTTCCTTTTCCAGACCTTGTTTTTCAGCTCTGTGCAGCAACAGTACAACACCAACCAACCCTGTGTCAACTAAACCTTCCTGGAGGTCATTATAGTCACGTCACATGCAGCCCTAAAAGGCGATTTTTAATGATTAATAGTTGTTTAGAAGATAGATCATTAATTACATTTTTTTGGGAAATTAAAATGATTGAAAAATGCCCATAAAATAAACAACAGCAAAGAACTGGATAAAAGGGAAAGATCATAAATTAGTCAACAAATTATTGATTGATGAAGACTGAAGCTTTAGCTTTAGTAGATTTTAAATAGCAATGCTTTTATAACCGGATTCCACCAGAAACAAATAAAAAATGAATAATCAAATTAATAAATTAAAAAAATAAACAGCAGATGAAACAGATGTTGCATGAGCAAAGTTTTAGATTTGTTAACAAACTTATTTTTAAACGTTTAAACTTTTAAATTTGCATTGTGCACTATGGAATCCTAGTTCCTCATCACACCTCATCCACAAATTTACTACTTTAAATTTGTTTTTAAGCGATTTGTTCTACCACCTGCTTTTTAAAACATGCTTTCCCCCTGTGTTCATGCTGTAACTCTCTCATTTCAACTCTGAATAAGTATGTAAGTAGATTATTTTGACCCTTTGACTTAAATCACAACATTTTATAGAAGTCCGTCGGCTGCTTCATAATGAGGTTATTGTAGAACTAAAGCTAAACTGAAAGCTGGGTGTGGAAAAAAACCTGCCCAAATCTTTGCATACAGCTCTATCCCCAGCTGCATACAGGGCTTTTTTTGGTTTATTGTAATACAGTAAATCTGAAAGTTCATAGATAACAATAATTACATTTTAGCATTAAAAATATTTTGATTAAAGAGCCTGCACATGCTGATGGATTAACTGTTACAGAAACTTAAAACATGATTTTGGTAATTGCCAGTATTGTTAATTTAGGGCATAAACCTTACATTGGGGTGGTGGTCTAATAAATTATAAAGCGCAAACTTTCTAAAGGAACGCACAAAAATGTGTTTGTCATTTTCAGAGGCGAGCCTGTGGGACCAGCTGGTAGAGTGCCGAGCGCAGGTCGAACACTGGCAGGGCGTGGCGACGATCTGTGAGCTGAGCAAACAGGAGGAACTGGCAGAACTGCAAAAACAATGTGATCAAGAGATCCAGTCACTGCAGGAGGCTCTCAGAGGTCAGTCATTGTTGCGTGTTGGATCGCTAGACAGGTTTTTTCTGTTTTTGTTTTCCTTGAGGAAGAAGAAATCAAATCTCCGAAATATTAAGGCTGGGCGACATTTGTGTCCCGTATAAAATTTTGCATCAATTTTGAACCACTTACATGCAGTTTCTGGTACTAATAATTATTCAGCAATTTGCTCCAGGATGTTGCCAATAGCTTTAAGGAATTTTAGACAAAACAAGCACACATGCATGTATTTCTGTAATGGGAAACCTATTTTGTAATCATCTTAATATCCTGACAGGTGAAAGCTTTAATCAGCCACTAAAGCTGTAAGTTTAACTCGCTGAGGCTCATTATGTGCCGTCGTTTGGGTTTTCAGAGACAGCAGCTCAGTATGAGGCCAGGATTGCTGTTCTGCAGTCTCAGCCTGTGGAGTGGAAGAGAGCCGGTGGACCGAACATGGTTAGTACCAGAGCACCTGTGTTACTTTTTCTTCGGGTCTTTTGGACTCCCGTCATTTGATTTTTCTACCTGTTAGTTCAGTGGAAGGAAGGGAAGGGTGGATGCAGAAGCCGCATCGATCGTCAACAGCTCGACTGGGGACGAGTCTGCGCCATCGGTGCACAGCCATGCGGCAGAGCTGGAGGCAGCGGCAGAGGGAGAAGGGGCTGCGCTTACAACAGAAGGATATTTTTCACTAAGGAACTGTGACTCGGCCTCATTGTCCTCTTTCTCCTTGGACACGCCGTCGCTGCCCAGAAAACTCCACGCTCAGGACGACACCGACTCGCTGCTCTCCACGGGTACTTTGGTGCCTGAAGCCATTTACCTGCCGCCAGCTGGACACCGACTGGTCACACACAGTGACTGGGACGCTCTTAACGCTCAGGTTTGGGTTTGATCAGATTTTTTTATTTGTTTTTTTTTTTTTTTACTACTGCATGTACTTGTGCTGCTTCTCAAAAGTACCACTACAACGCTTTGTAACAACTCCAGTGGGAGCAACTTTATTGTCAGGCAGCTTCCAGACAGTCCTTGCGGTGAAATGACTTTGCATTGTGTTTTTTTTGGTCAGTTGTCCGAGCTGCGAGGGGAAGTGAGTCGCCTGCAGGCTGAGAAGGAGGAGCTGGAGAGAGAACTGGATACTCAGAGCAACCAAACACACAAGCAGGTGCAGAAACAAGCCCTGGGCCTGTTTGTATGTGCGTGCATATCTGTACGCACGCTAATGAGTGTATGCATATGTGTGTGTGCCCAGGTGTCGATGCTGCAGTCTCAGGTCCAAGCTTCAGAGACTCTCCTCCAGGAGTTGCAGAAATCTTTTAGCCAGTCACAGAATGCGGTCCAGAGCCGGCTGGTGAGTAACGCGATGTGTGAATGTTATTAGGATGCATCTTTGGTAGGATGAGGGGTTCAAACTTACATTGCTTTTTGTTTGTGTTTTTTGTCCAGGCGGAGTTGTCCCTTTCTCAGAGGAAGATGTGCAATGAACTTTCCAGATTGAAAGGAGAAGAAGTTGAGGAGGACGTACCAGACAGCAGCTCATCATTCTCAGCAACACTACATGTACGGTTTTAGAGTTTTCCTCGCTTCACCCACAAATGCTGCAGCGAGGAAAACGCCATTATTTTTACATGAAGTGTAGCAGAGTGAGTGGCATATTTTTAGGACATTTGACGTTTTACGCATCATTGGAAAGGGAACAGAAACCCTTGAGAAGCTTGTCTGTTTAGAGTTCCTCTTTCTTAAGTGGTGGTTCTCCTTATTTGCAGTAATTTAAAACTCTCACTTTCATTTTGGCATTTTAAGACTGTGGAGAGAAGTTTAAGTTTCCCTGAGTGATCACTGCATTTGTTTAATGAGTAATAAGCAGAGGCGGTGGTCAGATCGTATTTGGGCATCAGTGTGAATTCATTTTTTTTTAAACTCTAACCTGCAGGGGGCGCACTGTGAGGAGCGCCTTCGTATTGAGATAGTCAACCTGAGGGAGCAGCTGGACACACGGACAGAGGAGAACGGTCTGTGGATCCTTTTACCATGTGTGCAATCTGCTGTGTTGACTTTCTTCAGCTTAACGCCATTTCTTTTCTTCCCCATCCACTTTCTGCGCCCTCCCCCTTGGATCTGCTGTCATCAGATGTTTTAGAGGGTGAGTGATCAGCTCATAGTTTCAGATGTTGGATGAGATTTCTTGCAACGAAACATATGTCTGACCAGTGCGGTGATCAGTCTTGTCTTGCATAAATTTGATGGAGATCCTCTTTGTGATTTTTGTGTGCAGTGCAGTTTTCCAGCCTCAAGACCGAGACAGAGAAGATCCAGGCTCAGAGGGAGCACTTCCAGGCTGAGCTGCTGGCCTGTCGCAATGAACTGGAAGCCCTGCGGGTGGCGCTCTCTCATGTACAAAGCACCAACAAGACCCTCAGCAATGAGAAAGTAACTACAGGCTGCTTTTCAGCTCTATAAACTTTGGTCTTCTGTTGATAGTTGAGTATTTATTTGGATTAGCCCAGTAAACCCTCTTGTGTGGGTGTGTATAATTTTGTAAACAATGTAACTTCTGTTCCCCTCATTCATTTTCAGCATCACCATGAGGAGCTATGCCATTTTGGAGCTCAGGTCAGAAATATGAATATCAAACAGGGATTTCATACAAATGTTATTTCTGTGGTTGTCAGGCAGTCCTGAACCAGCAGTGTCTGGAACTGCGCAGCCAAGTGATCAGCCTGCGCTCTCAGGTCGACACCAGCCAGGCCGTGCAGAGGGACTTTGTTGAGCTCTCCCAGTCGCTGCAGGTGAGAAACAACTACCAGTGGTGAGCGTAACAGGGAGGATATGAGGAAAACTCTGCATCAGTGACTCACTAATGGTTTTTTTTTACCGCCACCGCTCTCCACTTTAAGGTGAGGCTGGAGTTAATTCGGCAGGCAGAGAGTCTGGAGCAAGTCAAGGAAATCCTGGGAGAGAGACCCAGTGAAGATAGCTCCTCATTTGCGGATACCTCGTGAGATGCCGAAAACTGTATTGGAACCAAAGAGATTAAAGGTCAGCTGACCACGGGCACACGAAACACAGAAACTCCGGTGGAGGGACAACTGGAACAATCACAGCTGATGCTGCTAGCGCTCATGTTGCAACACTGGAAGTACCCCTAAAGTGAAACATTATATCTCGCAGAGGATGGATTGGTGTCAGCGAAGGAAAGTGGTGCTCGATGACCAAAGCAACTTTTTCTCACACTCTCACTTGTTTTTTGTTCTTGTGTCTAGTAACACATTGATTCCTGTACAAAGACATTTGTAAAGATGCAGCGTTTGTATATCTGACATGACTCCAGCAAAACACTCAAGGGTCCAACACTATCAGTTATTAATATGCAAGTATCAATATTTTTGCATCTTTGTGAGAAAGGACCTCTCTTGGCAGTGGATCGCGGTGCAATAATTAATAATGATGCAAAATTGAAACGCCACTGAATTAACTGTATTCAAATGTGATTTTTATTATATATAAACATATAAATTTGCTTAGCATTAACATTCCTCTCCTCACTAAAACCACATTAGCATTTAGACCCAATGTTCCGGATTTTATGATTAGAAGGTTAAAACCAGTAAAGAAATATTAATGTGCAACATCGAGCTATTTTATTTTGTGTGATTGCACATTAAAAACTAACGTTAGGTTATCAGATTTTCTTTAACCTTGAGGTTCATGATTAAATAATGTGATAGTTTCTTAACCTTTGACTTCAGTTTGTTACACGGTGTAATTGCACACAATATCGTAGGTTTGGATATAAAATGTGATTTGATGTATTTGCTGCTTTTGAAATTGAAGCTAAAACGTCAACACGTCCTTACAGGGAGGCCGTGAAAGGCTCAACAAAGATCAGATAATAGAGTGACTTGTTAACTAACTAAACCTCTTCATGCGTGGATGCGCATAAGGTCATTACCAGAGCTCGCCACCTTGGTGTGTCCAAAGCACACTTCGCCAGGTGGCCCCAGGTCCACCCCTGCTCCTTCATCTCTTGTCCTCCTCTAAGTCTTTTTTGGTCGCCCCCTATTTCGCCGGCTGTCTGGAGTCCATCTGAGGGCTACTCTGCAGTGACGCTGACACCAACAGCGCGTCTGAACCTCTTCTCTGATGGATTTTGTGGAAGTGCTTCGGTGCAGTTCAGCATTAGAAATGGAATTTGGCCAAAAGATGTTCAGAATTCTTTTGAGGCGGCTGTTCTGGAAGACTTCTAGTTTGTGACTGATGATCGTTTCCCACGATTCTGCTCCATACAGGAGAGTGTTCAGGACATTGTTTTCGAAGAGCCCGATCTTGGTGGTGGTGCTGATGTCACTGTTCCTGCTAGTTTAGACCCCAAATAAGTGAAGTGTTCCACATCTTCTGCTTCTTCCCTGCCTCTGCTCCTGGCTGCTTTCATGCTGCTGTTCATCATCTTAAGCCGGATCTGCTCTGCTGTGCTTGCCAGAATGGTGGTCTTTGCCTGCATATCTTGATGTTGGTGTGAGAGCAGCGCCACATCATCTGCAAAATCTATGTCTTCCAGGCATGAGGTGAGCATCCAACGGATTCCTCCTCTTCCATCTGCAGCTGTTTTCTTCATGATCCAGTCCATTCCTAGGATGGACAGAAATGGAGAGAGGGTGGATCCATGCTTCACACCGTGGAAAGCCTCTGTCAGTTCCGTGTTGCAAATTACTTTTGATGCGAAGTCTTGGTACAGCATCTCCACGACTTCTGCTGTATTAATTATAGAAGAGCCAGATTCAGGCTCCACCAGTACATTCACAATTAATCAGTTAACTCTTAAAAATGTCTTTGTTAATATAAACACACACCTGCATATGAATATGCAGAATCTGTAGGAGAAAAAAAGGGTTGTTTTGTACCTGGAAGCTTCTGATTTTCATTTATACTCTAGGTGGTGCTGACTAATACAGTCTTTGTGTAGAGCTAAGGACAGATTCATTTGTCAAAATGTAATTTTGGAACTGTTGACTGTTATCCAACGATGATTAAGCTTCCTTGAACTGGATATTTGGTTATATGAACGTCCTGGCTGCACCAAGGCCCTGGAATTCTGCCCTTTGCTCCCAAAGACTACATCATCAGACTAACCCCGGGCTCCCAGATTGATACCACACTGTTGTCTTATAAACACTGACCGTGTTATTATTCCTGTTGTGCTATGCTGTATAACAACCTTTGCAGGAAATAAATTTTGCCACTGGGGAGTGAATTATGTCATGAATCTACCAGAATTCTTTGCTGTCTGTTGCTTTACATCACCCGGTCCACTGCTGACCCTGACTTCAGTGAAGGTAGACCAATGCGGAACCTGAATTCTGCATATTTTGCAGGTGAATGAACTGGCAGACCTCAGTAAAGATAATATAGAGGGATGAAAGAGATGTTTTGTATGCAAGTGTTCATTTTGAATGATTGAAAGTCTGTTGAAATAGCCCTTTAAAGTTTGCCCTACACATCTACTAAGATCAAATAATATGCAACAAAAGGATCGTATTCAGAAAACTGCCAGTTTCTTTAATACATATCTTTATTCTTTAAGAATAAAATCAACACAATAGTTTTAATAATTCTTTAACTATATATTATTTTCAGTACATACACAGACAAAAATAGTTTTCAGCTTTTTTTTGGTGTATCATCAGATGGCTTATGTGTTTGTATTAATGCCACTTGAGGTTTTGATCAAGCGACTTGTTGCACGCTCTCATTCAGTTGGAGCGCTCAGCCTTTTCCCTCCATCCTCTGTGTCTCGGTGCGTCTCTCTGCTTCAGCCACTCTCCGCTTCACTCCACCTCTAGACTTTGCCTGGAGGGACCAAACAAAGGCTTGTTACATGTAATCTAAAGGCAGTGGGGATAAATGAATCCATTTACAGTTTAAATGCTTGAAGCTAGGCGGATGTAAAAGGTTGGACATTATGAGAAATAAGGCAATTTGCTTTGTTTCCAAGAGTTGAGAAGAGCCTGTTCAGAAGACCAGCTCTTAACTCAGTCACGTGTTCTACAGATTAATGTAGAACAGTTTTAATGGAAAGTTTTGTTGCAGGGATTTTTCTTAGCTGGGACTGCAGCAACTACTTGCAGTCCCAGCCTGTCAGCTAGTGTCGTTGTGCTTGACTTTGAGTGTAGATTGAACAGGATGAAGCCAGAATTGCTACCCTGGTTCTCTAATGCTGCATATGAGTGCTCTTAATCTTCTCATCTAGTTAAGTCGTGACAGTGCACTAGTTTATTCCTCAAATGTCCAACGAGCTCTTCCTTTTAAGGCATGACTTCTTATACTCAGCTTTAGTACATGATGCTCTTCACTTTTGTCACAAAGCAGAGGGCAAAAAAACTGCACAGATTCTAGTAAAACATTTTTGGTGACGGTGTTTTAGTTTTTTTTTTTTTTTGGTATTTTTTATCTTTAGTTTGTGTGTAAGCAATAACCAAAAAACATATTTGATGGATTTCTTTTTAAAGCACAACAGCAGGGTCTGATCTGAGAAATATTCAACATAATCCCGTAATGTTTGGATTATGTGTTACCTCATTAGCAAGATGCACAAACTCTGATTGCAGGAAAATGCACAAAGCAGCCAGAGCATGCTGCATGTACTAACCTGGATTTTACCATTTTTGTATTAATCTAAAAGCTGCTTCAAGCGATATGCCTTTTCTAGCCTCTAGCTGTAAACACGAAGCATGTGATACAATTTGATTTCATGGCAAAGGCAGCTACACTCAGGGTCCATATACATTAGTCCAGAAACTCTTTTAAGTCGTGCAGGATGCAGAGTGTTTAAACCTTTAGCTTGAGTCACCTTGTTTTGTTACAGGGGTATGGAGGAGGGGGGGAGCAGGTGTAGGCTGGAGTGTCAGAAAGGGAACAGTGAAGAAGAGCATCCAAGGAGAGGAAGATTAGGTAAAGTTCATCCGAGGAAACAGAGATTAGAGGGAAAAGGGTGGGAGATGATGTCAGGGATAAAAAAAAAAAAGAGGGAACAGGTTAAATGTTAAATACATGAAAAATACATTTAATTGGGAAGTAAATTATTCTGCAACCTTCATTTATAATTTTACTTTTATTAGAAAGGGAAAATAATGCAGGAAAACAGCTAATCCCAGTTCCTGGCTGCAAATTGTTGCTGCATCATGTTCATGTTTCATTCATAGATCTATAGATTAAATCTGATACAAAATATTTAATGTGCAACACGATAGTTTTTACATTTCAAACTACTGTCCCCTGTTTACCCTTTAAGTAAGAGCGAGAGTAACAACTACACACTTTCTGGATCATGGATAGTTTCAAATATTTCTATCCTTTGCATAAAAGAGGTAGAAAAATGAAACATTTGTCAAAGCGGGACTTACCGTCCAGATATGTGCGAGCTACAAATTTAAGAAGCTCATCAAGAAGGATGACTGGGAAGGAAAGCTTCAGTACCATCAGCCACTGCTCCACGTTCAAGTGAGTGAGCTTGAAGATCATCTGGGAATCAGAGTGGCGGCATGTTAAAAGCACCCCATGAAACGCACAATTTGCAGTCACAAATAGCTGTAAATTTATTATAAAGGAGCTCATATGGCTATCAAACCTGTCTAAAGAATAATAATCAGAATACACAAGTGTTTCCTTCCCAGTGTTTTAGTTTCTTTGTCATTATGTGCAACTATTGTCTTCTAGCATTTAAGCAATGAGACTGCGGGAGAGAGAACAGTATGTGCGTGTGGCGATATAAATGGAGATCAATACTGTGTTGCATGAGGCCAGACTCACAGGCAGAGGGTCAATGTAGATGATCATGAAGTGAAGGGACATGGAGAGGCTCATGGCGGCCACCAGCCAGACGTTGCTCCAGGGGGGCATGCGCACCAGGGACTGGTTCTCAGACAAGCTGGTGTGGAAGGCGGAGGGACGTGGGGTTGGAGACAAAGACAGAGGGGCATGAAAAAGTGTTTGTGTGGAGGCGACTGCATAATAATGTGTTTGTAAAATGCTGCATTGTCTTCTTATTATCACTGTAGCTGCAATAACACATCTTTCATGTTTTGGAAGGGTCAGTCTCTGTTTTTCTTTTTATAGGACATGATTTAAATTTAATCATAATAATAAAGTCAAGCACAACTGCACTTTAATCAGTGGAGGAGGAAGCGATCAATCCTATAAAAGTAAAAGTAGCTAATTGTAGACTGTTGACTGCCGTAAAATTTTTAAGTTAATTTGACCTCAATTGAATCCTTTACATACAGTACTTACAGTACTGTGAAAAAGAAAAGAAAAAGAATCAAGGGGGGGGGGGGCTTGATTTTATTTATTTATTTCTGTCTGCTTTTATAAGAGCTGTAATTACTAAACAAGAAGAAGAAGAAGAAGCTGCTACTTGGGGATCTTTCGCTTGTTAGGTGAATAAAGAGTCGATGCAGAATTTTTGTAAAACCCCTTAATTAAAGCTGAAGATCTGCTTATGTTTAACTACAGGGTAAAGGGTCATTTTTATCAGTGTCCAGATACGTTTTCAGCTGGATGTACCCACAGTGCTTTTTGGGCACTCAGTGAAGTCAGACCTGTTCAGAGCGTTGCACATCTCGATGGTGACCAGCACAGACAGAGCCATGGTCATTGGTGGAGCAGCCTCAAATACCTCGCAGTGGACACCAGCAAATTCCTCATTATCCTCGCTGCACTGCATGAAATGAGACTGATGGGGAGAAAAACATAAATTCTCTCTTTTTAGTTTCGTTTTTGTGAGAAGCTAAGATAATTCTGCACGCTTGGGAAAAAAATGAGCGGTAATTTTACACGAAAAGTCTCGGGAATATGTTAGAAGAGAAGTACACAAATGATTTCGTACTAACCAGCTGGTGGAAGGTGACCATTGGACCCTCGTCACAGTACAGGAACCACCAGGCAGCTGCTGCCACTGTTGCAGCTCCAACGTAACCTGGAAGAAGTATGACAGAGACCAGCTGTCATCCAAAACACATCTCCATGGAAACTATCTTGAAGATAATGGCTGCAAGATTGTTATTTTTATGGTATTGTTAAAGTAATATGTTTTTAAGCACATAATAGCCTGGAAATCTGTGTGGTATGCTATTATTATAATTAACATGGAAATTACAGATGCTGACAGGATGAATACTTGTAAAACTCTGCTAAAGGAAACCGCTGTGACACAAAGGACTGCAGGTTTGTCTGCAGTATCAGTGTATACCTCCAATGGCCAGATATCTGAAGAAGAGCCAGCCAGAGATGAGAGGCTCTTTGGGGGAGCGGGGGGGTTTGCCCATGATGTCCAAGTCAGGCGGGTTGAAGCCCAGTGCAGTGGCAGGCAGACCGTCAGTCACAAGGTTGACCCAAAGAAGCTGGACGGGGATCAGAGCCTCGGGCAGACCGAGGGCAGCAGTCAGGAAGATACTGAAGAGGTGAAAAAGGAGGGCTTAATTCTTTTCTTGGTTTTAAGTTCTTTCTTATGCAAACATAAGTAAGAACACATGTGGCCCTGAAGTGTCAATTAAGTGAAGTATAAAGCCCTCACCAGACGACCTCGCCTACATTCGAGGAGATGAGGTAGCGGATGAACTGCTTCATGTTGTTGTAAATGGCTCTGCCCTCCTCAACAGCAGACACGATAGAAGAGAAGTTGTCATCAGCCAGGACCATCTCAGAGGCAGACTTGGCAACGGCAGTGCCAGAGCCCATGGCGATGCCAATCTCCGCCTTCTTTAGGGCAGGGGCATCGTTCACTCCATCGCCCGTCTTGGTGAAGGGTAGAGGTGAAAGTGTGTTAGAATGAACAGACTTGTCACATCAAGCACGACAAACAAACTCATCAAAAGTTCCTTTTTTTCCTCCTCACCATGGCTGTAATCTCATCGAAACCCTGCAGGAACTCAACGATCTTAGACTTGTGGGCTGGTTCAACTCTGGCGAAGCAGCAGGCCTTCTGAACTGCGTTCTTCTGGTCATATGGAGAGAGGTCATCAAACTCACGACCGGTGAAGGCCTTGCCTGTGACATCCTCGTCCTCACTGAAGATGCCGATGCGACGGCAGATGGCCACAGCTGTACCTTTGTTGTCACCTGGAGTGGTAGGATAGGGGGTGGGGGTTGTAGAGAGGGTCGATCTTTGTTCTTTTAAAATTAGACTGCTGTTTTGAATCTGCGTATATACTGACCGGTGATCATGATGACACGGATCCCGGCAGCCTTGCAAAGCTCAATGGAGCTCATGACTTCCTTACGAGGAGGATCGAGCATGCCAACGCAGCCCACAAAGGTCAGGTCCGTCTGGGGATAAGAAAGAAAGGTTTGATGCCCTCTGAGCGACGTCCAAGCAAGAAATGAAATGCTAGGGTCTCCCATGAAGGTGAAACCATGTGTTTGTACAAGTCACGTCTATAGCGATTTAATGTTTCTGTTTTCATTCTCCCACCTCGTAGTCTGCAAACTTGGTGGAGTCCTCCAGGTTCATCTCCTCCTTCCTCAGAGGTGTGTCACATGTGGCCAGGGCCAAACAGCGGAGGGTGTCGCGCCCGGTGCCCCATTCCTTGATGACTGACATGATGTGGTCTTTCACCGGGCCAGTCAGCGGTACGCGGTTAGTGCCCACACGAATGTAAGTACAACGGTCGATCACTCCCTCTGGAGCGCCCTGAAGACAGGAAGGAATCATTTGTTTGTGCTCCTCAAGCATCATGTGGTCTCTTTTGGAGCCTTTTTAGAAACGACTCTTTTCAAAGATTTCTGGGAAATTCCAGTTTTGTCTTTGGCTCTTGTTACACACTCACTTTGACAAACATCTTGTTTCCCACAGGTGCTTTGGCTGATTTGGCAGGACAGCAGTAGACCGACATGGACTTCCTGTCTCTGGAGAACTCCAGGGTAAACTCCTTTCTCATCAGCTGCTTGATAACCTGTCAGAAAGTGAAGACAAGAAGGTGAACTGGAGAAGCAGGTTAGAAAATACACCTGAAGCCATTTTAAATATCACACCTGCCATACAGCTTTTTTTTTTGGCCAACCAGGAGTCACTGAAAACCTGTCAAGGTTTTATGTATTTGGACATCATAAAAAAAATGTGTTCATTTGCAGCTCTTACAGCTATTTTTTTGTTGTTGTTTGATCCATTGTGATTTAAAAAAAAACTGATTATAATTTTTACATATTTAAAAAAATATTGTTAATCTTAAATATTTTTTTAGTCCTGAGACTAGTGTCATCTAGGTTAGTAAGGTGTTTGTATAAAGAGTAACCTGCTATATGCTGCAGCAGATATTTGACAGACTTACCGAACAGCAAGTGTTTGCCCTTTCCACCTTGGACAGGCCGCGTACTTCAGTGTTGAACACATTCATCTTCTCCACCAAACAGCACAGGGCCGTCTCAGTGGCCTCACCCACCTTCTCATAAATACCCTTGGACTGAATCAAGGAGACAGAGTTAATTAAAAGGTTTTACAGTTTTTAAGCATTTTTTTGTTTGTTACATGGAAGCATAAATGTTATGCGCATAAAAAATCCTGACTGCTCTACAGACCTCATTGTAGTCCAGAGAAGAGTCATTGCACAGAGCACAAATGGTTGCCAGCTCAACCAGCCCATCATACTGTCCGCACTTCACACACGCACCGTTCTTTGTTCTGGTCAAGAGACAAAAATCATTAGTCTTGTTTGGTCCGTTTTTCAGTGTTACGGATGGGTCACAGTAGTCATGTATTGATCTGTAACTTACACTTCCCCCTCGGGGGTGTACTTTGAGCCCGAAATGTCAAACTGAGAGAGGGAAACGCTGTCGCCGTCAACTTTATCAATGACAAACATCTGCATGGAAACACGAAAAATAAGAGTTAGGCATTTTATTTTAGCACAATTCTTGAATAAAAGTGTGTGTAGGCTTAGTTGCGTAAACCCACCTTAGTTACACACATCTGGTTGGTGGTGAGGGTGCCAGTCTTATCGGAGCAGATGACTGAGGTGCAGCCCAAGGTCTCCACAGAGGGCAGGCTTCTGACGATGGCGTTCTTCTTGGCCATGCGACGTGTTCCCAATGCAAGGCAAGTGGTGATGACAGCAGGCAGACCTGTGATGGGCAGTGGGAGAGCTTATTTGGATAGATAGTGAACAAATCAAACTGCTTTGTAACAAGAACGGGTAGAAAGTTGGACAAAACGTGAGAAACGTCAGAGATAAGAACAAATGGTCCAACATGTTTGTTTAAAAACAGCTGGACTTCAGGGGACTCTGCCACTTGGCAGGTTGACAGCAGCGGGGGTCCCTGCATGGCCCCTTAACACATCGGCTGGATCGCATCCAGACTTCTGTGCTCTCCAAAGCTATTCCTGTGGGAAGGGCTGGTGCGAGTCATTCAGCACTCCTGCACATGGAGGGCGATCTGCGTTCACATTCTTGGCAAAAACAACGGTGTGATCAAGGTCTGGAGATTGTCCAGTTTAGTGACATTATCGCGGCATCTGTGTGTACAGATGATGTTGTCCTTTTGGCATCATCAGGTTCTCCAGTTAACTTTGGCACAATTTACTACTGACTGCAGAGGGATGGTGAGACCTATGTAATCAGGAGCGAGACAAAGGAGATGATATATGGAAGTTCAAAGGCTTTACTAAGAACTGAATTCAGCTTTTTCTGAAAAAGCAGCTATTGCCTGGACAGGCTTTCATCTCACCGTGTTACTTTCAGCGTAATAAAAGGTCTTAAAACTTTAGTGTGCAAATTAGAGCTGCACTGCTCTTCAGCTGCTTTCTAAGGCATGCACCTGTTTCTGTTAGTTATATTCTAGTCCTTAACAGTGAATACTCGACCAGATCAGCACAGCCTCTCCCAACAACTCAGAAGGAAGAGCTTCTTTTTCCAGCTGAGGGGTGCACGGTGCCTGGTGTGGCATGTGTGGTTAAATCCAAAGCCTCCTGCATTGTCTACTGGATAGAGAGTGGCAAGAACCAGCCTAATTCCAAGGAAGTTCTATTTGGAAGGTTGTTAGTGTCCTATTTAGGGTCCGATTTACAACTAAGTGGCTGCAAAACCCCTACACTGAGCAATGCATTGGACTTTAAAGTGTCACTAATTTGGTGATTTCCATCCAAGTTTGATTTTTTTTCTAGAAAAGCTTTGCATGTTTAATAGTTTTAAAAAGTACATATTTATATTATAGCCACCCTTTGCAGCCTCCCGGTTTCTCCTCTGTATAAAAAAAAGAAGAAAAAAAGACATATTTCTCCCTAAATTTGATTTCTTTTGATTGACTGCTCCTCTAGATATGGAAATCTGTGCCAATCTGTGAGCTGAAAACTGAAAAAGCTGAAATCAAACTCTAAAGTTTAAGTTTTGTCAGAATCTCCCTGTTTCTGACAAACTGCTGCTTCTACAAGTTGAGAAGATCTGGCTGAAGATGCTTCTTTAGGAGTATATCAGAAGAAAGTGGAAGGTCCCAGGCTAGACTCAGCACACCTGAAGAAGTATCTCATTCTAGCAAAAACTGCCACAAAATCCATTCAGTGGTAAGAAAATGAATAAAATTAGCTTATTTATCCCTTTACCCCTTCTTATTGCGGGGCTTTATGGTACCTGTACAAAGAATTTTGAATAGACTGGAAGCAGCATCACAGATGAGTTTCACAACATGAATATTTGATATGGTTGAGCAGTCAAATAGAAGTTAATACCAGGGGCTTACCTTCAGGAATTGCAGCCACAGCCAAAGCCACAGCAATCTTGAAATAATAGATTGCGCCACGGATCCAGGAGCCTCCATGGACGGGGTCATTGAAATGACCAATGTTGATTATCCACACGGCCACACAAATGAGGGAGATGACCTGGAGGACAGGCAGTGGGGGGGTGGGCATTGCTTGCAATTTTCAATCTCAAGCCAGCAATATTAAAACATTTATGACATGAAGAAATTAAACCAATGCAGGAGAAATAATCTCTGATCGGCTGTCCGTCTCACCCACCTTTGAGAGCTGCTCTCCAAACTCGTCCAGTTTCTGCTGCAGAGGGGTCTTCTCCTGCTCGGTGGCAGCCATCTGGTCACGAATCTTACCGATCTCAGTAGAGACACCAGTTGCAACAGCAATGCCAATGGCTTTACCGGCGGCAATGTTGGTGCCCTGAACAGAGATTTAAAAGACAGCGAGATACATAATTATCAGACACCCAGCAGAATGTACATAAGTGATGCCCAAAGGATTAAACATGATGACAGCTATTGGATGGTCATGCCTTGGCTTTTATTTCCTCCACCGCTATCATCAGGTCAAACTCCTCCGGCTGCAAAAATAAGTTAAATTGTGTAGAAGCCTGTGAGAAAACGACCCTGCTGCTCACTCGATTTATGACCTCTGTAAACATTTTCTTGTTGAGTTTATGGGCTTAAATTGTAGGTTTCCAGTCTAGTCTAAGACAACCTATTGTTTACTTTGAAAAATAAAGTCGTATTTACAGGAAAATGGATGATAAAGCAGGCTGCATCCTTGGCTTCTCATTCACATTCAACCCTTGCTTATTCTGGGTTCAACTGTACTAAAAGACATTCAACAGATTTTCCAGCTTTTCTGGTAACCAGATTTATTTTAAAGGGTTTTGTTTTGTTTCAGTGGGCAAAACTAGCTTCCACCTTAACATAAGAATAAATACTTGGCTGTCACTGAGTGAAATCAGCACCAAAATCCTCCTCGTGACTGTTGTGGTTGTGAGCAGCTTGCTGTGATCTCTTGTAGTTTGCTTACAGACGTGAACCGTGTCAGGGAACAGATGCTAGAGCACAACTCAAACAATACAATTAAAGCACACCCTTGCAACAAGAAAATCTAAAACTGATGTTTATCTTTCATTTATGAGAGTGAGGGACTATAATTTTCCATCACTGTGTTTCTACTAACATTAACTATGGGGCAGCTTTTGATACAGGCACAGTACCAAGACCCCTGCAGATGAAGGTAATATGAATTAAATTAAGCAGCCATTAATTTTAATCACACGTGTTCTTTTACTATTTTGACATGTTAGATTAATTTGACCATAAATTAAGACTTAATTGCTTAATACCTTTAGACAGCACAGAGCAGGCAATCAGCGGACTGACAGTTAACATCAAAAATGTCTCATCATTATAAGTTACACCAGTAGTTTTCCAACAAGGACGTGTGAAATGTGAGCTGTAATGGTTGTTTGGTGGAACAATGAGGTCCATTTGGAAGCTAAATCAAAGCAGCAGGTGGGATTTGAGAAGTCTGATGGAAGTGCAAAGGTCAAGGAGAGCAGAAAGCAGGAAAAAGACTCACAGAGAACAACATGTTCTTCTTGTCCTGGTTGACGGCTCGGGGGTCTGGGACGGGATCTGTGTGCTTGATCACGCTGACAGACTCGCCTGCAGACACGAGTGTTGGATGGAGCGGTCAGGAAAGGCGACAGAAATCACTTTTTCATTTTTTGGGTCTCTTGAAGCAACACATACCGGTAAGAATGGACTGGTCCACACGCAGGGTTGTAGATTTGATGGAGATGATCCTGATGTCAGCTGGCACTTTGTCACCAACTAGCGTTCGCAGAACCGAAGCCAAACACAAAAACGGGCCCTTCGTTAACATTTGTTTCTTTAGTGTTTTATTCATTTGGCAGCATTGCAACGCAAAGAGCTTTGTGACAGTCTGACTGCAGTGTTACAGCTGGATGGAGGGGGGGGGGGTTGACCGGTTTTAGCACTCTGGACGGATAATGTTGTTGTTGAAAACCGATACCACAGCAAGAGTCTGAGGGAGAGGGAGACCTTGGGGAGATCATGAAATGAAAAGAACAGGTGTACAGCAAACAGAGGGGAGAGACAGAGGAGTGAGCGCTCATACTCAAGCTTATTCCTTCACCCCCCCCACTCCTTTTTCTCTGTCACTGCCTTAAAAGGGGCCCTGTTGATTTTGAAGGACAGTTGTACTCATGTATTCACACTCTTGCATGTGATGCTATTAGTAGCTGCAGTGATGTCGAGAAGTTTAATGTTTTAACTGCTCAAAATACAAAAATACTTGCAAATAAATCAAATCAAAGCTGTGACAGTTGTCAGCCTGATTTTGATAACATTTATGGGTTTTCAGTGGCTTAAAATAAATGCAGCTTACCAGAAATCTCCACTACGTCACCAGGAACGATCTCCCTGGCCTTGATTCTCTGCACACTCTTCCTGTCTGCCCTGTAAACTTTCCCCATTTCAGGCTCATACTCCTTCAGGGCCTCGATGGCACTCTCTGCATTGCGCTCCTGTTCCAAAAATGCACACAAAACAAACGTATAATCATTTTGGTTCCTTGACACCCCGCCCGGTTGTGCAGCAAGCCGTGTCAGTGTGTGAAGTCCTTCTTTTGCATGAAACCTGTCAACAATGTGGCACATGATTTAGAGATGTGCGATTGGGTGAAGAAAAAGTACACACTATTCAATCAGAGTCACAGTTTTATCAAATATAAATAAAAGTATAGTCTCAAACAGGGTTTTTTTTTTTTTTGTTCTTCCAAACTTATTATTCAACTTTTAAACCCCAGATTTATCTTGCAACCTTATTGGATCTCAAGAAACTAACAGAACACAATGTACAGTTCTGTGCAAAAGTCTTAAGTCACCCTCCATTTCTTTAAATTTTGCTGGGAAAATGAGAAATAGATGCAGCATCTTATTTAAAGTTTACATAAATACATGGCGATATCAGGTAAAAACAAGCTTGAAAGTCAATATTTCTCTGTCAGGATGATTCCACACTGCTTCAGTAATGTTCAGTTCTGGGCTCTGGGGAGGCCCATCTATGACTGATGGTGTTCCACTGTGTGTTTGTCTACCCAGGTATGCTTTTACTGCACTGGTGGTGTGTTTGGGATCATTGTAATGCTGAAAAATGAAGCTGTTGCCAATCAGATGCTTTCTAGAAGATATTACATGGTGGATCAAAATCTTGCTTTTCTGTGTTCATAATTTTGACAAAATCTCCGACACCATTGGCTGAACTGCAGCACCAAACCATGACAGAGCCTCCACCATGTTTTACAGATGGCTGCAGACACTCACTGTTTTTCTTCCATGAATTCAATTAAAGAAATGGCAAATGATTTGCCTTTGTGAAAGGCTGCTAGTAACAAAGTGCCTAAAGATACTATTTAAAATTGGTTCTTGGCTTAGTTGCCTGTAGACACATCACTGGTGCCTTTTTATCCTTGAATGAGTGGTCAGTGTTCGGTTCCTTAACAAAGAAAAAAAAGTGAAAATGAGTGAAAAAGCAGCAAATGTCTAAAGAAAACTTAGATCCTAAAAAAAAAAGTCTGGCTGCTTGGCAGCAGAATATAAAGAAATGAGGGGTGATTCAAGACTTTTGCACAGTGCTGTATAGGGAAATCCTGTACAATATTGCTGCAATAACTTTGTAAATATGCAGTATAATGATTTTTGTCAAAGATATCCTTTTGTAGTTGGGATGGACTGATTTTGTTTTGTTCCAGGGAAACACGTCATTCTAAAAAATGAATAAAAGCCTTTCAGCTCTTCTTCATGCTGTCTTTGAACCCTAAGTTTCTGTGGCAGACAATCATCAGGCGGTGGCATTAGTAAATGCTGATATCAGTCATTAGGGGTAAGGTCACTGACCCAATGTATGGTGGATATATCAGTGCATTCCCAGTTTGAGGCCACTGCTTTCTATTATCATGAAGCATGTGTTTCTTTTTATGTTAAAATATGTCTTATCATAAAGCAGATGGAGAGACTGCACAACCATAATTTGGTAGGTTTAACAGATGTTTAGCAGGTTTAATTCTATTATAAAAGCTTGCAGTCATTTCTTGTTCATTGTGCTGCATTAGCAGCCGATAAAAGCAAGCAGCACAGGAGTCAGACAGGTTGATGTTCTTTTCAGGCTGCGGTTTCTTCCAAGGCTGCCCTCGACCGCCTCAAAGTGTAAAGCCCAACTTATGCCAGCTGCCCTCCCTCTCTCTATTCTCCTCCACACCCCCCATGTGTGAATCCTTGTGCATAGTTTCCAAATGACTGCCGCAGAGTTGATATGAACCTCTCAACCACACACGCACAAAACGCAGGCCTATGGTAACGCGATCGTCCCTCTGTATTTTTACTGAGGATTGCAAAGTGTGGATTGTATCGAAGCAGTTTAAACCTTCAAGGCAGGACGCGTCCCAGTCCCTCAGCCTCCCTCCACATGCTCTGTTGGCTTAACCTTTCACCTTTTCACCTCCTGTTTACGTCATGCCTCTCGTTCTGGCTTTGCTTGATCTTTGAGATCTAAGCCACTCCCCTGGAAGGAGTGTGTGCTCTCTGCAAAGGACACAAGGCCTGAGCAAGCCGCTGATGTGCGTGATTTATTGGGCACGACTGTTTCTAAGTATAAGAGTCTATTTAGGTGTGTGTGTGTGTAAAAGACAGCATTCAGGATTAGGTGTGTGGCCTTGTGATTGTGTGTGTGTGTGTGTGCTCACTGACCTGCCACACTCCAACAACAGCATTCGCGATGAGGATGAGGAGGATGACAAAGGGCTCGACAAAGGCAGTAACGGTTTCCTCACCTTCCTCAAACCAAGCCAGCACCTGGGACAGACACGGAGGGAGACGGTGCACGTTAGAGTCCAGATTTGAAGGCGTTCACGTTTGCGTTATGATGTTTAGAATGTTTGTGTGAATTCTGTTGATGAGCCACTAAAGTCAGCATGTGTACTTCATAAATTAGTTAAATCTATTTTCAGTTTTGTCACATTTTTGCCATCAACTAATTGATTCAGCTTGGAGGTTAAAAATCCCAAACTGCAACCTATTAAATTCAGATTTATTTTTTCCTCCTAAGTAACACTACAGTTCACAGGAAGTAAAACACATACTTGATCAAATACATGTCCTTAGTACTGCAGTGAAGCTATATAATGGCTGCACAGTCAGGTAAATGTACAGGTAATCATTTAAATCAGGGGTGAAGGAGTAAATGTTGGGTTTTGCAGATTTTCTCTGTTTTATGCAAACATGGGAGCGTTTCACTCTTCTGCAACAAAATGCATACAATCAGTAAAACAAACAGCTCTAAGAGGTCCATATTTGTTATGCAGTGGTGCCGTTTTATCGTGCTGAAATACTGCAGATTCTTTATTGTAAAATTTGTCCAGAAGCATCTTTAGTTTATTTAAAGTTCTTTTGGTTTAAATCGTTCTTAGTTTGTCAGCTCCACTGCTGGGTCTGGTGATGCTGATGTAATTACACATTATAGCCTTTCCCTTTGAGTTAAAATTATACATTGTTACCGCTGCTAAGCCTGTGATACACTTTACGTTTGTTGTGCACCTGTTGCTCGGGGTGAAAGTATTATCTTTTACTGCTGAGTAGCATAAAACATAAACATGCGTTTGTCACGGCCCGGAGCTATTTCTGCACCGCTGCTGGATCAAATGACATTTCTCTTTGTCACTGTACATTATTCTATGTGTGAAATCCTCCACATGTGACTCTTTTCTAAACCTATGGTCGCACACATGTGCGGGCCTGTGAGCGGGAGCTACACGTTACTGATGCCGGCGTGTTTTCGGAAAGGCCTCGTGTTGACATTGACACAGATTAGTTGCGGGCCAGCGGAGCACGGCCCTAACCAGAGAGAAAAGAGTAAAGTCCTCCCATCCCTCTCTTGTAGCTTTTAGCTTTTAGGCCAGCGTCATGATCTTTTCGTCTCACCCTTTTTTTAAAAAGAAAAAAAATAGGCTTTGATTGCCTGCTCTCTCCGGTCTGTCTTCACTGTGCTTCTCTTCAAAGACACAATCGATCCCCAGACTGAGCGTCAGAGCCTGTCAGCACCTTGCAGTAGTTGAACATTCCTGTGTGTATGAATAGGATGACCGTGTATTTGCAGTATTTACTGTTCTCTCTTTTAGAAACCATATATGACTCTGAATCTATTGCTCTCATTTGTCATTGTAACAAACAATGCCATTGTGCAACCCAATCCCCAGCCCCCCTGCCCTCTTCTCTGTCTCTCACTCTCTCCTGCTGCTGCAAGCCATCCCTCGTTCCTTCCATCCCTGACCTTTGTCCAAGGATACAGTTTCTCGTCCTGGCTTGAGACTTTCTTAAAATAAAGCTCCTGCCATGCACATGCACTGCCACTCTCTTTCTGTCTTTCTCTTGTTCTCTCTCTAGTTCACACGCAGCCATCGGGCCTTCTAAGGCCATAGTGACAGCTGTGCCGGGAGGCCTGAGGGCAGAGATCGAAGATTAAACAATGCGAACAACCCAGTCGCCTTCGTAAAATTGTTTTGGAGAGAGCAACAGGGAGGGGAAGATGGAGAGGGAGAGGGATTCCTTGTGTCAGTGAGAGTGGCACTAAAGGTAATCTAATAACTTGATGATGTGCATGGTGTTTTGTCAGCTGAGGTGTGTGCGTGTCTGTCTGTGTGTGTCTGTGTGTTTGGCAAGGAATCAGCTCATATCCCAGATGAGCCCCTATTTAAGCAAGGACGAGGTTCATGAATTGTAACATAAAATCGAGACACGAAAGGCCGCAAAACAGAGGTTTTACTTCAGCTGCCAGGTATTCTTAAGTCAAAATTAGAGGTAGAGTCTAAAAAAACAGCCACAGGAGTGTGGTTTGCTCCAGCCACAAAAAACTGTGACCATCCAGAGGTAACCGTGGGCTGCATTCAGCCCCAGCAAACGGGCAAAAATGGACCTCAGAGATTGCTGCACTGCTGCTGCTCACAGTTTAAAGGAAACGAGTCCTCAAAGCCAGCAGAGGTCAAAAACAGAAACTCTTCCTCTTCCAACTTTTACACGTACTGCTGAGAAACGATCCCCTTATCCTGTTTTTCATCATATCGCGTTGGTTAATTTTCATCACGGATGAAAGGATTCTGAACGCCTGCGGGCTCTGTGCATTGTGCCGTGAGTGTTTCAGTGTGAAAAACCTCATGAATGTTACAGAAGCAGATGCTTTGCATCATGAAACTCACAAAAGAGATGCAGGCTGCCAGCAGCAGGATTCTGACCAACAGGTCCTCAAACTGCTCCACCACCAACTCCCAGATACTCTTACCTGATAAACAGATATAGATGAATAGATATATCCTCAATTTTAACATGTTATTCAGTCAATACAGTGTTGAGAATTCCTGTGATTATACATGCAAGCCTGATTAAATAGAGAAGCAGTGACTGTGACTGAGGCAGAAACACATGTTTGATGAATGATGATTAACTTTGTTATTTTTCAGTATCCTCCCACCGCTCTGTGCTTGTCTTTGGGCTGCTAACAACTCATCTCTTGGGTAGTGTGAGGTGTAGACACATTATTACCATACTGGAGCCAGTAACAAGTGTTAAACACACGAAACCAGTCATGACAGGAAGTGATGGGAACAGTTGTAGACGGATGTTAAAAGAGGCATGCAGGTTTTGAAGGTTTTGCTTTGACTCACCTTCCTCTGCCGGCAGCTCTGTTGATGGTGAGAGACAGAGACCATTAATCAAGCGCACCGCTCACTACATTTGTTCTGATATTTGCAGAGTGAAAACGCAGCCAGATCAACAGGTTTGACCCTAAAACCATCAGAATAAAGGACACAAATATATATTGCAGAATTCACACTCTCCTCACCAAATAGGGGCCCCCTGCCTGATTTAATGCAACAATAAGACAACACTTCGAAATGCATATTCAAAAACATTCTTTCTCTTCACTTTACCGAAATCTGGATTTTCTGCTGAGTACGTGTGAAGCAGAGGTGGGAATATTCATGATGACTCTTTTTCCAATAAAATGCTACAGTTCCAGTCATTCGGACTCATAAGCCAAGCAGTTATCTGCATACAGTTGCATTCATGCCCATGCTTTCCCTGCTGTGAGAAGCCAGTGTCTCCTGTGGATAAAAAGGGCCTCTGATACAAAGGGCATTGAGACTGAAACAACCGAGCAAACTCCATCTGCTGAGACAAAAGTAAATATGTTGACCTTGAGTCAAGAAGGGGCTCTCGTGCCTGAGTTTCAAAATACAAATAAATTACCCCCAATCTAAACTAAAACCAGTAGCAGTTGTCAGAAACTTGACACCCTGATGCACCTGCTCAACAAACATAACTCCTGCTTTGTGTCAGTCGGATAGTTTCCCTTAATTAGACCAGCATCACAAAGTCACACACAGCTTTGAAACCGACACTGCTGCCTCTTGTCCTCCTTCACCTTCCCCCTCCCTCGGGGTCTCTATTCCTGCCATTTTATCTTGTTAAACTCCAGGGTACCCCTTGTATGTCTGCCATCTCTCATCCGAGCTAAATCTTATGCATGTGCTCCTTCTCCTGGACCTCCCCATCATGTGATTCACCATCATTCATTGCTACTCTTTCTTTCCACTCTCCAAGGCTCCATCCAAGTGTTCCTCCTAGTCATCCATGCATCCATCCATCCACCTCTTTCTCTCCCTCACCATTGTAGCCGTACTTTTCCAGGCTCTTCTTAACCTGCTCAGGCGACAGGCCGGTGTCTTCAGTGACGCCAAAGTAGGACAGAACGTCTGCAGACTCTTTGATGTGTGCGTTCTCCATCCTCACGCAAACGGAGAGGCTTCGGGACAAAAGGGATAGAAAAAAAATTACAGCTGGCCAGACACTGAAACTTAAAAGAAATAAAGCTGTGTTCACCCACCACTTTCTTGAAGTGTGGGATTGGGATTAAAAACTGGCAACCCCCCTTGGTTCACACTTGCTCTCTCTCTGCCCCTCTCTCTCTCTCTCTCTCTCTCTCTGGGCTGTTGCTCTCCTCTCGGAGCCCTGGACTGACAGAAAGTGCAACCCTGCAAACTGTCCTGAAAAGTTTTATAGAGATGAAAAAGTTGCCTCATTGGTGCTTGTCCACCATGCACTCACCCCTCATTGGATGCGAACGTCACAAATAGGTGGGCAGGGATGGGCCCTTGGTAAAGAATAGGCAGAGAGGGAGGTGAAGGGGGGGTGGGAGAGGGCAGCAACTGCAGAGGGGTCCCAGCATGCTGGAAATAAGATGTGCATAAGAGAACATGCATGGTTAGTAAGGAGAGGCAACATAAAGGCTGTCTGAATGGACACTGGTGGGCACGTGTGTGTCCACATGTCTGTAGACACGTGGCCGCTCATTCACTCAGCAAATTAATGAAAAGAGATGTAAAAGACACTGAAAGAGCTCAGCTTTCCAGCAGTGGGGAGTAAATAGAAGCACATTTCAAGTACCTGATTTCCATTTTTAAGTGGTTCCCAACCTTGGGGACCTTGGACAGTTGAACTGCTTTGCGCCACCATGTCTTGTTTCATGTGTTTTGCATTTCTTCTTTCACCTTCTCAGATGACAAATTGCTGAATGGAGGAGACAAGACTGAAAACCAATACTGAATAAGCATGTTTTACTTCTGAAAACCATATAATTGTAATCCACAAGCAGCTGGCACGCGATAACAGAAGACGGGCTGACGCTGAATCTGGCGGTCTGATAAATCAAAACCTCAGATTGCTGAAGGGTATCTCGTAGGACGCGTCCTCTGGCCTAAAAAAAAGAGTTCAAAAGCTGTTATGATATTGAAGTGGACTTGAAGGTATTAAAATCTTTACAATCACACCCTCCAGGCATACTACTAAAAGTATCACACTGTGCCATGTGAAATTGTGACTCCACTTTCCTTTCATCCATCCATCCATCCATCCATCCATCCATCCATCCATCCATCCATCCATCCATCCATCCATCCATCCATCCATCCTTCCATCCATCCATCCATCCATCCATCCATCCATCCATCCACCTTCTTAAGCGCTTATCCAGTTCAGAGTCTCAGGGGTGCTGGAGCCTATCCCAGCCATCATAGGGCGAGAGGCGGGATACACCCTGGACAGCATGGCAATCTATCGCAAGGGACTCCACTTTGCAATTTTAGATCTTTTGAGTCCAGCGCTCAGTTCTTATAATACATCCACGGTCCCAACTGGTCTGGTCTCGGTTACCTTGTCGTCACATATATCACATGACAACGCAACAGGTGTGAAAATGCATGTGCATGCCCATGTTGAAAACATAATGCACGGCCCAGCGTAAACAGAAGGGAACCCTGCTGGGACCTGTTGTCAGCTGCAAATTGACTTACAAGTCTTTAAAACCTGCAACAGCAAAAAAAAAAAACAAGAAAAAAAGAAAAAAAATAGAACAACCTGGAAACAACCTGTTAACACATCACTGACTTAATGTTTACTTTTTGGTTGATTTTTTTTTCAAACATTTTAGCAAAAAAGTTGCTGTTACTGTATATTTCAAGACACCTGATAGGATAAAAGGTTGCCTGTACAGTTCCTATGGATTTTCCGAAAAGTGCCTTATGTACTTTACAAGCCTTTAAATTGGTATACAACCTGCACATGAGCAATAGTCGCTTCACGAATGAAAGCTGCTCTGTGTTTGGTCTCCACCAACACAGTCTTTCTCTTTCTTTAATAAATGTGGACATTTAGGCCCATTTACACTGGCCATTTCTTTTATTTTCCACTTTATATTTAATACATGAACAAACACAAGCGAACACACTGGGGCCACATCAGTCTGTGCAGCTATGATTTAGTGTACTACGAGTCTTGATTGCCCATTTAGGGTGTCCTGTGTTGTAATTCACTGTGTCATTTATCACACTGCGTTTTTTATTTATTTCTTTTATTTTACTTATTTAAAATTATGTTTAATACTATAAGTATAATTATCATTTTTAATTGCTGTGGAGCACTTTGGTTAACATCTGTAGTGTTTAAATGTGCCATATAAATAAACCGACTAGACTAATTTTGTCTGTCTGCTGTTGGTGCGGAGCAGGAACAGTCAGGTGGGCTTTTGGGCTTTTCAGGGGAGGAAAACCGACTGTTGCTTCTGAAAAAGAAGCAGAGTTAACCATCACAGTGAAGTGGAACAATCAAGACACTGAAATCCTCTGTAAAGCTGAATGGCGATTTTTCTATTTTCCAAGCCAACATCCTCTGATAACAACAACTGTGATGAGCCAAGGTTCAGCGTGACAGAGGAGGAGGGCAGGGATAGAGTGAGATGGAGGCAGATGACCCGCTGTGGCGACCCTCACAGGAAGCAGCCAGAAGAAGAAGCAGAATGAAATTGTTGATTTATTTGGTCAGGAGACTGAGCTAAATGTCACACTTTCATAAAATGTTTCACTTTCACTTTTTTTTAAGTTTTAAGATGACGTGTCATGAATGGGAATACGTGGAAGCAGACTAGTCATAGTTATATAATACTCCTCTACTTCCACTCCTCTTAACTCCCCGCAGGTTTGCCACCTTTTTGTCTTCTACCCCTACATTTACATTTATTCTTGCTTCTGCCTGTCTCTGTCTCCCTGCAGAATGTGGACCGTGTTGGAGCCGCTCCTCTGTGTGCTTCACTTGTGACCCTTGGTGCTGTTGTGGGCTGTAGCAGTGCAAAGCTCAAGGTGGCTCACTGACATTTAGCTCAATCTCCCTTAGGGATCAGATTACTGCGCCTCGATCTAAACACTGTGCTCTAATTCTAATAAAACACAGCAGTGATAATGCTGCACTGCCCGCAGCGAGGCTCTCTCTCTCTCTCTCTCTCTCCTGGTGTACACACACACACACACACACACACACACACACACACACACACACACACACACAGATGTGAGAGAG
>JAVDPK010003044.1:125670-135906 GCA_034780415.1 Cichlasoma orientale | reverse complement strand
ACACACACACACACACACACACACACACACACACACACACACACACACACACACACACACACACACACAGAGTTGTGCCAGTGTTCTTGCCCGATGAGTATGTGATTCCTAATAGACAAGTTTAGGCTCATTACCTGGAAAGAATGATTAGGTGCGCATCATACATGTAAAATCATTTGAGCCGGCTGTGTTTGTGACGAGATTTTAATTCAAAAGAACACTTTTATTGCAGTGACAGATTACACAATTTGTTGAGCTATTTTTGGATAACAACTTAACTTGATTACACAAGCACAGCACGGTGCTGCAATGTTAAAATACAAGCGTCATTCTTTTAAAATCTAAATGCCATTTTCTATTAAACTATTAGATTCACTTGGCTGAGCTCACGCGTTCAAGGTGCAAGCACTCACGGGGTTCACTGTCACCATTGTTGACTTAAGGATATTTGGGTCCTGCAGCATCACAGATGAAGCAGGGGGGGCACAGTTCTTCTAAAACAGGACGTCCTTCACTGTTGACCCCTCGCTGCTCCGGAGTCTGTTAAAAATCTCACCCCAGGACCTCACATTTAGCTAATACAACATGTTAAATATGAATGAACTTTTCAGGAATATTGATGAAATAGTTTCGCCATCATCTGTGATAAAGAAAAGAATCAAATCCTCGTACATGAAAACTTAGAAGCAGCATATTTATTAAACTGACTAATGATTCAGGTGCTTTACCCAGTGCTAAAGTCTGACTTTGTTCATGTGAGTTTCTGACAAAGCTGTTGACTCACAATTCATACAAAATCATTTCCGATTTCATTGTACATTCTGTATAATGACAAAGGCATTCTATTCTAATGTAATAACTGTATTATACACACTTTGAGGTCGAAGCTAAAAGTGCAAAACTCTTTGGGGTGGCTGTGGCTTGGGAGGCAGAATGGGTTGTCGGTGGGTAAGTCCCCAGCTCCTGCAGTTCACACATCGACGTATCCTTGGAGGATGTGAGTGTGCGCATGAATGCTAGATAAGCCGATTAGGTGTAGAAAAAGGCAGAAAAGCACAAAGGTACCAGTCCATTTACCATCTAGACATTAAAAAAAGACAGATATGCTTATAACTCCAACTTCGTGGCTCTCATTTTCTTCCCTTATCGCTGCTGTTTTGTTTGTATTTTGTTTGTTTGTTTGTCCTTTCCCCTGAAACAGTTATGTGCATAATGATTTGTAGCTGGGACAGTCATGATGTAACAAGTGTGTGTGAGAGCTCGTTGGCAAGCGGCTCGGTGTGGGAGGTGGGCACGTCAGGGCCGCCTGCCTGCCTGCATGTGGCTGCTCATCACCGTGATAGATACTGGAAGCACTCTGAGGGAGGATGATGAGGGCCAAATGTAGCAGCAGCAGCAGCAGCAGAGTGTGCATTTGTATGTGTAGGTACTGGATTGTATTATTAGCTGAGGAAGGGCAGCTGTGGTTTGAAGTGCCTCACTGTAACTGTACCTATAGCAGCAGTTGTGCCCCTCTGGTATAAATAGTGCAGTGGGCATGTGGGCCGGCGGCTATGACACAATGGCAGAAATTTGGTGTTCTTTTAGGGAGGTTTGAGAATGTGACACCCTGCAGGAGAAGACCCCCCGCTCTAGATGCTGCGCTGGGGCTTAAAGGTCAAATCAAGGTGGGGATGAGTATGAAGACTGCGAGGCACTTTTACATGCACCAAATTATTAAATTATTCTGGTAACATTAACTCTTATGCTTGTATAGAGATGATTGGGGGGGGGGGGGCAGAACAATGTAGCGCTATCTAAATACCACAAAACTTAAACCTTAAATCAATAATTTGCTGTTTTATTGTTTTTTATTGTCTTTTTTTTATTCTTATACACAAAACACCCTGTTAAAAAAGTTAATTCTCACTTTGGCTTCGCACAGCTTTGAAAGCTTGTTTCCGCCTACTGAAGAAACAAAAAACGGAAAAAAAGAAACAGATTTTTTTGCCATCCATAAGTCAAATTTCAAGTTATCTAAAAATTTGGAATTACAAACTCAAACCTCTGAGAAAATAATTTGAAATTTTTAGCTATTAAGTTGAAATTTTGAGATAAAAACTCGACTTGGGGGAAACAGGCTTCTATACACAGGACTTGAACCCTAGTTTTCCAGGTAAAAGCCCACTTTAATTTATTGCACTAACATGTCTTGTGTCTTGTGTCGTCACTCTTCTTTCTTCTCTCTACAAGTGGAATTTGACTGGCCAAATTCTCCGGTCTCAGAAGTTTCTATTGATTTTCAAAAGCCTAAAATCAGAGCAGAGACTCGTGTAGGAATCTTTTTAGCTCTTAGACAAGAGTTGCACTTTGTTACCTTTGGACTGAGCCACAAAGAATATGCACATGACAATGGTGTGGGCACTCATGAAAAAAAAAATGCCATGTTGAAATAAAGATAGCAACAAAAAAAATGTTGATCTGTTTGTTTAAGCTACTTTGGCTGATCAAACCAAAAATCTGTTCTTCCAAAGCGTCGCTAATTTGGCCTTTTAAAGCTCCAAAAACGATTTTTTTAAATGGTTCTTTTGATCCAAACAGATCTGAGCAGCTGACCAACTCTTTCTGCAAATGCAAACCAATATGCTCCCGTGTGAATATGCTCCGATCTCCTGCCATCTCAACAATCTCTCGCCTGAAATCTCCCTATTCTCTGTTTCACCAGCCTGTGATTCCTTCCCTCTCCTGCACCCACTTCCTCACTTCTCTGCCACGTGCCCTGAAAACCTGTCCCTGGAAGTAAATCAATGTCAGGCGCTCTCTTAACTGAGCGTGTCCTCGAAAACATAAAGTGAGGACGCCCTCCAGGCTCTCGCGTCGCTCCGTTATGTCACCAAATCTCTGAGTGAGCCCCTCGTTCTCCCTCCTCTTTGGTCCAAGGAGAGAAAGAGACACTTCCTCCCCAGAAGATCTGTTCAGACTTTGCAGTGAAGCTGAGCAACGCAAACACACAAAACTAGGCACACTCTGCGTTGTGCCCCCAAGATCTGGTTGTGATTTTGTTTACAGAGGCCATTCCACTCTTGTATTAGATTTATGGCATCAATTAATAGCTCGGTAGCAGCTACTGCACTGCTTCTATTAAGCTTTCAAATCTCCATGACTTATGATTTGATATGTCTTCTCACGAAGTGTGTCAGCTTGTTTATAGCAAATGCAAATTTGATTAAGTCAAAATGGGCAGCGACGCTCTCAGATAACTACATGGTAGTCCATCACCTCCTCAGTCACACAGGGTGAGGCCTTCACTTTGAAGAGAAGTGCTGTTCACACTTATAGTCTAATTTTAAAGTGTAATCAAGATACCCAGGGTTTTCAGAGTAACAGGGCCATAGCACTGAAGGGGTATTTTTTGTAATCTGTTTTTGCTGCAACAGTTTTCATTGTGAAGGTAAGAAACTGCAGATGTGTTTATTCCCCTTTTTTCCCCTAGACTTTTATACCTAAAATAAATAAATAAATGCAACCGACACTTCTCCCTGAATGTTGTTGAAGACTAAAAGCTTGGAAGTATTTTGTTGGTTATTGAAAATAGTGTGCAGCACATATTAATTAAAGTATCTCCCTCCCAAAGATAGAGAAAAAAGTAAATGCTGTTTTGATGTGTACTAGCTCAGTAAAGGAACAGCTGATGCTGCTGTTGCTGTGGTAACCTAAAGGTCATTTCTATATAGTGCAGTTTGGCTCTTTGATACAACATTTAAAAGGGCATTTAAATTTCAGTTCAGTTTTATTTATATAGCGCCAAATCACAACAAGAGTTGCCTCAAGGCGCTAAATATTCTAAGGTGAAGACGCTACAATAATACAGAGAAAACCCCACAATCGGACGACCCCCCTATGAGCAAGCACTTGGTGACAGTGGGAAGGAAAAACTCAATTTTAACAGGAAAAAACCTCCGGCAGAACCAGGCTCAGGGAGGGGCATGTCATGTCAATATGGACCAAAATCTCTCATTAATGTTTCCAGCACTTTATTGAATCTGTGCCATGAATAATTAAGGCAGTTCTGAAGGAAAAAGGAGGTCCAACCTGGTGCTAGCAAGGCGTGCCTAATACAGTGGCCTGTGAGTGTATATGGATGGTAAGCTAGTACTTATATAGCACCTTTCAGCCCAAGTTGAGCACTCAAAGCCCTTCCTACCACAAATCTCACACACATGTTCATACAGCACTTTTTCTAACATTCACACACACTCGGATGAATGAATCTGGGGCAATTCGGGGGTTCGGTATCTTACCCAAGGCTACTTTGACACATGGACTGGAGGAGTCAGGGATCAGTCCACCAACCTTGTAGCTCTACCACCTGAACCACAGCTGTCATTTTCTCATGGCAGTCTATGAGAAAATGACCGAATTTCTAACTTGATTTAGGACGTCAGTAAATAATTTCCCTATGATGATACATAATTACATGATTTTGTAATTTATGGTCCAAAATTCCTGAAGTTGTGGCTTCAAACCAGGAGTACACAAACCATCTCCATCTTTAATACACAGTACTGTGCAGTCTATTTACAGTCATGATTAATGCTGTCTCATAGAAGCTGCCTGACAATACAGTTAACTGTTTACATGAATAACCTGTCTTCTAATGGAAGGACATTCCCAGTTCATAACAAAAACTTTTTTTTAATCAAATTACTGCTGTTATTATTTTCTTTTATGTGTATGAGGAATTTAAATATTATATCTCAGTTTGTCCTTTTTCTACCTGAAGAGGAGAAGAGTTTTCTGAATGGGCCTTAGAGCTGTGACTTCAGCTCACGCTGCAACAAACAGAAAATGCTTACGCTAATGAGACAATAAGAACATGTGCCCATTGTGTGCCCCTGTGCTCAGCGGTGCATCACCCTGTTGGAGCAGTTTGGCATTCTTGGAGCTTCAGAGTATATTTAACCCTGTGGCTCCCCTGCCAGGATGGCCCCTCCATATACGGCCCTGTGTGCGGGCAGGCTGAGAATGTCTGTGTGCAAAGGGTTGGAGAAACAGCAGCGATGACAGGGTGATGGATGAGATTTGAGCAAGATGGAGGGAGTCTGCTGTGAAGGAGTTGAGAAAGAGAGCGCGGACAAGCACAGCGATGTACAGCATTTAAAGCTCGCTCTGCTTGTTTTTTAGTGAATACCTGTGCGAGAGAGAAAGCAGCTACGTTGAAGATTCCCACAGTTTTTATTTGATTTACTTTTTTTAAGGGATCACAGAATACACAGACTGCACATTAAATGCACTTGCTTAACAATCAAACACAGACACCCCCAATAAATGTCTGACAGAAGCTGTTTGCTGTATGCATGCAGGCTGTAATTAAGAAAAAACACAAAAGTGTAACAGCAGCCATGTGAGAGAAGATATGAATGTGACCTTGTAGACACAAGTGTCAACTTTTCTGAACATGTCACAGTATGTTCAAGTGTGACTGTGAGGCACAGACAGACAGACAGACAGAGTGTATGGTATGCATCAGACAAGTGTGCGCACCAAGATGCAATTGTGAGTGCATAAACAAGCGTTAGTGTGTATGTGTGTGAAACAGGTGTTTAGCTGGAATGGTGCTAAGCTTTAAGTGCTGTCCCAACCCAAGCCCTATTCCTGGTGTACACACACACACACACACACACACACACACACACACACACACACACACACACGCATTCATCAGTTGCACATTATTTTATCCCTGGAAAACAATCCAGTATTTATTTAATTTTTTCTTGAGTTTTGTCTTGTAATATTTAACTATGATAAGCTGTTTAAAATCCACATAATGAGTTGAATGCAGCGTCTCGCTATCACACGCCCAGGTAAGCTAATACAAACGGGGCAATATTAGTTTATGGTTACACCTGCATGCTGGCGTCCATTTTTTTATATGACCTGACATGTCTTGAACACCTTTGCGGAAATTCTTCAGATTTGGCGTAAAGGGTGAACTGATTCGATTTTTTTCTGTGTCACTGTGACCTTAGCAAACGGGTTTTGGATACAACTCAGCAATTCATGCAGTAATTATGAAAAAAAAAAGTTGTGAGATGAAGGTCACTGTACCAGCGCAAATGTTTACTTGGACTCGAGGATGAACTGATTAGAATTTGAAGACCACTGTGACCTCACAAAGCATGTCTTGGCCAAAACTCTAGAAATCACACAGATATCACATTGCTGGTCTGGAGCATTCGGGTGTGTGTTAACACAGTGCCACAATCTGGAGGACCCCAACATGAGCCTTGCAATGCTCAGAAAAACTGCAGAAAACTCAAGAGCTACATTTCAGACGCTACTGGCCTCAGTTAGCGTGTTAAATGTTAAAGTTCACAACAGTTAGAAAAAGACTAAACAGGTATGGCTTGTTTGGAAGGGTTGTCAGGAGAAAACCTCTTCTCTCTGAAAAGAACATGGCCACACAGCTTAGATTTACAAAGTTGCATCTGAACAAACCACAAGACTTCTGGAACAATGTGTGTGAAGATATTTGGCCATAATGCACAGCGCCACAACACAGCACATCTGCACAAACACCTCACACCCACTGTCAGCACGGTGGTGGAGGTGGTTATTGATTTAGGCTTGTTTTGCAGGTACGGGACCTGGGCGCCTTGCAGTCACTGAGTCGACCATGAACTCCTCTGTATAGCAAAGTATTCTAGAATGACAATGATCCCGAGGCCAGCAGCAAACCTGGAACAGAACGACTGAAAAAGAAAAGAGTCAAGGTGTTTGGACCTGAAGAACCAATGCCTGCAAACCTCAATGAACCGAAGCAACGCTGTAAAGCAGTGGACCAAAATTCCTCAACAATGATGTTAGAAATGGTAAATGGTGCTTTCATAGTGCTTTTCTACTCTATTTGAGCACTCAAAGGACCTCCTTGCTACAAGCCTCATTCACACGCACATTGATACAAGCACCTTTTTCTATGCCTAAGCACTTCTAACCCAACACTCACATACTCGAGTGTGTGCGTCGGGGGCAACTCAGGGTTCAGTATCTTCCCCATATCATTTATTTAAACAGCAGCCGTAACAGAGACAGGATCCGAAGAAAGAAACGAGAGAAGAAGAAACATCAGAGAAACACGACACCCACAAACTGACAGCAGAGCAAAAGTCCTGAGCCAGCCCTCACTTCTTCATCAGTAGGAGAAAAACGGGAAACATGGAAGTACGAGGCGGAAACAGTTTGTGTGATTCTAACGTGCTTACAGTGAACGTCTGTAATGAGAACCGTCACTCTGAATCTGGTCATTTCTTTAAGTCTTCAGGGATACTTCTCCAGGCTTCTTGAAGGACATTCAAAGTTGATCTCTGAACCACAAATTTCACATGTGGAATTTTCACATTTGGTATTCTGCCCCAGGACACGCTGACATGCAGACTGGAGAAGCCGGGGATCAAACCACCGACCTTCCAGTCGGTAGACGACCTGCTCCAACTCCTGAGCCACAGCTGCACAGCGCAAAACCTACAGCCTCAGGATTAAGCCTGAAGCATCTCAGTTTCAGGAGTCAGCGCCAAACATTAAAAGTGAGCTGGACGTGGGATTTTAAGTTTGTTTGAATATCATCCCAGCTGCCATCCACCGATCACAAAACATCAAATTCTTTCATGTATAAAAAATGTCTACAGCCCTCACACAGCTCAAAGAAATTAAAAGACAGCTGACAACTTAAATCAGAACTTTCTCACACGTGGGTTTTTGTCACTGGCGAATTGCGGTTTAATTAATGTAGATGGAGTCAGAGTGAGGGAATAGCTTGAAGGCAGGACCACTGGATGTCAATTGCGAGGCCTGTAAATCACCTGCAGTATGCGTGGTGCTCAATTACCGCACTGGTGATCGACCCAAAAGAGCCCTGCGCTGAAAGAGGAGCTGAGTAAATATTGTCCATCACTGCCACCCTGGAACAGTTCACTGAGGGAGCTTATGATGGACAGAAAAAAAAAATGCATGTGCCATATTAGCGTAGACAGACAAACAGCTGTCATTTGAACACAATGCCAAACATTTTTTTTAAGTGATGTTGTAGCGTCTTCAATAATCTGCATTATTAAAGCTGTAACTGACAGTGTAAGGGGTCACAACTTCAAAGGACTGCAAAAATAGTTAGCTGAACAGCAGGTCCCATTTCTCCAGAGCCAGTTGACAACACTTCCTATTAATAGTGAGGATTGTCCTTGGGTATTTTTATAAAAGGAGTGTGGGTGTGCGTGCGTGAGGAAACTAAGGCAGAAGGGGATGAGGCTTTCTCGGAGAAGACAGATAGGAAAAAGCTCGTATTACAGCAGCCTTACGCAGTGCTCTGCCAATGCGTCAGACTTCGCTCACCCCAAAACCTCCACCTCCTCCTCCTCCTCCATCTTTCTCCACACAGTTAATGTCACTTATTCCATGTAGCTTTGTTTTTATCTGTAATTTTCTCCACTGTACTCTCTCTATCTCTTACACACACACACACTAAATCCTGGTCTATTTTTAGTGTGCTGTGGGGTTTGAAGGTAGAGTTGTGCTGACCCCTTGTCTCACCCCAGCTCCAGGCCTTACAAGGACCCTCTGGAGGACACGGTTGTGTAGCAACCGGCCGTGTTTGCACCTAAGCTGTGAAGGTCCACCGCTCAACCCACACCTGCCCTTCATCATCTTAATTATCACCATCCCCTATTCGTCTTCATATCATCGTCGTTATCTTTATCGCGGTGTGCTAATGCAGGAGGAGCGGTGTAAAGATGTGCTATTATTTCTCCAGTTGTTGTGCGGAAATCGGCGGGTTTACAGTCGGCAGCTGGTTTCTAATGATCGTCCGAGGGGCTTGAACATTGACGTGCCAGCTGTAAGAACGCATGTCGTGCTCTCTTCTGAAATGAAAATGTGCATTTGGCTGTAAACAGGCCTCATCATCATCATCATCATCATCATGCTCAACTAACAATGGCTTATCTAGTTAGACGGCACTCTATCTGCAGTACTGCGTTTATGAAACCCTGCTGGACAATAAACAACAACAAAGAAACAAAACTGAAGCACTGGAGTAAAGATTTCTGTTCTTACACCATCAGATGCCTGCTCTGCCATCATGACAGCACGAGGACCAACAGTTAATGTCCCACTCATTTCCCCTTACCTGAACATTCACTGATTTTGCTGTTTTTTGTTTTTATTTATTTGTTTGTTTCAAACTTTCATCCTGGGGCTCAGCCTGGAACTAATTACAGCAAAGTCGCTTATCGGAATCTGTGCAATCTAGAAACTGAGGGGCTGTGTTTCAGGGCTTCTGGTGCACATTTGTACAAAGGCAGCAAAAATACACATATGCCATTTAAACAAGAGTGGAGATACTTGTGTTAAAAATAGTGCCAGTTTAGCTGGTTGAGCAGGCGACCATATGCAGAGAGGCTCAGTGCAGCGGCCTGGGTTAGAGTCGGACCCGTAGCCCTTTGCTGTTCATTCAATAAAGGTGAAATGCCTAAAAAGTAAAAAGCAGCCCTTTGGAGGAGATTTCTAGCAACTATCTTGTGCAAAGCTCACTGTTTATGTAAAAATAAGATAATGTTAAGAGTATTAATAAAAATGTTATTTAAATTTAGATTCTGATTCTAATGAATGTACTCAGCTTCAAAGCTGTAAAACAAAGTAAAACAAAGAATTTAAAAAAGAGCTCTGTTAGCTGATGCCTACATTGTAGACGGGTGACTTTGCCTGCACAGCTAAACAGAAGAGTGTGTATAGTCTGAGTTTAAAGTGGGATTTAGTAGGTGAGGGGACCCTAAAATTGGTTGTAGTGGTGCAGTGTGGGGAAATGAATCACTAACAAATAAGTCACAATTATTTCTGTTATGAGCTCCAGTGGATTTTTTTTGTGTGCACAGGCTGTGATCAGCTGAGCTGCTCTTTGTGAATTTACACAGCTGAATTCAACAAGACATAACCAGATGTTACATGAGCTGCCGTGGATGATTTCGCACAACAACACAAAGCCAGTATAGGTGGAATACAATGGGCAAACAGTGGTGTAGTGGTTAGCACCATTGCCTCACAGCAAACATCTGGCTGGGGCCAAGGGTGCAGCTATATACATTCTGAGGTGTATGCGGATACATTTTTAGGCGCCCCCCCAAACCTACGTGCACGCGCGCGCGCGCACACACACACACACACACACACACACACACACACACACACACACACACACACACACAC
>JAVDPK010003044.1:107454-119876 GCA_034780415.1 Cichlasoma orientale | reverse complement strand
GTGTGTGTGTGTGTGTGTGTGTGTGTGTGTGTGTGTGTGTGTGTGTGTGTGTGTGTGTGTGTGTGTCTGTGTGTGTCAGGTGAGGTGATGTGCCCTATAGATTGCTGAAGAGTTCGTTTTTCTTGGTCCAGTCCATGGGCGGGGCTCTCTTGTTGGAGCGTTTCTGGTGGGCGAGCTCTTTGACCTGCTGCAGCGTCAGGTTGAGAGCCGGGATGGCATCTGTGATCCCACCCTGATGAAAGAAGAGCAACAATAAGAAAAGGAGAGAAAAATCCAACAAGAGTGAGCTGCACTCTGTTTTCTGTGACGCACCTCAGGCGGGGTGCTTGCGGGTGGGGTTGTGAGCGAGGCATTAGAGGAGGCGTTGGATGGAGAGGGACTGACCGACAGCTTCGAGTCCCTCGCCGCTTCTTTTGCCGCTCTGCCGTTCACCTGCAGACACAAACACCCCCATGAGCATCACTGATGCATTTCCACATGTAGAATGAGCAGTGGGACAAATTCCAACTTTTTCCAGCATTCCTGTAGTACTAAATCTTACCACAAAGAGGCAGCATTGGATTTGAGTTCTTTTTTTTCCTATTAAGAACAAGTAATTCATTCCAAGCTGCCTATGAATGACAAAACGGTCACATGTTTTTCAAGCCGCCTGTCAAGCATTAAAAACTTAAAGACAATGAGATGGATTGCAGGCTTTGGGGTCCCTTTTTACTCTTAAACGTGTTTGATCTAGTGACACAAATTAGATGAAAATATCTGAGGGAAATGTCACCTAATCTGCAAAAACCACTGAGTTAAACTTTGATGTGTAGGAGAGGTGACTGGTGAAATTTGAGAAACTCTTCCTGGTTTTCTTCCTGGTCAAAGCAGTCAGTGTTCCCTAATTTTCCCAGCAGTGTCCGGCATTTTTAACGAGCTGCCAAAGTTGCAGGCGAGGGAATTTACCTTCCTACAGCAAAACAGGAAGCATCGGCTCTAAGCCTGTAAAACCTGATTGCAGATAGTTTTTGCTCTCCATCCCACTAAAAGGATCGTTCACCTCTGTGACGATTTCTCTCCGACCTTTTGCTCCCAGTGCCCCTCCCTCTCAGCTCTTTAACCTTTTGTTACGCAACAATACGTGGAACATGCAACTTCACCGCTGCGCATGCAGATCCTGACTAGCGGGAAGTCCGGGTCAGGCTTCATGTTGAGCGTTTGGACAAAAGCCCAAAGTGAAAGGCTGCCACATTAAACACAGTAGCTTCTTTTAGTTTGTGCTCTTCATCCGAGCCCGGCCATTATCTCACGGGAACGAGACACTCTCGGTTACTTGAGAGGCCCTCACACAGCATTCCTGTGACGCAACTCCACACACAGTTGGTTGGAAGATCGTGGGCTATATGGAGCGGAGTTTCAAAGGAATAGTTTGATATTTTCCTAAATTTTCTGGAAGATTGAAGGCACTCTCAAATCTATCCAGTAAAAATGAAGGTCAAGCTGCCCCAGTCAAAGGTTTGCAGATCTGGTTTCACATGCTGGATATTCATAAAACTCTCCTGTTTAAATTCTATTAAGGATTATAGTCATGCATGATTCAGGGTGTGGAGCGTTTGCCATCACCAGGAATGAAACTGGACTTCATGACAGTGTTTGTGGTGGGAGTGACTTTGAGCTTTATTAAATACAATCATCTGATGGCTTGCCCTTTGGTTATGTGCTCAGACACCTTGTTTGAGTCTGTGCTCACATTTTGGTGAGTGAAATAGTAGAAGTGTTTCCACACAGGAGGCGACCACAGACCACAGAAAGTCAGCAACTTCGAGCAACGATGGGTGACATAACCGCTGGGGAGGTGGACGAATCCCAAGCTAAGCTTTTGTCAGGACTGAAGTAACTACCAATGAGAGCACAGGATACTGCTGACTGGCATGTGAAAGGGAGCAGATACATTAGAGGGGTGCCTAGGTGCCGTTTGCTTTCTATGTGAATGCCTCTTATTTGTAGATTACTTTGCACTAGCCTGCGTGATGCACTCAGTCACTCTGTGGATGCAGCAGCTGATAACTCCACCCTCTGATCTGGCGACAAACTACAGTAACTTCCATGTCTCCTTCATTAGATTATGTGATGCTGTCACAACTAAAGTCAGCTTTAATGTTTAAATAGACCAAGTTGAACGTTTCAGACCTCAAAAGTGCAACTGTCACATTAGGGGGAAAAAATCAGTAGCACTGATTTTCTGCCAGCATTGCTGTAATGTTGTATTTGCAACAACTATGTTGCATTTTGTTGTATTTTTGTGTGCACGCAGAGCCTGAAGCAGGAAGACTGGCTTCACAGAGAAAGCTGATCACCGGGCGTCATGAACAGTTATCACCGAGTGGGTTTTCAGATTGTGTCGAGCCGGCGTGCACCGAGAAAGCCGAAACAACGCCCAGTTATTTATGTTTAACCAGAGAACATTTCAAATCACACTTTTGATCGCTGCTTTAACTTTATAACACGTGTTAGAAAGACAACCTAAATGGTATTTAAGGTGTCGATTGGCTCGTGATGTCAACTGATGCCCCCAGTGACATGAAAGACCATGACCCACCTTAAAAACTGTTGGTACCTCCTGGTTATGTTCAGTGGCACAAAGACTTAAAGTTTCCTTTATTGGCCCGTGTGTTACGCAGTAAAGATGAAAGCCATCACAGCATGCATTGACATTTTTAAACTGCTCAACAATAAAAGTTTAAAAACTTATGTTTCGCCTTTATTCATATAAAGCACCTGTTTCATCTCACAGTTCGCTGCTGAATGTAACCGCCCATTTCTCACTCCTTGTGCTTCGATCGGGCCTTGTTCTGTTAAAGGTGCTGTTATTTGATTATGTGCTCAATTACAGTTAACTCATGTATGCAAATTTACATTTACATTACAAAGGAGCCTCAACTCCACCGAAGACGTGCATGTTACGGTCCGCTCCGGTACCTTACAGCGCTACACCTCTGCTCGGCAGGGCATGGAATCACCCCAAACAGCACCACCCCCAAATGCCATGGCGGGCAGAGGCATCTGAGGGCGCCACGGTGAGGCGCCGACGTCACGATTAGAGCTGGCCCCTGCTGCAGCAAGATGTCTCTGTGTTTAAAGCTGCCCGTAGCCTTTCTGTGTGGAGTTTGAATGTTCTCCCCCTGCCTGAATGTTTCCACGGTGTGGATGTGCGATATAAGGCTTAAAGTTTGTAGAATAAAGAGCTGTGTGTCACAAAGACTAGACTTCCATTACGTCTGTGATTTGTGGCTCCTGCCCATTTCGCTCTCCACTCTAACAGAGGGAATAAGGATTTCTCGTTATGTAAAATTATTACTCCAACTGGGCGTGTGTTCATTTGCCTCCTGCTGCGTCTCAGTGGCATTAAACCCAAATCCTGTAGCAGGATTTACGGGAAGCTGCTACATTCTTCACACCTCAGCTCAAAGTGTAGCTTTTAGCTTTAATTTATCAGATACGCACCCCACTTTGGGTGAGGCACTTTTATCTATTGTATGAATTTTATTTTGTATATTTCTCTGTCAAACGTTTTCAAATAATTTCAAGTTAATGGAGTGCTGGCTGGGTGGAGTTTTCTACAGGAATTACAGACACAATTACAGGAAAGTCCGATTAATAACTCATTTCAGCAGCGTATCAGTTCTCTCGTGCGGCACACCGATCCAAAACAAAAGCTGTGTGTTGCTTTCACTGCTTGGCCTTGGCCTGCTGGGTTGTAGCAGTGTGGTGCACCATTCGAGGAGCAGCAGAGTATTTAAAGCAGGAGCCGTTATTGTTCTCCTCGCTGCCGGGAAGGAGAAGCTGCATCGGTGAAAAGAGAAAGGGACTGCTGAAGGACACCGACAAATCTTCATACAGTCCAAAAGGTCAAAGTTAAACCTTTAGTTTTGCTCCTCTACAGCAAAACGAGAGCGCTACATACTTTCAAGCATTTCTGGTGGATCTTACCTTCTCCTCCATTCCTCCATTGATGACGGGCTCTGGCAGCGGACCTGTTAAAAAGAAAATAAAGCAACCATCACTCATGAACATCAGCTCTCAGGGTCCCCTGTCCCATCAGAGCAGGGAGCTCCACCCTGCCAGATCAATAGTCTTTCTGGAGCTCAACTTTCACCCCACCAACGCTCTACATCATCTATAGATCTGTTTTCTTTGAGATGGTGCACCTCCTTCTCTTCCTCTAATCAGTTAACAGGCCTTTTATCATTCAAAAAGCTCAAGTCAAACATTTTTCCCACGCTTTTTTTTTTTTTTTTGCCATAGAAATGCTCAAAGCACCATATAAGCACATTTTCCCACAAGCAAAATTCAACCCACATTCTGAGCTGGTAATTCTCGTTCCTTACCTTCCATCCCTCTGATCCTCTGCATGGCCAAAAATTGCCTTTTTTTTACCCCCTTTTTAAAGCTTATTATTGTAGCTATCAGCTGCTCCTTCAGAGCTAATCTGAGATTTGAGTCCTCAGGTCTTCGCTCTCTCTCTCTCTCTCTGTGTGTGTGTGTGTGTGCACTCCTGACTCTGAAAGGAGCCTCTCCAAGTCCTAATACAGCTCCAGCTCCAGGCTGAGAGGCCACTTGGAGTCAGCACCTTGGAAACCAAACAAAAGGTGCTGGCCAGCCGGGCTGCTGCGTGCGCGCGCGCGTATGCGTGTGTGTGTGCGTGTGTGTATGTTGATGTGAAGAGTCGGTGTAGGCAGGTGCCCTCTGAGTGGGCAGCAGTGAAGTGAAGTGCAGGCAGTTACCTGGGAAACACCTCACTGGAATCTTTCCCCTGTAGAGCGTTATTATTTTAATCCTACACTGAAACACTGCAGGGCTTAAGAGTCAGCAGGTCTGACTGCAAAGGTGGGAATAAAATAAGTATGATTATTTGAGCATCTGTGCTACGGTTCAGATTTCAAATTTCTTCCATTTTATGTTACTTTATGCTTTTACTCCATCGCATTTTACAAGCTGACTATTGCTTCTAAAATAATTTCTCCCACCTAATCATTTAATAATCACTTGCAAAAGCCATAAATGCTAACAACTGTACTGAATTTCTTTACTTTGCCTCTAACAGCTCTTTCCTGGCTACAGAGGGCACCTCCTTCCCCCTGCATGCCCCCAGCTCTTGCCATGCCAACAGCTGCCGGCACCACGTTAATATGAGGAATCTCCTGTGGCAGAGTGGCACTCAGACGCTCCACCACAGTCATCCACACGTCCCACCCACGCAGAGGCCCAGCTGCTTGCACTGTGGAGGGACCATCCTCAAACACAGACTCAAGTCACAGGCTATGCTAGGGCTCCCCCTGGGGGCTTGGGTGGGCAAACCCAGACCTGAAAAGGATGGAAGGTCTTCTAGCAATGCCTTAAGGAATTACAGGCATCTCTCGTGCCTCATCAGTAGATTTATATTCATATATATCGCTATGGCTCCTCTGATGAAGGACAAAAAAAAATGCTGACTTTTATTTTTTTTTTGGGGGGGGGGGTCAAACTATCCAGGTCTGGTTTATTTAAGTTGCTGCAATACTAAACCTTTATGAGACTGAGCTCAACGTTTAAACCTTCAGTGGTGTTAGCTCAGTCTGATGGTTCTGATCTGATGCATGTCATCTGAAAGATGTGCTTCCCCTCAGGGCACTAACTTTAGGTGGAGGGGCAGGAAGTGGCTCAGTGTCTTTGTCTGCCTGTGATTCTTGGCAAAAGAATAAAAGCAGAAGGAAATGAGGAAAGAGAGAGAAAAGCGGGTTTTTAATGTGCTGCTTGTTTCATAGAGATGAGAGGGCAGGAGTGGACGTCTAGTGTCTGTAGTAATTTCTTGGCTCCTATTAAAGCAGCTCTGAACCCGCAGTGAAACATTACGGGCTAATTGCACTCATTCGCTCCGTCCCTTCTGCACAATTACTCAAAGAGTAACTTGTGCTGCCTCACAGTGACAATGAAATCATCCTCTCACCAGTCAGGTGCTCAGCGGTCGGGGCCACCCGGCACCTCTTGAAGAAGGCGTCTGTTTCGAGGTCCACCACCAGCAGCCGGGTCTCGTGACCGCCTGCTTTAATGGCAGCAACGACTTCTGAATGCGTCTTACCCTCCACCGACACATTGTTCACCTGAGGGGGGGAGAGGAAAAGGATGAGGAGAAAAGATTGACTGGAAATCCTTCAAAGCGTAACAAAAGTCCCTGTTGTTGCTTTTCGGGGCCGTCTGTCTTCATTCCCACACACAAGTGAACAAACTGTTTTATCACTGTCAGGATTTTTTTTTTTCTGAATATTATCGCTTTGTCTGCCAGAAACTCCAGGGCAGGAAATCCTGTGTGTCCATACACACACACACACACACACACACACACACACACACACACACACACACACACACCTTACAAAAGAATCCTCACAAAGTCGTCAATATCCCACAAACCTTTCATTATCCGTCATATTTTTTTCCTATTTGCTACTTCGCTGTGACAACTGCACTCTAACTCTGGCATAAATGACACGTGGGCCCCCCCCCCCCCCCAAAGACCAGCTGAGTGTTCTGGTGTAAAATCTCTGTGGGAAAGCATGTGAATAATGAAGGGTGTGTATGTGTGTGCGCGCGTTTAGGTCACAGGGTGGACCTGCACGTCAAAGCCAGTCCTACAGAGGAAGCTGGACAATAGCGGCCAATAACTGCAGTAACAATGGCTGTCCGCTCGTTACAAAGCCCCGCTCCTCAGTGGGTGGTGTGGCTGTCTGGGGGCCCTCTCAGGGACTGGAAGCCGCTCTCTAGACTCCAGCACAGACTCTGTGGTCCTTTTAATCCGTCTGTACTTTACTTTGTTATACATTCTGTTCACTTTCACAGGGAATGTAAGAGAAGGCTTGCGTCCTTAATGCCACCAGACAATATTTTGCTCTGATGATTTTTAAAGTAGTGCACTGAAAGAGTCAGTTCACTTGGAGCTGGTATTTCTTTTCCCTGCTTCTCATCATATTGTAAATTTTCTGCGGTGCAGACCAGACAGAGAGGCACGCCTCTACACTAATGAGGTAGGCTGACATCAGACCTGTTTAGAAGCTGATTATTTCAGCGTGAGGCTGTTACAGTTGAGCTCTCTGAAGGATTAAAGACTCCACACAGTGGCCGTTTGCTCGATTCACATTCCTCTAAACCCACAGTGAACTTTTGGAGAAGATAACTCTTCAGCTCTGAGTGCAGAGTTATAAACACCTGAGGATGGGGGCATTAAAAACTACGCACACGCCTTCCCCCCGCCCCCCCCCCTCCCCCCGCACATGCGCTGGTATTCAAAAAGGAATAATGTGCGGTGAGAATGTGTGTCCCTCATTCATAATTCCCAAGCAGCATTTTAAATAATTTTGTGTGTACTTATTTCTCAGGCCTCCTATTATTATTTCTTTTTCTGAGCAGTGCATAAAGGTCTGCTTTTGTTGTGGTCTGATCATTGTTTTTGTGCTTTTGGCAGCGTCCTTTGCTCTGATGATTTGCAGTCGATCGCCTCTGCAGCTTTTGTTTTTGATCCCAGCACTGAGACAATCAAATAACACATTTTGTTGTCGGGTTTTTACATTCCATAAAATCGCACCTCTTCTCTGCTGATGTCTGGTGCAAACAGATGATAAATAAGGGAGAGTGTCTCCATTCTAATGATGGGTGTGGGAATCAGGCTCATGCTAACTTACAGTGGCTGAGATTTAGAAAAGAGAGCCGTGCTTAAGCATGGCTTTTAAATCTGAAAGAAAAAAAAAAAGGATCCATACGCACTTTTGGGCCAGAGTTTTATGCAGGATATGGTGGATGTGGATTACTGAACCTTTCTGAATATAACTTGATAGATGTGCATGTGAGAAGAATGCAAATGCCCAGTGCAGTCAGGATCAGACTCTTTAGTTCAAAGTCTGCATGACGTTAGGATGCACTGATTTACACCAATGCTAAAATAATACAGGTTTCTCAAGTTAACTGATTCCCTTAAAAGTTTGGTGATTTTCCATCCTGACTCGTATATTCGTTTTGGCACTGGAAGCATTTAGGAAACACAGAAACTCAACCACCAAGTAGCAGGTGCTAAAGTCACCAACGCTCTGCTGACTCATTAACTGAAGAGCTCCAAACCTCCTCTGGTGTTAACATCCGCACAAAAACTGAGAGCCAGGAGCTTCATGGCACGGGTTTCTGTGGCCAAGCAGCTCCTGTAGGTGTACTGTGCAGGTGGCCCAGTACTTTTGTCCATTTAGAGCATGTACTTGGCTTCCGTACAAAGATTGCAACAAAAAATGGGTAAATAGCTTGAATTATTGGACAGACATGAACAAAGAAAGTAAAAAAAAACTTCTATCTCAAACCGAGCTTTAGGTGAGGCCTGATTACATGCTCCACAGTTATTCTCTATTTTTGTCCAAGTACAAAGAAAAAAAAAAAACACTGCAGGCTGTGTCGAGCGGAAGTATGGCAGACTAATCAGGATACAATGCAGGGATATTTTTAGGCAGCTTGAAGGGATTCTAATAAGCTGTTTCTCATAAATAATGAAGCACTTTGTAACTATTTGGCACCTTTTTCAAATATTTTCTAGACTAGTAAAACTAGTCAGAGAGTTCAGACCGGATAAATGAATACTAACTTCATCCACCATACTGAGTTACAGCCTGCATGGTCTCACAGTCTCACTTTACCTCTATTATCCTGTCCTTGGGCTGCAGGCCTGCTCTCTCTGCTGGAGAGTCTTCGTCCACAGCTCGGATGTACTGTCCCGGCCGCCCCCGCTCACTGTGCAGGTTGAAGCCATATCCGTTGGTGCCTCGGCTGATCACACAGAGACGTGGCCGCAGTTCGGCGTGCACCTCCTGGAAGAGACAACAGAAGAGAAGCAAGATGTAAAAAAATATGTATGTGACATGCGTTGGGTATACACCAACATGTACCTAAACACACATAAAAATACCTCCACCATGGGTGTCTGTTCAGGAAGAACAAGAGGCACAAAGATTATGGAGAGCTCCAGTGAGTCGTTAACCATGAATATAGAGCCCAGGTTGAACATGCAGCTGGCTGCTGCATGCTGGTTTGTTGTCCACTGTGTTTTTGATAATCAAGAGTAAACTGGAGCTGCTGTTTGAGCCCACGTAACTCCATCTGCTCAACAGGAAGGAAGGAGATCTCAGAGGCATGTGATTGGAGGTCCGCTGGAAAGGGTTTTTCAAGAAAATGGAGGGAGGCAGGAGGGGTAGACGTGGAGGGCTCTAAGGAAGGAACCGGTTCCGGTGTGGTCCGCAGCCCAACTCATTTCAGGGTCTGCAGGACAATGGAAGCTGGGTGTTGACCTCTGACCGCCTCTCCCCTCTCCCTGTCCTATCCAGTCGTGCTGCTGGGATGGCAGGAAGAGTCAGAGCCGTATTGTCATTCAGGAAAAAACTCGAGCTCGGTCCCAGAACCTCCCTTCCGCTGTATGGATGAAGCAGTTTCTTTATTTAGCAAAGGAGAACTTTAAAGGCTTTGTCATCAAAGGGGTCAAAACAGCGCATGAAGTGACATACGGGAGCACTGGTCAGGATAATCTTTGTCACTGTGACCAAATCTGACCCGGCACTCCCTCCACATCAGAGCGGCTGTGCGTCCCCGCCCTCGACCAACCGAACACTCAAAGACAATGAGCCAGCTCTATAAATAAAACCAGGTATGTCGGTATGAATGACTCACTTTCTACAGGAAGTTCTTGCAGCAGCCTTATTGATTATAATCACTTTAAAACATAACTGAACTGTGGGCATTATAATAACCGAGGCAGTCTGACTCAACATGATAAAACTTGACAGCAGCACTGAGTGACTTCACCGTATTATGTAAGTCAATTATTCTGAGCATCCACCTCCGCCACCTCTCCATAAAGCACCTGAAAAAAAATCTCATTTCCAGGTGTAACAAATGGGAAACATGTTCATGTTAAGAGATGCATAAATTCCTATTAAACCTTTAGGAAAACCCAGAAAGTGAATGATACACAAACAGGGGAATTAAAAAGTAAACTGTGTACTGGCGAGTCCAACAAACGGTCAACGCATCGCCTGACAAATGAGTTTGATTTTGGGAATTAATGAAAAAAAGATGCTCTTCCTCCTGCGAGCGGTTTGCGTGCTGAAGTAGAAAGGCTTCATTTCTGCATAATAATACAGCTGCATCTAGCTTGAAAGTGCCACTCAAAAATATTTGGGGGGAAATATTCTCTTTTTATTTCTGTCAGAAAATTAGATGAGAGGACGGCTTTAACCTACGGGTGATCCGTGTTTATGAACGTGAAGAAAAATCAGGGCGAGAACACATTATTTCATGTTTCATGTATAAAAACTAAAGTATAAAATCTGTTGACTGCAATCAGCCCAAAAGCAAACAGAACACACATATTTGTCATTTTCCCTTCGTTAGTTTTGTATATACCTTAAAAAAAAGATAATGTTCACTTGAAAAATGCAAGAAACCATCCTCCACAGGACGCGTTTGTACTAAGCCACCACGATAAAGGATAGAGCAACAAAAACAGGATACATCACACCGCACAGCGTCGCAGATGCAGTGTGACGTCTGAAACGTGAAGGCACTAAACTGCACTCTGTCCCCATCAGTGATGAAGGACTGGCCATCTCTGTCTCTTTCGAGAGCCCCCTGTGCGGCAGGAGTGTGTGCTGAACACTGCACGCTGCCGATCAAACGTGCTCCCCGATAAGAGCCCTACAGCAACGGTTTGACACACTGGCAGCTGATTACACAAAAACATTTCACATTTCTCAATCTTTATCTTCTAGCGTTACACCCAAAATAAAAGGAAAAGCAAACCCTCCCTTTAGGAGGCATTTAAAAGTACAGGAGACCGTGTTTTATAGCCTTTATTTAGTTTGGTGGTTCATTTAGCGGCAGTACATCTAAATTAGTGGCCTTCCCTCATTTGAAATCCTGAATAACAGAACGCTATGTGCTATTCGTCTGTGTGGTGGCGGCACAGTGAGGCTTTATCTGTATAAAAGGCTGGTGCTCCCCACAAATGTGATTACAAGTTATCATCTACTGGATATAAGAGCAAAGAGTTCTCAGCCTGTGTGATCCACAGTCACTCAGTTCACCATTTTAAACCCCCCCCCCCCCCCAAAAGTAGGTGAAACATCCAGTGCCATCCAGACACACTGGACTGAGACGGCCTGACGCTCATCGGGTGCGCCGGCTGACATTAGGAGTTCCTGCTTAGGGAAGAGAGGGCGAGAGAGTCTCTGGCAGGGACAACAGAGGAGGGTTTGTGTCAGAGAGGAGTGGAGGGCCGAGGAATCTCCACGCGGGTCTGAAATCTGTGGAATCTGCTGAACACACACGAGCCAGGAGGGCAACTGAAGATGCCAAATGTGCCTGTGTGTGAGTGTGTGTGAGTGATTATGTTGCTGCTGTACATTGTTCATATTACTTGTCATCAAGCTCTGGTACTGATAAACTCTGGTTATCATAGTTAGTAAATGAGGTGCAGATATGCTGGACCCATAGGACAGAACATTCATGCGATCAGCTGAGACCTGCAGTTAAATTAAAGCGATATGCTGAACTCTCCTTTCTGTGCAGTGACACAAACTTTGTCAGACAGACTCAGTCTTGGCCTGAGGTCACCTTAGATTAGGAACAAATACTTTACTCGGTTTAGGGCACGTCCCAGTGCAATGATTACAAAGAGCTACCAGAACTTTTTCTCTAATTTTACACATTTCTTACAATTTAAGCCCAAAGAACTATGCTGACCTCTTTCTTTCACTTACTACAGAAGCATGTCTTTATCATGAAGTGCAGTTCCACTTCCGTTTCTTATATTATTAAACGTGTAGTTAAACTTCTTTTCACTGACAGAAAGGGAAGTTTCACTGGCACAGTCCATTTGAGATCAGAGAGGCCCGTGTGTGGCCCACAGTGTAAAACGAGTGACATCCCTGTCCAAGCAGCAACCTCTGGGACTGGAAAATAAAGCTTGTGCAAAAGCAAAGTCAGTCCAAATACACTGAATACCCAACAACACAGCAGAAATGCACAATTTCAGCTAAGTACAAAAAGCTTTTAGTACTCGCAGCTAATTTCAATTTTTTTTAAATAAATAAACCTGTTTATACTAAGGCTTAAAATTACACATTACTGGGGGTGTGGCAGCTTTGACTGACGATCAGCTGGTGGATGGATGTTCCATCTCCGCCTGCGCGGGTTCTCTCCGGATACTCCGGCTTCCACCCCCAGCATCCATAGGCATGCACTATGCACGTTAAGTTAAATGGTGATTCTAAATTGGATGTAGATGAATCTGACATTGAGTCTGAATGGACCATGTTCCGCACCTCCATTGCGGAGGCTGCTGCTCAGAGCTGTGGCTGCAAGGTGGTTGGTGCCTGTCG
>JAVDPK010003044.1:93222-107232 GCA_034780415.1 Cichlasoma orientale | reverse complement strand
TCTGCTTAGGCTGCTGCCCCCGCGACCCGGCCCCGGATAAAGCGGAAGAAAATGGATGGATGGATGGATGGATGAATCTGAATGTTACTGTGAGAGGGAATGGTTGCCTGCCTCTTCTGATAGGCTGGTACCCCGCCTCTCTTGCCCTATGACAGCTGGATTCGCTCCAGTTCCCCCACAACCCCGAGTTAGATAAGCAGTTTGCAAGGACAGCGTGGTGGCTATGTCCATCTTTCATATACAGTCTTTGAGGCTGCTTCCTCAGATTTTGTGTGGTTGCAGTAAAGCCAAAGAAGAAATACAAGGTGCCCTCTTCTAACGTGACACATGATACATCATCTCACCCATGAAAAAGAGCCTTTTGTCCAACAGAACGGTTTCAATTACACGAAATGTGACTTTCTCACTTTGTTTTGCCATCATAATATTTCTAACTGCCACACACTCCATTTGTGTATTGTGTAAACTGTTCCTCTTGACACAAAAATGAACAGAAAAAAAAAAAAACAGTTTCACCATGAACGCACACTCTCCAAGTGACACACACTTTCCCTCTGAGGAGGGAAGTGCTGAACAGGAACTGTTGACACATCTTTCCTCAGTATGCTTCCCCCTGTGCTGGCTTTACTTCTCAGCATGAGACAGAAATCAAGACACAAACACACTCAAGATGTGTCGCCATATGCGAGGTTAATAAATGAAACCTGTCCAAAAACCACTTGGACTGAAATGCCCAGAAGGGCAGATCTGACCTTCTCATAGACGACACTGATGGTGTGATCGTACTACTGGTGCAGAAGCGAGCGATGCAGTAACATGTTACTTCACACAGTCCTGCAGTTATTAGCCTACTTGTGGCTCCTGTTACTGAAACAGCATTAGCACTGACTTAGTTAAGTAACACTGGCCAGTCCACACAAAGTGAAACCATTTTTTTTTCAGTAGGAAGGCAGTTGCATAATATTTGTCTGCATCTAGAGAGATCGCTATTGAAAAAAAAACTTCACAGCTGCTGCCTGCAGGTTTTCACTCTCATACACCTTCTTCCAGGCAGCTCGTGTGTGCGGGGCGGCTTCTATCTCCACTGCACACACTTTGGCGACTAAAACGGAGCGTTTGCTTTGAATACCAATCACTCCAAGACAATACCAGGTCCCATTTTAATATTCCTAAACCACACTCCTGAGTCACACGGCTGCCTCACAAAAAAAAAAACGCACTGCAACTGCTCCCTTAATGAAGCTGCTTTTAAGATGCAGAGCGAACGGTTCCCCCACCCAGGCTTACGTGGCTCTCTTTAACACTTGTTTCTGGCTTTCCTCAGGAAGCTGTGATAACCAGGAGATAAGATGTGATGGCAAAGTTCAACTTGCAGGCCTCTGACTTAACAACAAGCAGCACTTAAAAAAATAAACAAAACATTGCATGGGGGAGATGATGCTGAAAATGAAGCCGCAAACTACCACGATAATCTTGTGTTTCATGCTCGTGACAGTTACCACTGAATCAAACATTATGTTCACCCGTGGGAGGCAGACATAAGCTTTACCTAAATGCTTACGCTGATGTTAGTTAGGCAATAGTTACTCAAGCAGTAAAATTTGATGCTGAAAAATTAACCAAACGATTAAGTGCCACAAACTGCAGTTCCTTTAATGACCACTTGAGGCTGGCTCTGAGAGCGAGTCAATCCCCATAGACTCGCATGTTAAAAATCCCCAAATTTAAAGCAGAAATAAGCATGTTTACAGCCTTTTCCCCTCATAAAAGCTATATGAAAAGAGCATTTATTTTGCAACTTAGTCATTTAAAAGTTTTAAGGCTCAAACTTTAGAGCTCTTTCAGTGCTATTATCTGACAAATATTGCTGCTTGTTGTGCCGAATCCTGATAGTGATCAAAGTAATCACAAAGAGGTTGCAAAGAGGTACCATATACCTCCTTCCAATCAATTTCACGCTAGAGACTGCCAGCAACTTTCAGCAACCACTCAACCAGTTGGACAATACATATTTTTCCGTAGCCTCCAGGTAGTTGCCAATCAGTCTCTAAGTATCTGTGTCCAAGCGATGCATTCATACAGTTTACGGACGCCCCTTCCAAACCAAGCTTCCTAGGATTAGCTGATAGCTTAGCACTCCACCTTCTGGTCCAAATATGGTCCACGTCTTACTCCAAGTCGTGGTTTCGTAGGGAAAGGCATTCGTTTTAAAGTGTGTAGCCAAAAAAAAAAAAAAAGTACTGCACAAAGAGGAATGTTGGCCTGATGATGGCTCTGGAGTAAACGTCAGTGGATCATCAGTTCAACCTGAAGGGGTGGGGAGTATGGAAATCCATCCAATACTTGCCAAGATATTTCTGTCTAGCAAAAAGCAGCAGGCCAAATGACAGGCACACACTGCCAACTACAGAGCCCCGAGTTCCTATAATAGCTAAAATTGATTACACATCAACAGTCACTCAGGGTCCTCATTTTTGCCTTGGAGGTAACAGCACTTGAGTGACAAGCCAGACTGACTGATTAGGATCTTTTGAGAGACCCTCGTGATACCCATCCATCATGTTTATCACCTTCTTACTCAGCCCAGAGAGTTCAGCATCTGCCTGCTGATACTGTTAGACGGAGGAGAGCTGCAGTCGCAAGCATGGAAAGAGTAATGTGTGTGAGAGATGCCAGAGGCTGCAGCTCTGCCACTCAGTTACTTCATATTTTCCCAGCACTTGGCCAGTGGTTTGATCTCTAACTACAGGCCTCAATAAACACTTCAGGACATCTATTACTGTACGCTTGTGTCATTCCTGCGCAACTCAACTACTCCTTTTGTTTCACGTACTCGGGAAAATAAGAAGGCCGCATGCTGAAATTTCCTATTGCATAAAAGTGTTCTTCGCCCCGAGCAGCTGCTTTCGACTGTCGAACACGTCCAATAAAACTCACGTCCTGCAAATCGTCAACTGCAACCTGTCACACTCAGCTGGGCTCTGAATGCAGATGTCATCTAAAGCAGTCTCGCTTTCATCTTTCTTTTTGCTGATTGCTTCATTCCCCCCCCCCCTCCCCCCGTCGTTCTCGCAAAAGAGGGAAGCTCTCCCATGAGTTGGGCCTCTTTGATCAGCATAAAGAATACGCACTAAAACGACACACTGCAAGGCACCGTGGTTACTCAGTGACATGACAAACTGCTGACCTCCCGGTCCTTGTGATTGTCATGTGTAGTTTCTGATGGAGATTAACGGCCTCAAGGGCAGACTCTATAAATGTTTGATGTAAACCTGGTTCCTTTTTAACCACAGCACAAGTTTTGTCCTCTTGAGTGTATGGAGCACACCACTCTCTCAGGCAGGATGGGGGTGTTGGGTTTCAAGCTGGACCATTAAACCAGCTGCGAGGCAAGCGGAGAGCGGAACAAAGCACCCTACTGTCCCCCCCTCTTCCATTTGAGGATGGGACAAACTGGCCCTACAAAAGATACCAAAGAAAGGTTTTACAGAGGGTTCTCGTTACAATGAACTCTTTAGGGGGAAGGCCTGAAAACAGAACGGTAATGTCAGTCAACACAGCAGGGGCACACACACTGATAAAGTGAAGGCTCGGCCCCCGCTTAAGATGTTTGACAATGGCGCTATCAGGGTCTGCTTTTGCTCAAGAGGGTTTTGTTGCTCATCTACCTTTCAGTCTTCATTTTTAAACTCATGATAGCATCAGATCCACCCGATGGTTTCATTCCATCACAAATCAGCAAGTTTTTATCGCCTCGGTCAGTCTACCTGTGCTTGATGCTCCACCCCCCGTGGGCCTGAGTGCTGCGTGAGTCCAACAAACTCAAGCACCTCCCGCATACAAATATGCATACGTGCACAGCGATTAATGTAAGAAAATGCATTAACAGGAAGAGAAAATATAGAAAATAAAAGAAGTCGGGCTTTAAATTTGCCTCTCATAAAGTAGAACATGCAGAAGTGAGCAGGAGTCATATCATGGTAAAAATAAATTACCCTATATTACATTTTGAGTACAGCCTGTGAGAGGCAATAATTTGAACTACATTATCTCATTATGTATTCAGTGAGTTATACTTTTTTATTTGAGAATGTACAGTACTGTGCAAAATTCCTGAGCAACCCCTAATTTCCTTATATTTTACTAGGAAATAGGTGCAGCGATTTATTGAAGCATGTGCAAACATAACGTGTTTGAATGTCAATATTTGGTGTGACCACTTTTATTCTTCAGCACAGCCTGAACTCTCTGAGGCAGCTTCCTTGTCATGTCTTTAAGGAGTCTTCAGGAATAGCTCTCCAGGCTCCTTGAAGGACATTCGAAGCTCTTCTTTGGATGTTGGCTACCTTTTGTTCTGTTCTCTGTCAAGATGATCCCGCACTGCTTCAGTAATGTTGAGGTCCGGGCTCTGCAGAGGCCAATTTATGACTGCTAGTGTTCCACTGTGTGCTTTTCTATCCAGGTTTGCTTTTACTGCATTGGCAGTGTGTTTGGGATCATTGTCATGCTGAAAAATGAAGCCATTACCAATCAGATGTTTTCCAGATGGTGTTACAAGATGGAACAAATTCTGACGGTACTTTTCCGCTTTCATAATTCCATCAGTTTTGACAAGATCTCCAACAGCACTGGCTGAACTGCAGTGCCAAACCATGACAGAGCCTCCACCGTGTTTTACAGATGGCTGCAGACACTCACTGTTGTTCCTCTCTCCTGACCTCCTTTGTACATACAGTACAAAAGTTTGGACACACATTCATATGAATGTGTGTCTGCTACTGTACTATGATTTGAACTAAAAATGACATCACTCCATCAGACCTGTTGCCGCTGATTTTCAGTCCAGTTCTTGTGTGATGTGGCATTCCTCAGCCTTTTCTCCCTGTTTCCCTTCCTCAAGAATGGCTTCTTTACATTTTTCCTGGCATTTTCATAAGATTCAACTAAGAGAAAAAAAAAATGGGAACAAATGATTTTTGTGGCACGCTGTAACAAAGTAACAAAGATACATTTTAAAATTGTTTCTTTGCTAAGTTGTCTGTTATGTGTAGACACAACACTGGTTAGGTGCCTTTTTCATGCTTTAATGACTCATAGGTCAGTGTTACTGCAAGTGTCTTAAAGAACAAAAAGTGCATTCCTTTGAAAACGGTCAGGTACAAAGACTGGACTGAAAAAAGCAGCCAGCGTCCAAAAAAACTAAAGAAACGAGGGGTGGCTCAAGACTTTTGCACAATACTTCAGCTAAAACTCACTCTTTGATGGTTTCTGCCTAATAAAATGATTTTCCAGTTTTATCGTCTAGACTAGCTGCACCTGCGCCTGAGTAAACTGTGTAGGTGGAAGGAAATAATGATGACATTAACAGGGCCAAGAGATTAAGTGTTACCACTCAAAGCATGCCAAAGGGGCTGTGGTGCATTATTAAAGCCATACTTAGTTAAGAAGAGCAGTCATTTAAAGTTTTTTTTTTCCCCCTCATGATGGATTCTCCTTGTGTGACAAGTTAATGTAAGCAAACCTTAAAATTAGAACAGGAAGGGCTGTCTCTCTTCAGAGCTGCACAGGAAATCTCTTTTGTATGTTTGTCATGTGTGCTACCCACAGAAATTTAAAAAAAAAACCAAAACACTACCATCGTCGTCACAAGCAACCAAAATTGAGGAAAGAGGACTCAGTGCATTAGAAACTGCTTAGTTTCACTATCAGTTAGCTTTTTAAGTTGGAGGGTGTTTTGAGAAACTGGACAGCCTAAAATGTCAAAAATGTTAAGAAAAATTGCCGTTCACCTCTTACGATGACCTCGTCAGGTATGTTATTTTGTCTGAGTGACAATCCAAACTTCTCATCAAGATATATTTACAATTTTATTTAATAAAAAACACGGTGTAAGAAGGGCCGTGGACAGCGAGGGGGGCGGGGGCGTCTATTTCAGGGTGCACAACGACTCATTTCCCCCTCCACCCGTGGCAGGGCGCGGCGCCCCGGCTCATTGTCCGGCCGGGGTGGTGAACCTTCAGCAGAATGGAGAGCGAAATGGAATGTGACATTGTAGAGTCTCCATCCAGTATCCCACGGGACCCAATCACCAGGCAGCGACCACGCCACCCACACACCCGCACAGTTAGGGTTCAGGTTCCACCCCTGACCTGGGCCACAGCGGCCTTGGCCGTGGGGACAGTGGCGCTGTTGTTTGGCTGGTGTCACAAAGGTTTCAGTGGAACAGAGCGCTGTTAATTGCATGATACACTGACGCCATTGATTATTTATTACCACCACGATCAATACAACAGTGCACTGCTGGTACGGCTTTACTGCAGACATTCACACCGGAGTGCTCCTTGACAGCTTATCCTTTTACCAGTTTATGGCTCACTGACATTTAAGCAATGGCGTATGTGAACATGTGTTGGCATTAAAAAAAAGCTAATGCTCGTTTCTCCTGATGACCTAAGGGTTCAAAACAAAACCGCGGCAATTTCCCGGGTTGAAGAGCATTGGCAGACCTTCATTGCGCGCCCTCGCTGCTCTCTACCCTCACTTCCTGTCCTCGGGCTGCTGTTTGCTTTCCTCGTCTCGCTCTTAACCTGATATTACAACAAAGTGCGACGTGATTGCCTTGCAAAACATTCCTGATGCTCTTGTCATCTTAAGCAACATTATGTGATAAAACACTTTGAGTTTCATGTGATTCCCACCCATAAGTTACACAAAAACAGCAAACAGTTAAAGTGTACTCAGCACCAGCGTCTAGCAGCGGTTACTAAAACACTAACTAGATCCATATTAACAGAGAATCAACTGGAACTGTATCATCTATTTTGGTTATTCACTTTAACTTTAATTGATCTGACATTATACAGGTGTTCTTAATCTGTCCCGTATCTAACAAACAAAGGGCAGAAAAGGGTGAGTCCCAAACCTTCTCACACAGACACATAACAACCAGTACATACAACACACATTAGAGCACCCACACAGAACAAACAGACACGCAGGACATGCCCGAGCGTACGAGCGACAGCGTGCGACCGGGCAGAATGAATCATGCAGAATATCTGATCCTGTGAGACAAACACAATGACACGCACTCCACTGGCCAAACACAGTCTTGAACAATACCTGTCACAATGAAAACCAGCGTGGCAAACGTACAAATTATCAGCTGGACGTACTGTTTACTGAGAACCGTAACTCAGTGTCCATTCCTGGAAGAACCCTTCCCACCTACTGTAGGGTGCATTAGCACTCATAATGCTGCATGTATATGCCCTATGGTGAGATTGCTTCCCCAGCATTTAGGGCACAGTTTACTCTACAATGGGAGTGTTCTTGCAGGCCACGGGGGTGGAAAGAGGATCAAGATGACGAGGTGGTAGAATCTTTAACCGACAACAATGACAGGAAACCAGCACAGGCCAAGACTCCCCTAGACGCCCGCAAGCAGCCAGAAGCACACCCCTAACTATGCTGGCTCAAAGAGTGGGTGTAGGTGTGGCCACTTCAGCCTCGAATGCATGACAAAGATCACTGCGAGCTGGCTACTTATCTATTAAGAGAAAGTTAAATTTATCCTGCAGCTGCCTCTGAAGGGATTGCATCAGACGTCAATGAATGACAACAAAGTAGAGACAAATCATGAAAACTTGGGTGAAGTTCAGCCACTGTGGGAAGCAGGATTTTTATGGCAAAAACCAACTTGACCGTCTAAGCGAGGCTATTGAAGAGACAATTAAAAAGACTTATGTAAATCCAGCACTGCAGGCCATACTGTGGACAGCATGCAAATATAGACTCGATCCTCCCACACAACAGTTTTTGAGGATGATTTGTTTAGAGAAAGCATGTTATCTTGCCGAGTTCAAGAACTGTGCTTTCTATGTACAGCCTGAAAAAAAAAAGAAGAAGAAAGAAGAAGAAATAGCCACGTATGTTCTGGGAAGGTCTTGAGGTCTTTAATAAGCAGGTTTTATATGAAAGTGCAGATTAGAGGAGAGAGAAGTGACAAACAGCCGGCACGTCAACATATGAGTCTCTTTCTTGGCTCAATTTAGGCCTCCGCAGTTTTTGTGGTTTCTGTCGGCTGTACTTACACACACACACACACCCCTTGGGAACACTTTCCTCTGTACACAATCTTAACTAGATGCAGTCAATTACATCTGACACTAGCAGCTCTGCCTCTCCCTTTAATTGGTGTTTAAAGTCAGGCTTAAGCAAGCAGCAAGCAGTCAAGTCCTCAAAACGTCCCTCTTTGACGCTCTCGCACTGCAACCCGAAGCAAACAGACTTCATCTTAAAACACATTATGGAAAAATAAAAAGAGCAGCACATCTTCCCACAGTCCTAGATTGTATTCCAATAACTTGAAAAACAACTAAGAACATTAAATTATCAAAATCCAGCAGATGCCAATAATTTTTGTGTTGACTGAGCAAATAACTTGCTTATTGTTTCAGCTCCGGTTTTGATGGGATGTTATACAACCGCCTCAAATCGCTCAAACAATTGAGGTGGTCCACAAATACATTCTCATCCCCTCTTGCAGTACGAGCTCAGACAAGAGCGTACTGGGCACACTTCACTGACCTCCACAACAGCAGGGTAAAAATTTTACAGCCTGGTAAACAAGACGCCGACCTTTGGAACCGCCGATGTGTTTTTGTGTGTTTTGTTCCACGCTGACGACAGCGGCCGGGCCGATCACTTCAACCTTCATCTCCACTCATCCAGTTTTTTCGCACCTCGCTTTCTCACTCTCGCCTACCTCCATCCTCGCACATATACACACACACACACACGCGCACACAAACGCACTTCACACAAAACTGCACAAACACAGGCGCCATCAGTGTAACCATGGAAACCGAGGCTCCTCAGCTTCCGGGGAGGGCGTTGCTTTTCGAACCCTCTTTTGTGTCCCTTCGGAGATGAAGCCAGACAGGCGCAGTGTCCGTGTGGCTGCTAAACCAACGCTGTGTTTTTCAAGGCTGTACGTGTGTGTGTGTGTGTGTGTGTGTGTGTGTGTGTGTGTGTGTGTGTGTGTGTGTGTGTGTGTGTGTGTGTGTGTGGCTTGGCAACAAGGCTTGGGACAGGAATGCCGGACAGGATGTAGGAAGAAAATTCCAGAAACAGTAAAGTCAATGCCAAACACACCCTGAGTTGCCTGTGACTGCAACATAGAAACAAGCAGATTTTAAACAGCATCCCTGGAGTCCAATTTACACACTCACACACTCTACTGTGTCCCCAAATTGTTTCCTCAGCCTGTGGTTTGTGCCTTTACACAAAACAGAAATTCCCAGCTATGCTCCCGACTCACTGCATGGTCTCCGCATGCTAAACTCTGAGAGACAGCTGGAATTAAAAAAAAAAAATCCAAGGGGTGAGAATGAATTTGTTAGGAGTGCTGTCGTTTGTTTCCCACTGGATTGCGTGCCAGTGTGCACTGCACTGCCACAGCTCCATTAGGCCATCTGTGGAGACTATTGAGAGTAAACACAGGAACAATCGCTGTATATTCCTAGGACAAACAACATAACTGAGCAGTGCTCAAGTGCTGTGCACAAGCGTGGGCTGTTGCTATTTTCATGCGAAGGGAAAAAAAAGAATCTTAAATAAATACCAGAAACATGATTCCAGAAAGTCCTGCATGCTCTGGATATGTGAATGCTGTTATTATTCTGTAAGTATGAGAGAGAGAAAAAATATGCAATGTGACAAATGTCAGACTGTGTCAGCTGAGCAGCAACGTCACATTTTTGAGATGAATAATTTCAGTCGTTTCATCAAGGGAAGCGATCGCCCCGTGCTTCTTAGATGTGAGCACTTTCTTTGTTTTGTGCTGTATCTCTTCAAGTTTAGGCAGCTGACTGAACGAGGCAAACTGAACTGGTCCTCAGGTGACAGGATTTTTACACATTTACAGAAAAACATTAGCTAACAGATTTGGTTACATATTTTCTTCTGGTCTGCAGTGCTGTTAATCAGTCTGGACTGGTGTGGCTGTAGAGCTGCGTGCCTTATAATGGAAAAACCTGGTTGCTCAGAAACCACAAACTATTTTCTTTTTGTAAAACACTCAACGACAACAACAAGCAAAAAATCTGGCCCCGATCCATCTGATTACAACATCTACAGACCAGTTTCAAAGTTACCTTTTATAGGAAAACTTTTGCATAAGACTGTTTCTAATATTGGTGAATGTTTTATTTTTGTACTGCTTCACCTAAGTGCAGCATTTGATACAGCAGACCATAAAATTTTGAGTGTGAGGCTGCAGCACTGGGATGCAGTGATTTAAGTTATATCTAATCAATCAAAAATGCTTTGTTTTTATTGGTGACTGTGGAGTTCCTCAGGGTTCTGTAGTGGGACCTGTCTTTTTTGCTATATATGCTAACTCTTGGCCACATTATACAGACATGCTGAGACATGCTATGCTGATGACAAACCGCTCTATCTCCCAGTCAAATCCACAGACTCAACAAACCTCTCCAATTTTACCAAGTGTCTAATCAACACCAAGAAGAAGAATTAAACTCAGATCAAACAGAAATTCTTACCATTGGTCTAGACAAGCTGCGTGCAAGCATGAAGTCCTCCCTTGGTCCTTTATCTTGGTGTGCTATCATTGTTATTATTATCAATTTTAAAAAAAGTAAATAAGGTCACCCAGTCCTGCTACCACCACCTGAGGAATATCTGAAGATGATCAATGCTGCATTTTTTCATACTCGGGCTATCATTTATGCATTATTTCCTCTCATTTAGATTATGCTCTTTTTAACAGGTATCAATCAAAAATGAATAGACTTCAACTTTTTCAAAATGCAGCAGCAGGACTGCTTACAACATCAGTTTTGATGACTCTACACTGGCTGTTCAGTACTTTTAGAACTGATTTTAAGATTTTTAATTTTTCTTTTAAAGCCCACACAAAAATGACAATATTTCATTTTGGAGTGATTTTCCATCTTTCAATACCCATGAAGGAAAATGAGGGCATCCCCTCATTAAATTGCAAATTAAAACATCTTCCAGTTAATCAGCACTTTATTCTTGACTTCAGCTTCAGAAGGTCATTATAAATATCCACTGAGCAATAGCACATGCTTGCTTTTGGCTTAACTCATATTATATTAAAGAAAAAGGAAAGCTTAGCAGGTCCTTCTGTCTCTGCGATAGCTGCCGGCTGTGCATATTATGACCCTTCTTTCCACCCACAGTTAAGTACGGAGGATGAGCACCGCACATAGACACAAACAGCCTTGGGGATAAACATCCGAGATGCTGCAGAGAGGGACACAGATGTTCCAGACTGCTGGGACCCTCGTCCTCTTGAGTGCTTACACTCGAGTAACAACAAGTGGCTGACACAGACTGAGAATGTTCCCATAACTTTTAAACAGAATAAGATCAAAGGTTAAAAAGAAGAAAAGAAATAAGTCACTTAGTGGGATTCATTTTCTGCAGTTCAAAAAAAGGCACCAAACTATTTCCTGGTGTTTGTTGTGGGTGGCTCACAAATGTAAGTTATTTGTTTTGGTCGTTTTCTACACTGAGGACACATTTTTCTCCCCCAGATCTCTTTTTTTTACTGCTCAACTTGGATGCGTCACTGCGCTCAGACTTTCAAGTAAATTCTCTTTAACACCCAATGATTGAAAAACATCAGGAAATAAGTGATTTGAGATAAGAAAGGGACAGTTTGAAGGGGTCCTGATCCAGTTTGGCCCCTGTTTTCATGATCCCTGAGCCTTTCACCTACAGTAAATGTCCAGCCAGCTAACCCTGCCCACAGCCTGGCAGCACAAGGGTGCAGCTGTCAGAGAGCACCTATTATCTGTAGGAAGCTTTATTGAAATTATCAGCATGAATGTCATAAGTGACTTAAGTGGCATAAGCATAGATTCTGGGTGAGGATGCCGGGGATAATGCCCCCAATAAAAACACAGAAGGGGGGGGGGGGGGGGTTTTTTTTTTTAAGTTATGGGAAAAAAGTTGATCTGTGGCAGAACAAATGGAAATAGAACAGAAAGAAGGAAAGCCTCACAGTTTGAAGTGCCTAATTTTGTGTTTAAACATTGGTGCACAATTTACCAGAAAGGCAGGAATTTAACTGTTTAATGTAAAAAGGAGTTGGAGGAGATCTGAAAATGAAGGCTGACACCACGAAGACACTTCTCACCAGCACAGCTCTGACTCACCTTCTGCGAACTGATGCTCAGCTTCTTCTCCACATGTCCGTGGATTTCTCCGTTACTCTCTGGTACCGGCGTGGACTCTCTGGGTGTCTCCTCAGGTGTCTCCTCGGGTGTCTCCTCAGGTGTCTCTTCGGGTGTCTCCTCCTGCTTCACCACCTCCTCCTCCTCCTCCTCTCGCGGCTCATCTCCGTTTTCTGTCCCGTTCATTTCTCCATCCTCCTCCTTCTCCTTCTCCTCCAACACTACCACCACCTCCTCCTCCTCTTCCTCCTTCTTCTTCTCCTCCTCCTCCTCCTCCTCCTCCACCATCACCACCACCTCCTCCTCCTCCTTTTCCTCCTCGTCGAAGGGTAGCGGGACCCCGTCGGTGACAAACGCTTTCAGACACTTCAAGTTGTGTTTCTTCAGCAGCTGCTCCGTGTCCGGGTCCACCACTATGAGCTCCAGCCGGCCCATGGTGGCTCGTATCCGGGACACGACCTGCTGGTGGCTCTCGTTCTCCACGTCCTCCCCGTTCACGTATACCAGCCGGTCTCCGGCGCGGAGCCCCGAGGTTTCGGCAGGGCTGTCGGGCTCCACTAACCGGATGAACTGCCCCGTCTTACCTTTCTCTCCGTGGAGGTGAAACCCGTAGCCGTTGTCCCCCTTTTCCAGCGTGCAGAGCCGGGGGCGCAGATATTGGCTTTTGCTCGGCATGTTCGGCTTCACTCGCATTCACGCTGCTGCTGCTCAACCTGTTGCTCGTTCACTGTGGAAATGACTAGAAAGCCTCCCCAGGATGCTGCTGAGGAAGATTATGTGTGAATGAGAGGAACCCTTTAAAAAAAAAACACACACACACCCAACCCCTGCCCTGCTGAGGAGATCAGTCCGTGGGAATCGGTGGTGCTGCTGTTGCTGCTTTCTTTTCTAATGTGGGCTTTGCACCTGAGGTAGTGTAAATCCCGAGCGTGGCTCCTGCTCCTGTGCGCACTGGAGGTCCTGACCCGGAGACTGGGCTGAGGCCGATTAAACTCAACCAGCAAACGCTCCTTTTCAGTGTTGCTACAAAAAGTGGAAAAGCCACTCAGGAAGAGGGAGGTGCGTTCAATGAACGGCCCAGCTGGCAGCTTCATGCAAAGCAGAGGCCAGTGGAGGAGCAAATACAAACCGAGGCTGTTCAGAAAGAATGCATAATGAAGCATAATGATAAACACAACAAAAAAATATTTGAGAAAAACTAGTGTTGATTATTCCCCCAAAATACACAGAGTAATCCTGGAGATTTTGAAATGAATTCACATTTTTTTCCAATAGTTTTATTATTTTTACCTTTCTTACTGACATCTGAAATCACAGGTAAAACATTTGGTTGGTATTATCATATTCATTTCTCCCGCTGCTGTAACCTGCTGACAGAAATCATTCCACTAAAGGCTGCATTAAATATATGCAATATACAACTGTTATTATAAGAGTGATTGGGTGTTGATCGTAATCAAGCAATACCTAGTTATGATTTTCCGATTTTCCAGGTCACACTTAAAGGGGACTTGCTATCCTTTGGCAAAGACTCAGATCAAGTGCAAGTAATTCGCATGAGCAAAGATTGCCCTTAATACTCGGTTTCAGATATTTTTTCTGCTTTTGGCTCTGCATGATGTCAAAGTGAGTGAATGTACTTAATGTGATCATCTCATGCACGCAGGTTTGGCTGTGAGCACAGAAGCCCCACCCACCTGCTGTCCCAATCTTCTGTTTGTCAGGGGCAGCCAATCAAAACAAAAGAAAGTTAAATCATGCAAAGTACCTTAGTGGAGTCCAG
>JAVDPK010003044.1:75634-93212 GCA_034780415.1 Cichlasoma orientale | reverse complement strand
CACCCCCCCCCCCCAAAAAAAAAAAAATAAAACACGAAACTGGAAAATCATTAAATTTAAATGATCAATATGAACAAATTGGGTGTTTTAGGAGCTCTGCATTGCCAACTAATGATTCACTTCTGGGTCTGTGATCGTCTGTCAACAATAATCAGCATCAGTTTTCAACTCCACTGTCACCCCACAGTCCTCCTTGGCCATTCAGAGATATGAGTGACATGGCAATGAAAACAGACCCTGACAGGAAGCTGCTCGGCTAAAACCTCAGGCAGGATTTGACTTCTCATCCGAGAATGCTGCCAGACCTGGTTAGAGGACAGACGCAGGAGCTCTCAGCGGTATGCTGACCGCATGCAGCAGGGAGTTCAGTTGGTGATGGAAAGTCATTCAAATAATACATTGGTTTTTCACAGGAAAGGACAGAAAGCCTCAGTGTGTCTGCTGAGTGACTCACACTGTAGATGGATGTGAGTGAAAGAGGAGGCGAGCTGCCTTCAGGTGTACAGTGAATCACGACTGCGTTCCAAGTATTTCATGTCCTCTCGCTTCACCCCAACGCTCTAGTCCAACCTCACTGCAACCACAGACACACTGCGCATCCTTTAACATACGAATAATTATTTCTCTAACTGATAAAACACTTTACTTTTTCTAGCTGTGCATATTGGAGCATAAACAGGGCAGCTGCTGCCACACAGTGGCTCATTAACCACAGCACATCCTGCTGTTTATCAGCGACTCCCACTCAAACACACACACACACACACACACACACAAACACACACACAGAAACGCAGACGAGACAGACTTCAGTAAAGCAACAGCATGTACATTACAAAATATATATATTTTTATAGATAGTATGATAACAAAGCACTTTTTCATGGCACTTTGTGATCACTGTGACAACCTCTCAAGAGGGACAAATGTGACACAGAGCAAGTCTGACGAGCAAACATTCATAATGAACATTGTACAAAGAAAAGTGACGCACAAATACAGCTTCGCTACAGTCTACACACAGACATCCATCACCGAAGGGGACACGACAATGTTTGGGAGCGCTGTGCTGTTGCCGTGTGCGAGTGGCGAAAAGGCAAACGGCATGCGGAGGGAACAGCAGGAATAATCTCATTGTACTGTATGTAGCTCGGTGGGTGATGCTGCAGCACAGTTACATGTACAGTACTCAGGATGACGTTTCACTGGCCCTGAATTGAATGTACAGACAGACACAGAGTGGGTAAACGCCCTCCAAACGTTGGCTTTATTCTATCTAACAGCAGTACACATGTGAACAGATGGGATCATTTTAGCTACAATCTCACCGTGAGACTCAGACTCACTAAAATCTCCAAGAATAAAGACTGTAAGGCCAAAAAGGGATTCTGTTCACAGCTTGGTAAAACTGGGATTAAACAAACTAAGAGCTGCACAGCAAAATGCTACATCCACATCAACAATCTCTTCATTTTTCCCGTGCCTGCAGATGGATATAGCATTACAGTCTGCAGCTCCTGACTGGTAGCTTGATACAACTGTCACCACAAAAACCACAAATATCTCTACATGTGACATAAAAGGTTTAAATTCACATTTCAAATAAGGGATGGCAGCCAATCCAGATTCACTTTCATTCAGCCGAAAGCTCGGTGGAGAGAAGACGAGGACATCCGCTTCTCAGGTTTTGGTGCAGGGATTGGCTTTTATAAGAGACAGCAGACTTCTTTTTTTTTTGTTTTTTTTGTTTACCCTCCCTCCATGTTTCTTTATCTATGTGTGTCTCTCTCTGCCAGATTATCAGCATCAACTACAGGCCGCAGCAGCCAGTCTTGTGCTTCTGAGACTCGATGTAGTCGTGTATCTGGAACTTGGGCTCGTTCGGCTGCTGTGTTGCTCTGTGCTTCAGCTCCCTGACAGAGAAAGAAAAAGAGAAAGAGAGAGATGCAGGAAGTTAGATGCAGAGGTGGCGAATGTGTGGGAAGGAGCACAGACAGACTGGGAAAATAAAGAATATGAGAAATGAAGAGAAATATATCAGGATCTCTGCGCACTCACTGAGATTTTATCAGAACGCCTCGGGCATGATATCATTTAATCTGACATCCACTTAAGACTGCCATCGCATCAAGATAATAAATCACCTACATTAGTTTCATTTGCAGCTCTGGAAGCACACTTTACAAGCAGTCATTTCAGACTTCATAAGAACCTTTTTTTGAGATTTCCTTCCACTCTGTAACACAGGTGTGTACACATGGAATTCATTAAAATACAGCAATCACACGCTTATTATTTAGAGTCCAGAGGAAGCCTGAAATACAAACAGTCGCAGTCTAATGATAATTACAGACAACAGGAGCAAACAAACTAAACGAAAACCCGTGGTGTGCATTAGACGCAGAGGGAGGCTTGATTGCATCAAGTTAAAGTTACAGTGTGTAAAATGTTCGCCACTAGATGTCAGTAGAGTGCAGATTGCAGTCAACTGAGTTCTGTTTTCCTATCCCTCCCGATTCAAGTATATAATCCTAGCTACGGTGGCTTCTATAGGACAAACATGTTTTGGTCAGCCAAGAGAGCTCAAAAAATATTAAATTTAGACTATACCCCATAATGGTCGCGGCTGGCATGTTTCTGCTATTGTTTGGATCGGATCCTCCCTGGAGTTTTTCCCTATCTGTGGAAGGCTGTCAGTCCACTGTTTACCTCAGCTGTGAGAAGCGCCCACCCTTATTTACTCTGGAAGAGTCAACTTTGTGAAAGGAGTCCGATACAAGTCGATGAGTCTGACTGATGCCAGCGATACTGAGGTGAGTTGTTGAGGATATGCTAAACTTTTCTGTCAGTAAGCGCTGCTGTTTTTGTAGCTGTTAGCTGCTGTTAGCCTCTCTTAGTTGCCCTGTTTCCCGGTGTTAGTGAAACTGTCTTTGAAGTTGAGCTTGAGCTTAACATGAGCTGGCATAATGTTAGCTTACATCCAGCTGTTGTTGTTGTTTGGCCGACTCTTGTCAGCTGTCCGGAGACGGGAGGGTCGCATGTTTAATCTGCTGACAATAAGTAATTGTGACAATATTGGGAACAAATAAACATGTTTATGCAGGTTTTCATGCATTAGAGCCCTGACTTCAGTTCAGGAGATGAAGCTTGAGGTGACGAGGAAGAGAATGACATTTTATTAAGATGCCGGTGGTGTTGTCTCTTTCCTTTGCTTTTTTGGGGGAAGGAGAGTCCTTTTCTGATGATAAAACATAGGTATGAAGCCTCATATCATGAGTCTAAAGGTGCAGGCACGAATTTGCATGTTGCCATTCTCTAGCCACATATATAAAACACAATAAGTTGGAAGGGAGATGTACTTCATGGCCACTCTATCCAAATATAGTGGGGAACATGCCAGCTTCCACAAACAGGCACCTGCTCCTATGTATTTTAATAGATTAATTCTCAGTTTATGAGAACGCATACATCTTTTGGAAGACATAATTACACTCTAATCTATGTATATTTATGAGTACAATATTCTTTTCTTCTATTAAATAACCTCAACAAATTACTGACTGCACCTTTAATGTCAAAGAAAAGAACAACAACAACAAAAAAAACCCGAAGCACATTACCCAAAGGAGAACATCCGAGTAAACAACAAGAGGTCAGCCGCATGCATGAAGCAGATAACAACCCTCACGTGAGAACTCAGTGTGCAATTTAGAAGTCAATTAATTTTCCACTGCAAAGGGTTCTATCTGTAAAAGGACAATAGCTTTTGAAGATACGAGACACGATCAAACAGTTTCACGATTTTGACAAAAAAAGTGTCTGATTTGTGCAACTCCTTACTGCTTCCCGCGCCCATTTTTACGACATTCACTGGAAACCATTTTCTGTGCATGTGTGATGCAGGCTGGACCTTCTTCAGTGTGTCAAATCGGTAACCCTACACCTTGAATTTTATTTTCGAAAAGAGAATGATGTTTCAGAGAGCCAAATGCAGGGAATATAACTTTAAATACACTACAAGGCTAAAAAAACATTCACACTCCTACATCCTACCCATATGCAGCCATTAAAGATTTTACTCTAAAACTATGCATAAGCTATTTTATGAGCCTAGACACATCTGGGAAGACATCCCATTAGAGTTCAGAAACTTGCTCCAAGGATTTACTCTAATTCAGCCACAAAGATGATCCAGTTCATCCCAAAGGTGTTGGATGAGGTTATGGTCAAACTCCCCCAGACTCCAGTTTGTTGCCACAATGACGGCAGCATATTTGTATAAAAAACAAATGCTGTGACATTTTTTTCCATATTGCAACCACCCAAACAAACAAAGACAAACAACAGCAGACCACAAGTATGCAAATGTGCTTCTCATACTCATCTCATACAACCGCAACATAAGGAAAAACTACCAAATTAAGGTCAGAACTCTGACTTGGCCTGTCCAAAGCTCAAATTACTTTTTTCATTAAATTAAATTAATTAATTAATTAATTTGTGGGCTTTGAGTCAATTTTTTGTTGCATCAGTCAGCATCTCTTTAGATTCAGGCCACAGATTGCTGCTCCAACAGTTTCTTGACAAAATTTTGAACTCATTGTTTCCTCAACCATGTCCAGATCCTGATTTAGCCATCACACCCAAATCATGATGCTACCTCCACCATGCTTTATAGCATTTGGTGATGGCGGGCAGAAGCATTTTTCCTTCAAACATAATGCTGTGTATTTTTATGCAGTATATTTCTTACAGTGGATATATGAACACAACATAGCAAATTCAGAGATTTTTGCATATGTTCAGCTGTTACCTTTGAGTTGCTTTCCACCTGCTGCACATTATGCTCGTTGGAGTGGCTTTTGCAGAACTCCCACTCCTCGGGAGAGCAGCAACTATGCTCAATTTCTTCAAGTTGTAAACAATTTGACGTTTTAAAATATATTTTTTGGGCTTTTCAGACTTTATTACAATAGGAGAAAAGAGAGGAAAGCTGGCCTCAGGGAAGATTCAAACCCAGATCTCTGCATTAGCCTTGTGACATATGAGCTAAACTGACAATCTGACTTACTGATAGATGAATGCACAGGCTTTGTGCATCTCAGTAACACTTCTCTAAATACTTATTTTTATATATATACTTATATTTATATAGAAGGGCACCTCTTCAACCTACAGTTCCAAAACCATCTCTTAACTGGAAATGACTTAAATAGCTTTGGATACATCATTAGCACAGAAGTTCACACAGTTTTTCCACCCTGCATTGTCAGTGATTAGTCAATATTTACAACAACTATATCAAAAGTGAACTAGTTTATTAGTTGAGTCAGATGATTTTCTTCTATACTTGCAAATTAGATGAAGATTAGGCTTTTTATGAGTAATCAGTGCAAAAAAAAAAACAAAAAAAAAAACAACTTGATGACAGCCTTAAAAAGGTAAAACGGAATAACATAACATTACGTTCTTATGCTGTCATGGCAACAAAACTTCCTAGGAAGACATATTGGTGCTTTACCTGGTAATATAATGCTATGAGCAACCAAAAATAATCAGCTGAAAGATGCTAAAATGGCCAGCAGGGCTGCAGAGAGCTGGACACTCAAGTTATAGTCGTGCAATGTGGGTTCTTCACTACAGTCAACTGATTTCCATTACATAATGCCATCTCATCTTTTGTTTATTAATAAATATTGATTACAGGAGCTTTAAGACTTACTTTGCTATAGCGTGAAAAGCCAGGTCCACATTGACTCCTGTCTTCGCGCTGGTCTCCATAAAGGGTACTCCATATTCCTGAGATGGAAAAAACATTAGAAGAGCAAAGCCTCTCTACTGTGGCGACTGCAACCGCTCGAAAATGTCATGCATTACCTTTGCCAGCCTCTCTCCATCCTCCATCTTCACGACCCTCTCCGCAGCCATGTCTGACTGTAAGACAGCAGCAGAAAAAGAAAACAAGTCATCATAGTGGAGGTGATGGGTCACAGCATCACCATGCCATCCGCTACATGTCGTCAGCCGGCACGTCCTGTCTCCTATCTGTCAGCCCCGCCGCCAGCTGGTGAGCCAAATCTCCTTCAGACTGATGAAATGTCAGAATCTCCACCTCCAGCAGGAGGGCGGCGCTCCCACAGACCGATGCCACCAGTCCTGCTGCTTTCACGGCAAATGATCTGAGCTGCCGCTACATGACATCTAAGACCCTTGAGACAAGTGAGTTTTCTCTGAGCCACCAGAGGGAGCTTGTAGATATATTAGCAATGACTGCTGCTGTGGTGAAACAGGAAAATGTCTCTTTTCATCACCAGAAGCATTGTGCAAGAAATGTTTCATGCAGCTTGAAGCATATGAATAGCTGTTAGTGAGCCAGTGTTTTGGATATATCCTTATTAGTCATGATGATGGAGTAACGCTGGATGATGGATGAAAGAAAAAGAAAGAAATAAAGCAACAATTTTGCAAACAGAATGTCTCGATTTTCCCCAGACAAGTGTGCGCATTAAAAAGAGACAACTGTGCACATAAGTCAAAGCAGACACAGACGTTCATTTATCCACTTGTAAATGTTAGATTAAGTGAGCGAGAGTTTGCATTCATGCATACGTGATGAAGTGTGGAAGCAGTTTCTGTGTCTTAGTGTGATAACAGCAATGTTGAAATTGTGCTGAGGGACTTGCTATGCTCCTAATCTTTTATGTAACACTAAACGGAAGCTATGCTCACCTTGTTGCCGAGCAACATGATGACCACATCCTTCTGGGCATGCTCGTGTATTTCAGTCAGCCAAGCCTTCAAAAGTAGAGAAGACAGAGAGTCAAAGGAGGGGGGGGGGGGGGTTTGTTCAATTAAAAAAAGAAAAAGAACACTGCTCGAAGACAGCGTTTCGCCTGTCCTCGTGAGCTGTGCGTTATTACCATCCTCCGATCTATCATGTGTCACTGAGTCACTCTTGTCCTTGAAAGCTTTTATTGCTTTTCATTATTGAAACTGTGTAACCAACCAACCAACCAAAGGATAACATCTTGTCATTCTAAATAGACAAAATGCTACAGGCCCCCACAGTACTTTGCATGTAAATAGAGTTTAACGTTCAGCTTGAGGGGGTTTTGGATGCAGGAAGTGAAAATAAACAGAGAGAGGAGAGGAGCAATGAGAGACAGAGACGGGGAAAGTAATCTGAGAAAGTCTTACCCTGATATTGTCAAATGATGGCTTGCTGGTGATATCATAAAGCAGGAGTAATGCTGTAAGAAAGGCAAAAAGAGGGGCAGTTTGATTGCATCTTTAATGGGGTTACTCTTTCGTAGATAAACGCACGTTCTCTGTGCACGCAAATGAAAACCCATCTCGGCTGCTTTGCTCCATTACCTACGCGGGACCTTCCCCCCACACAGAGAGCACAAGGAAGTAAAATATAAAAAGCAAAGGTTACCCTGGGCATCTCTGTAGTAGGCGTGCGTTACACTGCGGAATCTCTCTTGGCCGGCTGTATCCCAGATCTGCGTAACAAACCACACAGTTACACAGTATGCAAACACAGGTAAATATCCCGATCCATCCTCACGAAATACAAGGCGGCCGCCGACCGCAGCAGGCAGAGTTACGATACTGCTCCACGATGCTCGGATGTCCTGAAGAGTAAAGATTTAATTCAAACCGGAATCCGAATAGTTGAATTTAGAAGTTAAACTTGTTGATAAAGCTAAACTTTTTATTTTTTTTAGCTTTTTAGTCACTGGTCACTTCATTAGGTACACCATTGACAATGCTTCGTGGCACAGATTCAACAAGATTTTGGTCCATAGTGACACGACAGAATCGCACAGCTGCTGCAGATCTGTCAGCTGCACATCCATGATGTGAATCTCCTGTTCAACCAAATCCCAAAGGTGCTCTATTGGACTGAAATCTGGTGGCTGCGGAGGCCATGTGAGTGCAGTGAGCTCCCTGTCAGTCTGAGATGAATTGAGCTTTGCGTGTATTATCAGAAGATGGGTACACTGTGGTCATAAAGGGATGGACATGGTCAGCAACAATGACCATGAGGCTCAATGAGGCTCATTAAACCAGGCAGTGTTTTTCCAGTCTTCCTTTGTCCAGTTTTGGTGCAAACTGTAGCCTCCATTTCCTGTTCCTGCACCCAGTATGGTCTTCTGCTGCTGTAGCCCGTCTGCTTCAAGGTTTGACGTGTTGTGCATTAGGAGATACCTTCACTGTAATGAGTGGCTACTTGAGTTACTGTTGCCTGCTTATCAGCTTGAAGCAGTGTGGCCATTCTCCTCTGACCTCTGGCGTCAACAAGGGATTTTCTAGCGATCTACTGCTCACCGGATATTTTCTCTTTTTCACGCCATTCTCTGTAAACCCTACAGATGGTTGTGTGGGGAACTCCCAGCATATTAGCAGTTTCTAAAATACTCAGACCAGCCCATCTGGCACCAACAACCACATTCAAAGTCACTTAAATAATCTTTCTTCCCCTTGTCTGCATGCCTAAATGCACTGAGCTGCTGCCATGGTATTGGCTGATTAGATCGTTGTGTTAACAGAGCAGCTGAATGGTGTACCTTATAAAGTGGCCGGTGAGTACAATTATAATAATAGTTCAACATGTTGGCAAAAATGTAGAAGCTACTCCAAAAATTCCTGAGCCACCACGTAGATTAAAGTACAAAATGTAGCTATATACCTGTTTTATATACTTGTTGTATTATTTATACTTCCTGTGATTTCAGATGTAAAATAAATGGTGTGAGGAAATATAGCACTTCCACCTACTTCAGATTTTCTGCTGTTACACATTAGGTCTATTTTGGAATTAATGACAGGATTTATTTTTTTTTTAATGTATAATGCTTGTGCAGGAGAAGAGACACTAATGAGGTACTCAAGTTAGCAGAGGAGTCTAAATCTGTCGCCACCCACTCAGTGTTGAATGAACAGGTCATGATGACAGACAGCCACGTTTTGGGGGATTGTGTGCCAACAACATGCTGCAGGAATAAAACCCCACAGTCACTTGTACTACCACAATAGCTTTAACTGGGTTGGCAAAAATTAAAAAATTACAATTTAATTTAAAATATGTTGGGGTCAAATGACTTTTCCAGGTCATTTTTGATTATACACAATCTCCCGGATGAGCTGAGGTGATGATCTGTCATGTGGTGAGGTGAAATGCAGCCAGACGCGGTCTTGCGAGGATCTAGGGAAAAGGTGCAACACTCTCACCTGTAGCTTGACTTTCAGGTTGTCGACATCCACCACTTTATTCTACGAAAACAAGGAGAGCCGCGTGAGACAATTCACCATATGCCTTAGAGAGTGGAGTGCTGTGAAAATGGCACAGAAATGAATGACGAACATCACAGCAGACTAAAAAAGCTCAGAGACTCAGTGTGTGACAAAAGAAAAAAGGCAACTAAAAGTGGCTTTGAATGCTGGCAGGGAAAGTAATTTGCAACACCCACACAACAACAACAACGAGGTCTTGGGATAAGACTTAATTACACAACAGTGAGAAAGACGACTGGCAGCATAACAACGGACTCCCCCTTAATTTCCTCGTGCCCCGTAGGGGTGCCCTCTGATTTCCTGTAAAAAAAAAAAAAAAGAGAGCCCTAAAATAGTTTAGGCGCCCTGGCTAAAAAAAGACTAAATGCTGTGGCTGAAAAGAGAAAATGCAGTAAAAAAAAAAAGATTCTGGGGGTGTAATAAAGGAGTATGTTGCAACAGGAAACAGTAAACACAAGCTCCCCCATGCATTGCTTCATGACCTGCAGGACCAAACCAGGTCACAAACATATTTCAACCCCGCACTGCAAAAACCACCACCACATGAAGGAAGTCTGAGTCGCGAGTGCACTTCCTTAATCAGTTTGTAACTTCATATCAGTGACAGGTCATCACAAGCACTCCTTGCCTTTTCCTGTGAATGCACACGGAAGAACCGACATGCACACAAAAAACAAACATGAAAAAAGCCACACAGTAGCAAAAATGAAACCTCTATGACGCGTGCAAGGCTGTCACTGGCAGCCAGAGCTGCCACCTGCTGAATCGTCTGCTTTGGCAGAATGGACATGGTTCAACCCCTGCATTAGTTGCCATGGGTTTCCATTTTTTTCCCCCCAATTATGACGTGAGAGGAGCTCTCATGCTGAGTAACTGCTACAAGGAAGCGTGCCGAAAATAGACCGGCCATGTTACAAGCTGCAACAACACTGTCTGTCTATGCATGCGCGGAGGACAACCTCAGCATATTGACTCAACTGTTTATCTCCGATTATCCTGAGACTGAGCTGCAGCATCTGCACCTTTCTCACAAATATGAAAAAAAAAAAAGGTAACTGCCTATCAGCCATTCTTCTCAATGAACAGTCTGACACTGCAGCAACAAGTTGCTGGGTTTTTTTTTTTAACAAAGGCAAGTGTTGATGAGTGTCACTTGCCTTTTAATGTGTTTTATGAACTGGTATCTGGCTGCAGCACCTGTTGCTGAGCGGGTGGGGGTGGGGCAAAGTCGGATGCTGATGCTCCTGAATAGGCAGGGTTCATATACCTGTCAGACATCCATTATGTTCCTTCATGTCTCCGCCGCCTTCCAGAGACAGTGCATCACTTTGGCTAATGCAGCACAGTTTCCTCCTCAAACTAACACCCCCACCTCTTACTTGACTTGCCATTAGTGTGAGTGTTTTGCTTTGATTGGAGGAAAACAGGGAGGTTGGGGGCGAGCCTGTCCACTTGGTCCGATTACCATATTTGCCTGTTTGCTCCAGCAGGCATTTGCTTCACATTCAGCACTGTGTGGGTTGTGTGTGCATGTGTGTGTGTGTGTGTGTGTGTGTGTGTGTTCACATGAGGTGTATGTGAATAGGAGCTCGTCTGTCAGCATGGTGACTCCTCCAGGACCGGAGCTGAGCTGCAGCCAATCTTTCCAGGAGACAAGGACGTGGGCAGGCATCTGCCAAGACATTTATGAAGCAGTCCGCAGCCTAGCAGCACAAGTGGTCTGTGAACTCCACTGATTTCTTTTTTTTTTTTTTGTTGCAAGCATTTGTACATTTGGCGCTATCATCGCAGAATGATGAAGTGTTCCTCGTGGAAATTAGGTGATAATTGGGCCGATATCACTCGTTAACAAAAGGATTATTGTTGTTTTGTAAATAGCATTAGGTTGTTTTTGCATATGTAAATTATTCCCTCATATGATTAACAAGAATGTAACACACACACACACACACACACACACTCTAAATGGCTCATAGAGAAATAATGAGCATCATAATGACTCATACGGTGAGTTCTACAGAATCTCTCTCACCCTAAAGTCTATTCCAACGGTGGCTATAAAGTTGCCTCCCAGAAATGCCCCATCTTTGAAGCGCACCAAGACGCATGTCTTCCCCACGGCTGAATCTCCCAGCAACATCACCTAGAGCAAACCCACCACCAGAGAAGAGGGACAACAGGTTACAGCTGGTCAAAAACAAAACAAAAACAAAACAAAAAAACACCACTGACATAAATTAAAGCTGACAGATGTGTGTTGCATTAAATACACTGCAATTAAGGAAGGAAAATTTCACACCTGGACTCATAGTGTTTGACTCCCATGACCGTACTGTGCGATATATCATGTCGGTAAGCTTTTATTATGTAGGCAAATACAGCCACAGTACACTACAGTGTTGACTTAGCTGCCACCAGGATGTGACACTCTGCCACTGCTGGAGAGGGGAATTCGAGATGTGTTCAGCCAACTCTGTAATTTTACTCTGATCATTTTTCAGCATGCACCCCTCTCCAATCAATATAATTACAACAACAGGATGTGCAATTATACAATCAATCCTGCAGCATGTGATGGAAATATTACATGTTGTTCACTCAGAGTCATGGCTGCATAAATAAATATGCCACGTAGATGTACACGGGCTAACACAACATACGCTCGAATGCAAGTTTGCTGCTGTCTATGTGAGTTTCTAGAACACTTAAAGGCGAGCCTGGGCAGCATTTATTCAATAGATGTCTTTGTGAAGAGCAACAAGTACACCCTCTGCAAACATTTGGGCGGGTAAGGATTTACAGCCTTCTTAAAGAGACGCTTCTTCAGCACTAACCGTCAGGTGGATGACTTGTCTGCTCTGTTATCGTTATGCAAACTGTAAAATAATGGCCTGCTAAAGGGGAAGAATGAATAAAGGCAGAGCCTTCAGATTGCAGTTAATGCTTTTCGCTTGAGATCACCAGTGAGCGCTGCACAGTCTCCAGATGTGAAAAGTCAATAATCATGTTGTTGCTGCTGCAGGTACACCCAGTTGTCACAGTACAGTACATGTACACACCTGTTCCACCAGCAGCACCACAAAGAAAGGCAAAAAAAAACCAACCCCCAACACACACATGACAAGACGGAAATACACACCTTGAAGGCAATATCATAATACTCGTTAATAGAAGCGCATCTCTCCAAGACATATTTTGACGTGCCGTTTTTTGCCTGCTTCTCCGTGAACGATGCCTTTCTTGTGGACATCGCAGTGCCAAGGAAAGAGCGCAGGCTAAAGAGCCCAAACCCCCAAACAGTTACGATCTCCGAGGTGTCCAAGAAAAGACGCGCGCCGTGCCTTGAGCGAGATCTCCGACAACTCAGTCCCAGTCTCCGCCAACCTCCAGCCCCTCTGCTCGCATACTGCGTGTGGCCACGAAATGATCACCGCCAGCCGCCTTCCCAAGTAAAGAGAAAAAAAAAAATCACACCTTAACGAGCGCACTGTCAGAAGACGCGGAAGAGACGGTCAAAACTTAAACATCAGCAGCGGCGGCGGCGCCATCCAGCAGTCAAGAAGGCAGTAATGACAAACAGGCGGAAACATTTCTGTGATTTTTCAGAGAGGAGCGGTGCATCCTGGCGTGGGCAGATCATTAACTGAGCAGCTATGTGAGGACGTCGACAGCTCCGACGTGCGCTTTCTTAGTAGTGGACAGTGTGTCTTTCACGCTGACATTGTCCCCCTTGTAACCGCGGGGGTCAGTCGCGCTGACGGCTGACTCATCTGCCACAGGTGGTGCTCGATCACTGAGGGTCAGCAAAGAGCCACACACACCCAGAGAGGTGACAGGACTACTAGTTTAAATACACACAAACCATACTTGGCATGATTGCCTATTAATTGGTTCGTAAAGATAAAGGAACTGCCCTTCAAAGCGACAGAAAAATAAGAGGCGCGCTCAACATCCCTGCGCAAAACCTTAGCCACAACATGCGCCTTTTTCATTTTACCTCACACCATCTCATCATGTTTTCATGAAGCAGTTTCAATCTTTTTGTTATTTTTGCACCTTCTTGATCAGCCAGTTTCCTTTCCAGTTCCCTGCTATAGCAGCAGACAGTGTTTGTCTCCACCTGCTGCTCAACGGGAGGAGCTTCTCCGCGCTCCTCTCTGCGCAGACGGGACTAATGGCACACGGTCACAGATCACTGACGTTATATAACTGACATGCGATCTGTCTCTCACACGTATGAGCTCATCATTCCCTGTCAGCGGCAGCATCTCCGCCTCTGGCATTAACATAATGGGGAAAACGTGGAGCTGAGCATATCGTGGTATTGGTGAGCATGGTTTCCCTCCATCTGTCTTCTTGATTGTCTGCGTTTATTTACTTTCTGTGTGATTCTGAACATCGCCTGTGGTTTTCCTGCCGTCCTTATTGGCTTGACCTGTGCCGTCCTGACTTCTTATTTATTTATTTGCATATTTTTCCCACTTAAATGTTTCAGATCATCAGACACTTTAAATTTTACACAAAGACAACTCGAGCAAACACAAAATGCAGTTTTTAAATGATGATTTCATTGATTAACCTACTTGTCCCTGTGTGGAAAAGTACCCCCGCCCCCTCCTCCCTCATTGAATTAACTGTGATCAATCACATTTTTTTTGAAAGCTGAGTTAAGTTTCACTAGCCGCACCCAGGCCTGATTACTGCCAGACCTGTTGAATCAAGAAACCACTTAAATAGAACCTGTCTGACAAAGTGAAGCAGCCAAAAGATCTCAAAAAGCAACACATCATGCGGCGATCTAAAGAAACAGCTGAGAAACAAAGTCACTGACATCTATCAGCCTGGAAAGGGTTACAGCAGTGAACCACAGTGAGAGCCGTTATCCACAAATGGAGGAAACTTGGAACAGTGGTGAACCTGCCCAGGAGTGTCCGGCTCACCAAAATTACTCCAAGAGCTCATCGATAACTCATCCAGGAGTTTAAAAGAGAACCCAGAACAACATCTAGAGAACTGCAGGCCTCACTTGGCTCAGTTGAGGTCAGAGTTCACGATTCAACAATAAGAAAGAGGCTGGGCAAAAATGGCGTCCAAGGGAGAGTTCCAAGGAGAAACCCACTGCTCTCCAAAAAGCACACAAAGGCTCGCCTCACATTTGCCAAAAACATTTTAATGATCCTCGAGACTTTTGGGAAAATATTCCCATGAATTCTGCTCTCTACCCGAAAATCCTGAAGGAGAATGTCCGACCATCAGCTCATCACCTGAAGCTCAAGCACACTCTGCAAAGAAGAGTGGGCCAAAATTCCTCCACAGTGAATTCCTCCACTCATCTTTATAGCATAAAAGACAAGAAGAGATCTTTTTTCTTCACACATTTCCCCCATGTTACTTTATTTGGTCAGTTAAAACTGTGCAGTTCTCATTAAAGATCCTTTTTATTTTACAACCTGCCTCGAGTCTCTCACTCGCAGCAATTGAGTCCACATAAAAAACTGACTAACACGACAGAGCCGGGTCAGAGCAGCATGTCGGAGCTGTGGCTGGGCAAAATGAGTCAATTTAACATTTCAGATAGTATCAATTAAACTGTCAGTCACCGAGTGCTTTTGTCTGCCTCTTTTTTTCGAGTCGCTGTTTCATAGCTTGTGAAGAGGAGGCGTGTTTAAAACATCTGAACACAAAAGCATGAAATCTCAATTTATTCCAGCCAACTCAGCACAACTCACGATGCAGCAAAGCCCGATGCTGGGTAAATTTCCACCTTGTTGATCATCTCAGCCGGGTCCCATCAAAGTGCCGCCTGAAGACACCCAATGAAAGGCGCTTTTCGCGCACCCTCTCACACCCCTGACTTTAATCCGGCACACTTATGCAGTCAAAAGATTTATTTATTTATTTTTGTAGTGCATCTTTCTGGAGGGCTTTTGAACCTTGAGTCATACATTTATGCAAACTTATGCAAATGTGCAACACCAAAGCCAGTTTTCTACTTTTTTTTTTTTTTTTTTGCTTTAATGGCAATGACACAAAGCCAAAGTTATCAGTGTGGCAACAGGAAAGATTCCACCAGCCTAAGCCGTGCATTTCTCCTCTTTTTCTCCTTTGGCCTTTACTTGTCACCCAGCCTGACCCTCCTAAAAGTTGTCACAAAGCATCAAATCAGTCTTGTTCAAAGCCTCTTTGTTACAAACATCCAGCAGCAAACAGCCTGCATGCCTTGGCGTTCATCAGCTGTGGTCTCCTGGTAGTAATTTAAATCGTAGCATTGGCATCATTGACCATAATCCTTAACCCCCGCAGCGTGTTAAGGATTATAATGAATGCAGTGATAAAATGCAACATTGCACACTGGAGAGCACCGCTGATTCATGCTGCGTTTCACCGACACACCGAGGGAGTCAAACACTCCCCAGCACTGAAACGGAGAAGATTTGCTTCGCAGCTAATGTCACGACTTTAGTACAAACAGCCCATCACAGTGGCATGTCCCTCAACACTTGGGTGAAGTCAGCAGCTTAATGAGATGGAGGAGGGAGCGAAAACACACACACACTCACTCGCACACTCACACATGGGTGGGCAAGGCAGAAGTATGAGTGAGTGGGAGGGCGTGCAGAGGACAGGAAGCGTGGACTCACTGTGAAGCCGATCCCCACGGTGGAGGTGAAGGACCCTGTGATGAACTTGCCCTGGTCGAACTGAACCAGCAGAGAGGTCTTGCCCACTCCGCTGTCCCCCACGAGGATGGTCTGCAGAGAGATTCACACACACACACACACACACACACACACACAGAGAGGCAGCATCATGCAGGCTTCACTGCCACAGCATCGCTTGTCGCCCGAGGCGCAGGACAATATATATGTTCATCTGTCGCTCAGTGTGGAGCTCTGCGCTCCATGATGGCGTGTGACAGCCGGAGCTGGGAGTCAATGGCTGCAAAAGGGGGAGCACAATAGGCACCAGAGAACCGGGAATGTAATCGGGTTATGTGTGTGTGAGAGCCATGCTCACGTCTCAGACTGATGCTTCACATTTGTTCTTGTACCCTCAAGGTGCCGCCATCTCTCTTTCTCCTATTTTTCTTTTACACCTCACGCAATCACCTTCAGGTGTGGAAGGTAACGATTAACCCAGACACTGTTAGGTTACGTTTCCTTCTGTCCCAGCTGTACTGTTGAAATCAATGTAATAATGTAATGTAATAAGACGTTTGCACAATTTGAAAGTATTATAATTTGGTGCCACTTATAGTTTAACTGGGGGAAAGGGCCTTAACATGCCTCGGCAACACTTTCACCAGAAGCTCAGGTAAGCAGCTATAACACAGGTATTACACGGGACATTTTTCCTCCAAACATTTTGCTGACAACACTGCAGTTTTACTTGGTTCATTCTTTTATTGCCAGTTTAATTAAACTGAAAAGGTCACATCCAGCCATGCTTTAAGACTTCATGCTGGTACCTGTTTTCCACAAAATGCTCTTGTACATGTTTCAGACTGACAATCAGACACAAGTCACATCTCACATCCACAAAAGCAACAGGCGGTGCGGCACTAACAACCGCTGGGCTCTGTTTACCGAGGGTTATCCATCACTCCGGCGGGCACCTGCTGATTTGCCACCGCAGCTCTGGCATCAACTGGACTCGTCGCCATGGTTATCGTCTCGCTGGGGGCTGGAGTACCCATCCTTGAGCTCCCTGGCAGAAGATGCCTGCTTCCTTTATTGACATGATTCACCTCACTGCTTCCCCACACATAGAAGCACTCCTCCTCCTCCTCCTCCTCCTCCTCCAGCAGGCCAGACTCCACCGCCTGCTTCTTATCTTCTGTGTCAAGGAGCTCAGAAAGAGTGCAGCGTGGCAGCCTGCAGCGCTCTGTACGCCTGACTTTAATCACTGATATTCATGTTCTGCACATTCAATTTGCTTTCCACATTAAAAACCTAACTAGGTGACATGCAGGTTGAACATCTGAGGCTCTGTAGCTCCTTAAAGTCAATTTTTGCTCACTCGCTCTCCAGCATGCATCCTTCTAAACTGCTGAGTAAAGCAGCAACCTTTTGATCAAAACCTTTTTGAGCCGGATGCTTTTAGTTTTGAATAACAGGCATAGAGTCGAGTGTTTGCCACCGTCCGCATCCCTCCACAGAGGGAGGAACTGAAGTAGAAACGATGCAGACCAGAGGAGAGGTAGTGTGTGTGTGTGTGTGTGTGTGTGTGTGTGTGTGTGTGTGTGTGTGTGTGTGTGTGTGTGTGTGTGTGGGTGTGT
>JAVDPK010003044.1:53167-75534 GCA_034780415.1 Cichlasoma orientale | reverse complement strand
TGTGTGTGTGTGTGTGTGTGTGTGTGTGTGTGTGTGTGTGTGTGTGTGTGTGTGTGTGTATGTGTGTGTGTGTGTGGAGGGAGTCTCAGTGTGAAGTAGAAGTTGTGCGGTGTTTAGGTGACCCCCTCTGAAACCATCAGATTACTATTTCATGCCACCTACATGAAATTTTGATGTAAGCACACTGGCAGCGTTTTCAGGACTGACGTTGGAAAAGAGAGCAGCAACGGAAAGGAAAGCCGAGAGCACACGAGACCCGGTGGTGTGTGCGTGTGTGTGTGTGTGTGTGTGTGTGTGTGTGTGTGTGTGCTGTAAGCAGGGAGGTGGGGTTTCACTACAGCTTTTTCAGAGACCTGTCACAACCCTGAAACCGAGGAGACCCAGCAATAGCTCACAAATACCCAGCGTTTCAGCATATTTTTGATATTTTAGCCAGAGACAATTTTTACATTTTATCAAACCTGTTTGCAACAATGTCACTTTATTCCACTGCAGTTATACTGCAGAGGTCTTTGCACGGTGCCACATTAAAATTTTATTCCAAATCGAACATCCAAAAAAAGAGCACATCAGCCCGTGTTCCTTCTGGTAAAACACTGAAAGGACTGCAGGTTTTTGCATATTACAGTGCATATTTTATTTTCTACTTTCTCACCGAAGCAGTTTCTTGTCACACATTTTCATGTAGGACTTCAACATTTACTGGATATTTAAAGAGTTGAGAGCCAACTGGCTCGGCGCAGCCTGCAAAAAAAACCCTAAATTGGAACCATCAGTATGTAGTATGTGCTGGAGCTTCTGGCAGTCTATAACTGGGCAAAACAACAAATGCAACCATGAATTCAATTAGTGAGGAAGCAGGAGCTTGTTCTTGGCGTACCACAATACAATACTCGCTCCACACACATTCAATAATGGAATTACTGTGTATTTAGAGGGATTAAACCATTAGACTAGCTGCAAGAAATCCCACAACCTGAGACAACAAGCAGGATTTCACTTGCCTAGTCTTCAGTTGAAAATGTCCAACTCCTGTAATCACGACAAAATCCAGAAGCGACGGCGCCGACCGATAACGAGAATTCAGTGGTGAATATCAGTGAGGCGCTCTTTCCAGCAACGCTGCAGTGTCGTAGTGATAACAGCTGTAAGGCTCAGGATCTGAATGTTTTCCTCAGACACAAACACAGCACTAAAGGGCCTAAGAGAGTTTCTATTTCTAAAATCCTGCAATGTTTTTATCTGAGATTTATCTGCACAAAGAAAAACTAACCAACGATTGTTCATTTTATGTAAAATTAAGGAAAACACATTTGAAAAAAAAGCTGCTGTTCTGCTCATGCTTCCCGTTCCCGAGGCGTGGAAAGTTTTGGTATGTAAAATATCCACCTTGTGTCTTATTAGTGCTACTACAGAGAGGTTATACTGGGCTGCATTAAAGAGCTACTTGGAGATTATTATGGGCTGCAGAAAATGACAGAAAACAGTCACTGTGGAGTGAATAATTATTAAAAAACACATTCTTTTAAAGTAAATTGTGAATTTCATCAGGCATTTTATCACTAACATTGATCATTTGTGTTTTGTGTGCAGTTGCAGTCTGTATATTGTTAGTTTCCCCTGCCATTGCTAACATAGATGGGTCGATACCTTGTGTGTTAGTTCTTCATTATAAGGGCAGGTGTTGGACGTGGGCGTCTGTCCGTCCTCTGTGGATGACCCGGATGCGCTGCCCGAGGAAACCATCTTCCCCTCCTCCCTCCTGTGTGCCTCGCAGCTGCCGTCCATCCAGTTTCTTTAATGATCAGCTCTCAAAAAAACAAGTGAAGTCCTCGAGCTGAACTAAACGTTCACGCTTCCTCTCCATCCTTTTTATTGCCTTCTCCTATTTCCTCCACCTCTCCTCGTCTGCACGTCTCTTTTACTCCTGGATGGTTTGTATCTCTTTGCCAAGAAGTATAATTATGTCAAAACTAAATATTTAAAAGAAAGCGTTTTGGTCGGAGATGATAACGGAAGTGTAGCTTATGCAGTTTTTATGAAGTAAGTCATGTTGAGCTTTAACAAGGAAGTGTTCGGCACCACCGGAGAGAGCCTCATAAATATCTCCCATCATGCTCTTTTGAGGGGAAACCTCCTCAAAATGTACAGAAAAGGTTCATTTAAGATTAAAAAAAAAAAAAAAAGTGCACTTCCTGTCTAACTCCACTTGATTCAAATGCATGTTAAGAATGAAAGTAAGGAAACAAAACATCTTAATGCTTTTTTCTTTTTTATTGAGTCATCGGTCAGGTCTATCCTATGAGCTTTCCCAGAGGCGCTCAGTGAGAGGCTGAAGCTCCCCGCTCAGATAAGAGCTCAGATGACTCACCAGCCGCACTGCTGCTGCTTATCACAGCGGCACGGAGGGAGACCTCAACCTCCCACCCACCAAAAACAATAAAGGTCTGTTTCAAATGACGCTGAGCAGCTGGACCGTCAAATGTAACACAATTGGAGAGCGGGTCTCATAGTTTAGAGTGCTGTGAGATAAACAGACAACACACATAATTCCTCTCAAACAGGATAGAAAAATAGCATCTGTTACACCCATTAATCTGCTCCCTTATCCCAATAAAACTGGGGCTTCACTGAAGCAACTGTACTGCTCGAGGTAAACAAGGTCACTTAAAACTCACGGTGGCCAACTCCTACTTAACGTTTGAGAAAAAAAAATCCAAACTAGAGCACAGACATGGGTTTCACTATCATCTGAAAAGGCATTGATTGCACATCTCTGGAAGCGATCATCCCATAGTAAACAATTCAGCTTTGTGACATGAAGGCAGCTTAGATTCTCTCTCACACTCAAACAAACGTACAGTATACCGGTGACCACTGTGGGTCGGTGGACTAAAAAAAAAAAAATAAAAAGATTTTTTCAATTTTAAAAAGTTAAAATTAAATTTACCTTGACAAATGAAACATGAACAACCTGTGAGGTAAACCGAGCACACAAACACACGGGCGTCGTGACAATACTGCATACAAAAAGATACACGAGGTATGCGATTTCAAAACCTTGCATTTAAAGAGACCTTTGAGATTTGGGGAATTGTGCACACTTGCTTGCTTTACAGAGAGAAGACACCAAATGACACACATTCGTGTTATTGTGGAGTTATACGTCTTTTTTCTTGGCTGACAACTGTTGCAGATGAGCCAGCGGAGACAAACGGGACTTACAGGTCCCGATAGCCAAACCGTTTTGATCATCTTTGATTTTTATAAAACTGTCAATGAAATAAAAATTAGCTCTAGACGTGCAATTTTGCCTGCCTTTCCTATTTTTCCAGCCTACATGCTAAGCTAAACATGAGAGTGGTTTCAATCTTCTCAGCGAGTAATCTGAATAAATGCATTTCACCCACATTTCCTTCAGCTCGCTAGATTCATTTTAGTAGATTAGATAAGAAATTCTGAAAGTTTCGCTCAACAAATCAAACAGCAGAAACAAATCTCGACTTAAGCTCCACCCCCTCGCTTGTTCTGGAGCTTTTGTGCACACTGTACTGTCCTCGGCGGTCGTTCGGCTTTGCGGCTTTTGAGTTACCGACATTTTGTAAAAATGATCTCGGAGGAAGTCTGAATGCGTCCTCGCTATCTGCAGCACTGATAGCGGTCTAGGCACTTCCTTTGACCACAAATGGAGCTCATAGCCAACAACGAACAATTTAACACTTGACAGCCGGTTCTGCAAACTAACAGACAAAACAAATGCAACAAAAAAAATGACACGTGAGTTTAACAGAATTAAAAACAAACAAACATAATAAGACTCCTAGCAATACCCACTCTCTTTACTACTTTTTCTCATCCCAGTTACAGTCCAGGTATTTTCTGTGTCTGTGCAACAGGGAGTGGGGGTGCAGGTTTGTTCTTCTGTTAAAAAAAAGAAAAAAAGACAAGATCCTAACCATTACTTTCTACTCTTCACATTGTAACCTAGTAACCTCTGCGTAACATCATAGTCTTACAGTAAAGTGCACTTCATCTGTCTGTTCCTTAATGCTTACATAATAATGCTTCAAAATAAGCACAGTAATATGATGCACGGGTTCAATTCTCCCTTGAAATGGAGACGGAGCACAGCTGCTGATTCTTCCAAAGCAGAGGAAAACTGTGCACCCCAACATGTGCAGAGGGGTCTTAATAAACTCCGACACACACAGATCACGACTGAGAACCTGCGCGACAGCTAAAAAACACGTTACATCTGGCATTCATGTACCCATTCAGCAAGCAAAGATACAAGTCTGTGCGCTTGCAGTTTCCTATGTGCAAATTTCCAGCAGTCGTTCTCTTGTCTTTCAAGCCTGTATCGTCGCGTCACTGAGAAAGACGCGGCTCCTCGGAGGAGGAAGATTCCTTATCATTGCTTATGTGCCCTTGAGTTCTTAGCTGACCTCAGAGACGTCCTGGCTCACACAGGTCTCCTATAAGTTTCTGTTTTTTCTGGGGTCTTCCTGTGCGTGCATGGGTTAAAGTTCACAGTCGCACTTCTCTCGGGGCTACCTGATCCGCCCATCGCTTTTCACTGGGCCCAGTTCAGACTTGGGGTCTGGGGACAGAGCGCTCCAGGCAGTCTTGGAACACGATCCCAAAGATGGGCAGGAGGAAGTCTGTGTGGCACACAGGTCACCGATAACCCAGAAAGTTCCAACAGCAGTGTCCACCCATGCTTCAAGGGGCTGGCCCACCAACTGGGCATTACGCTGGGCCACCTGCATGGCAGGTTCCTGGGGGGGCAGCTTCAGCACCGAGCTCAGCTGCTGAAAGCTCTGCTCCAGGTACAAGTTTCCTGGAGGTCCTGCATGGAGCCAGCTGTCCTCTTCTGGAGTAAAAGGAAGTGGGAAAAAAAAAAGAAGAAGAAGAAATGAGTTTCTGAACAAACACAGGTGACAGTTCCGATTTATAATGATCAGAAATCACACATTCATTTAAGGACAAGTCTGGTGATTCTCTTCATGTTTTTATTCCCAATAAATCCAATGAAAAGATTAAGACTAACAATGAACTCATCCCACTAACACTATCACCTGTGTAGCCAATCCCTGATGTAGCTGATGCCATACTTGTCCAGGTAGCCATGTTTATTCATGACAGCACACACACCGGCACTGTACTTTATTTACTGCAGCTGAGAAAGCTTGCAGGTGTGTGAGAAACAGATTTTGTTGTGAACAGAAATCAAAAGTGAAAATTATACTTTTGAAAATGTTATAATCTTGGTGCAAAACAGTGAAAAGCAGAGCTTGACTGATTTATCAGAGCTGATATCATCACATATTATCAGCCGATATTAGTTATTTGCAGAAATATCTGCATTTATAACGGCTGATAAATGAAAACTTAAAAAAATAAAGAAAGGACAGGAAAACACCCTTCAATCGTGTTATGACAGCTACGTCATCTTCCACCTGGGCCTAGGCATCAGGGAACCAGGTATTCTTACGGTCTGAAATAAGGATAATAAGAAATTACCGTAAAAGGTTAGACAAACTATAAAGTGGCCGTCCACTTATATATGCTCACTAATTACAGCGGACTGAACACGGTTAACTGTGATTCTTCTGCTGGTAAAGTTTTCTGAACTGGAGTGTAGATTGAATCTGACTTTTCCCCAAAACAGTCTGGCTTTAAATTCTGTGATCCAAATGTGTAGAAAGTTGAAAATACTGGCATCATGTGTTGGAAGCTGTCGCAGTGACATGACTAAAAACATTTGTGGTTCTTTTTAAGGACTCGTAGAGACCCTGAAATCGCCACAGATGGGATATAAGAGTCAACAGATACTGAGGGAAAATGTAATGCTTTGTTGATGTGGTGGTTTCATGTGATTTGGCAAAATAAAGAATAGCACCAGGATTATCCTTTCAACTTAAAAATGACAATAAAGTGCTATAAATACATGTCTCACCTTTGCGTAGTGGCTCCTTATTATTAAAAGCTAACGGCATGACAAGAAAGCGAACTTCTGCCACGCGCTCCCACTGTTTTAACACTCGCACCGTCCAGGTGCCCGGCCGCATGGGGTGCTGCAGTGGTGGTTTGTAGTGTGTGTATTCTGCATCCAAATCCACAGTAATGTCATAAGATGCCGCCACCACTAGAGCCGGGTCGATCCACACAATAGTGGCGGTGAGATTTGGACCGCGTGCCCACTTCTGGACTGCCAGCGGTTCATCCAAAGGGCCGATCACCCCACCGAAGTTACGGAAGATCCTTTCTTTGGGATCCCACTCTGTACCGATCTTAGGGTAAGAAAAAACAAAAACGGATTTATGTGACACAATACAGCATGACAGCACTTTAAATGACACCTTTTCTTTCTGTTTGAAGAAGGTGAATAATATACGCTCTTTCAAGTAATAACATTTTTTTAAAACTAATTAAACTTCACAGGTTTGCTTTCATCAGATCACACCTGATAATCCCACCCCCAACTTTTATATATCAGCTAGAAAATCTCCTCATTTAGCAGTTTTCTTGGGGTACCTTGATCTTGAAAGTTTGTACAAAAAAAAAGCTAAGAGAGTGCTTACTTCCAGATTCTTGAGCCTTTCAAATTCCTTAAGGTTCGGCTCAAGGACAAGTGTTGCCTGAGGCACTGCCCACATCTCTAAAGTCTCCCTGGCCTTTGACCCCACAGGCTGGACTTCTTGGCGAACCAGGTACCCTTGAAAACGGTCATCATAAAAGTACAAATGCACAGATAGAGGGTAGCCTACTGGTTCAAACCTGGAGAAAAAAATTTGATAAATCAAACATGACAGAGAAAAAAGCCTCTCTTTAAAGGAATACACCTGCTGTATCAGTGACAATAACAAGGCAAAGTAAAACAGACTATCCACCTGCAGGCCTCCATGTTGCTCTGAGTAGTCACCAGACTCTTCATGCCCAGGCGAAAGAAAGACATGTACGCAGTGAGAGCCACGTCACTGACAGAGCCGACACCATCCAACTGCTCAAACAGACTCTCCCAATATGCTTTGATGGCAACAGTGCCCGGAGCATACTGGCCATACAGGTGAGTGTCCAGGATGTCTATGGCTTCCTGGTTCACTGAGGACTCAAACTTGCGGGCGAAGAATGTTGGACGGGTCAATTGCTATGGATGAGGAAGAGAAAACAGCAAAAATAGATTCGATCAGACTGCTGATGATAAAATATTAGAAACTAGGAAAGAGAAGATGAACTGTTGTTAGGCTGGGCGATATACAGATTGTAGCTGGCTCCGAGCTCTGGGTAGCCTTTTATCATTAGCCACTTCAGCTGGGTGAAGAGGATTTAAGTGTCTGATTAGGTGTGCTGTTAATTACATTTTTGTGTTGGTCCCCCCCCCCCAACTGTGTATTTCAGCGAACTTTGTGTCTTCACTCAGCGTGAAGGGTTTCTATGCTAACAACATGTTAGTCTGTGAGTCTACACACAACTACTTGCCTGCGCCGTGTGTGTGTGGGTGTGTGTGTGAGTGTGTGTTGCACATGCATGAAACGGACCAGCTCATAATCATATGGGAGGCTGACTGGCTGGTCGCCTGTCAGGGTCAATCACGCTGGAAATCAGCCGAATCAGGTTCCTGGCAGGTCAATCGTGAATCTTTAAGAGAGACCAACTGCTTGTCAATATGACTGAAATCCATCCATCCATCCATCCATCCTCTTCTGCTTATTCTTTTCAGGGTTTTTTTTTTTTTTTTTTGGATTTTAGATTGTTGGATGGTGCTTTTATATAAAACACAGGATATACACTCACCAGCCACTTTGTCAGTTACACCAGTTCAACTGTTTGTTCAACCTCCTCTCACACCCTATTTTACTGGGGTGTGGCAAGGTCTCACAGTGGTTTTGCCCAAGGCTCATGTGATAGTGCACACATTCAATAGTGGGTCAATGATCACCTCCAAAGGAGAAAACCCCCACTAGGTTTTAAAAACCTGGGACTCTCCACCTTTTGGTTTTAGAACTGAAGAATCCTCTTGGATTAGAGGTGAAACGTCTTCAAAAATGCAAACAAGTCCAGCTGTCTTTTTTTTCAAGCTTTTAAGACTGCATTTAGGGATTTACACATGGTCAAAGTGAGCATCAGAATAGGGACTTTAAATGACTTTAAACGTGGCATGGTTGTTGGTGTTAGGCAGGCTGATCTGAGTACCTGACCTCCAGTGTCACCAGATTTCATAGAGCACCTTTGGGATCTGGTGGAACAGGAGATTCACATATGTGCAGGTGACAAATCTGCAGCAATCGTGTGATGCTATCACATCAATATGGACCAAAGTCTCTGAGGAATATTTGCAGCACCTTGTTGAATCGGTGCCATGAAGAATTAAAGCAGCTCTGAAGGCAAAAGAGGGTCCAACCTGGTACTACCAAAGTGTACCTAACAAAGTGGCCAGTGAATGTACATATCATGTATACAGCTTCTGCCTATATATCGCCCAGCCCTAGTTTTTGTTCTACACTGGCATCTTCTGTTGCACTCACCTGGATCCGAATGAGGTCTTGTGGTTTAAAATCGTTGGGAGAGCAGCCACACCAGTCAACAATGTGCTTGTACTGGCATTTACAGCCCAGCTTACGGTTCCAGTTGGTCACCCGCAGGTTATTGTCCACCAGGGTGTCACACATGTGACTGTTCCCGAGCACTGTGTGGAAGAAGGACTGTGGAAAAAAGGGAGGAGGGGTAAACACAATATTGCTTCACTGTGTGAGAAAACAAAGTGTGTCCAAGTGTTGTGTCCAAATTAAGCTGCTGTAAACCATCAAATACAAGCATAAACTGTTTCTAACCACAGAGTCTAAATTACAAAAAGGTCACAGCTCTATAGCAGTGAACAGACTGCAGCTCCTCTGAGACCACAATACACAGATAAAATATAGTGAAGCCTCCTCTCATCTGGCACTTCTGCTGCACGCTGTGCCAGAAAGCTTAAAGTATTACATTATCTCTGCTGCTAGGCTCTTCTGACTTGGCAGGGGACGACAAGCCTGAGACAGGCTTGTATATAAAACTGTCTCAACAACAAGAGATAAAAAGACTGCCTACGGCTCGCTTACCTCAGCAGGAAGCAGAGCGTAAGAATAGAACTGCTTCAGCCCCGACACTAGCTCATCCTGGGAGTTGATGACGTACTCCACAAAACGGCGGGTGAGTGCAAACCAATCAGAACCGCCTGAGACCTCCAGGCCTTCTGGGATGTTGCGTTCGCCTAGACGCCACATGTGGTTGTCACACTCATGGAAGAGACGGTCAAGGCCCTGCTTCTTAATAAACCTGGAACACAGGACACAGCTGAAAATGATGAGAGACAACGTGGAGGTATCTGCAGCATTCATCAAAGTAAATGATCAAACCATTTTTGCCTGAGCTGTATTAATAATGGCTCTAACAGAGCCCTATACATGCTGCTTTCTGCTGCTCATGTGTGTCTGCACCAATATTCACAGCATTATGTTTAAAGTAGAGTTCCATGTGCTGAGAATTTAGTTACATTTTTTCTGTAATATTAAGGTTTGTCAAATTTAATCAAGTCAAAATGTCATCCAGATGTGAGTATTTGCAGATTGTGTGCCTTTCATCTAGCATCCTCACCGGGCGTTCTCTCTCCCATGAGACTTGAGAAAGTTCTTATCTCTGTGCAGCGACAGGAAAGCCACCAGCTCATCATTGGTCCTGCAGGAGGGCATCATGGTGAGAATTGAGGAAGGAAGGGTTGAGAAAAGGGGAAAAAAAGACATTTAGAAGGTTCTTTGGATTCTAACACTGTTGTGAGTATTGTGCTAGCTGAAATAAGCTACTGCGGACAGGATATAGAAAACACTGTCTTTCTGTGTGTATCCAAGCAAGCCTTTTCCCCTTGAGATGGTTCAGGTGGACTAACAGCTGCTTTGTTAGGGGTTCAAAGCTGCCCCAGAAACAACCCAGCCAAAACTGATTCAGTGCCCAAAATAATTCATTTGAAGCTGCCACTAGATTCTCTTATCTGCCAACTGTTAAGTCTCTCTCTAATGTTGCTGTAAAAGGCGCCGTAATTGCAGGTGCAGCTATGCAGAAATGAGAGAGGCATTCAAAAATAATGAAAAACAGCACAAGGTACAAACTCTGAGGGAATACAACGAAGAACATAACACAAACCACAAGGTGGGTTAAAGAGCTAAAATGTGTTTTTTGAGCTCTAAACAAAACTTTACTGTGATGACAAACATTCATGCTGCTGTTAATATTTGCATTTTTGTAACAAATTTAAGAAAATAAGTATTTTCTAGATTTTAAATGGCTCAAGACACCATCTACTGTTTTAATCGTTTTATATGCTGTTTGGGATTAATAAAGGTCGGTGGTGTGAACATCGACTAAGTTTCTATTGTGGTGGTTCAAAGATTTTGACAGAAGCAGAAGCAACACCATGCTGCAATGTTTCCATTCACACCCACATATGGCTCAACACGGTTGCTGACGACAGGATGGTCCACTGATAGCAAGAGGGTGACAGAGAGTCACAGACAAAGACCTGTGCTCTACCACCCTGAAGTCCACTTCAGGAGTTCTGAAGGGCAAAGTCCTCGACCTCCAAGGAACCTCCGTGGCAGAGGTGAATCGCTAATCTGTGTAATCCTCCGTTTTTACTTGGCCTGAGGATCACCAAGCAACTTCCGCCTCACATATCTATGTCCATTCCTCGATAACCTCTCTAAACTCAAAGCACATTTCTTTTTAATAGTGCACTAGATGCATTTAGGCTCAAAGCTGGGGGTGAATGTACACCTTAGGTAGTTTGCAACAAACACATTTAACATTTTCTGCCACAATCTAACAATAAAGATTAACTGTGGAGTTTATGTCTGTGTACATATCTGACTAACCTAGTGGGAAAGTCTGTGGCACTGAGATTGATGAAAAAATCCCAATTCCAGTCCAGCATGGAGAGCAGGTCCTGCATGCTGCGTAGGTAGGCTTTCAGAAGGCTGGCTCCTCCCCAGATGGTGACCATCCGCCACGGCGTGGCTCGCACATTTGGGTACTGCTGGGCGATCTGCAGAACTTCCCGATGCATGTAGCCAGACCGCTGTTAGATTTTAAAGCCAACCGTCAGTTAAACAGTTAAATGAGGAAGGACTGCTTCTGAAACAAAATCATAATCTACTTTTAGCTTTGTTCCCACAGAGCTGCAGCTGCTGCTGTGCCAAGACCATCACACAAAGCTGGCTCGTGTTTAAAGAGAATTTGATCTGAGAAGAACAACAGCCACATGGTGCTCTGTGCATGGGTCATAACAACGATAGAGGAAGGAGAATCAAAATTTGTCTCTTTTGCTTGCCGTTTCTCCTTTGGGTGACTGTAGGTGAGACAAAAATAAGTGAACTGAGCTTAAAAGATAGTCTGGAACAAACCTTAGTGTGGGGATTAAACATTAGGAGGAAATAGAGAATGGGATGAAGGAAGATGAGCTGCAGAGCTGCCAAGCTTTATGCAGAGGTATTAAAATTGAGTGAGCGAACATGTGACCACTGCAAGTGTCTAAAACATGCAAAAAGCCAAAAACTGTAGGTTCAAAAGATCTTTTTTCTACTTGAAGCTTAATTGGATTAATTATAAAGTAATCAGTAAGAGGCCTGTTCGCAAATAAGCAGAGCTAATAAAGGTTCTGAAGCGATTAATGGGCAGTTTAAGAGACACAGATACTTGAAAAGTAATTGTTTGGGGACATGAAGTCCAATTGTGTTTAGCAAAGCATGAACAGAGGGTACTGATTCTGTCTTGTACATTTAAAAGAGGACAAAAAGATTGTACAGTGTAAAAGGGTCTCCTGCCTTTTTGCAGAAATTAGAAAATAGGAGAGAAAGTGGCAAAAGAGTAGTCTGAACTCAGTGTTCACCTTTAAGAAAGCGCAGAGCAGCTGGCAGACAGTTTCTAGGACAAACCTGACCTGTTTTAAAGCCTCATCTCTCAAACAGGCTTTTGCCTCTGAGATGGATGAGGTTAGGCAGGCAAAGTGTCTAAGCCTGTGTCTGCGGTGTTATTGTCCCACTGACGTCTTATCCATCACTGCCTCCAGTGAGCTGCTCTGCTGTCCCTTGGCAGCCGAACAGAGCAACTCCCCATGACACGACAATCTTTCCGGCTACACAGGTGCACTGAGAACAGGCACCCGTTTCTCTGCTGTCTGCGCTCAACACACCTGAGGTCTCTGCCTCACTATCACCAGCCGTGCATTTGTCTTTTGCCTTCCGGCTGCATATGACAGCAGACCTTTCCTCCACTAAATCCAGCCCCTAAGAATAACCACACTTTGCTCTATCCAGGCTAATCCCCTTTACCACACTGTGAGACCCGTGGGATAAATTTAACCTTCATAATGCAGGAAGACCTAACTGGGAAAAGCATTTGTGAGTGCAAACACATACTGTTCAATTTCTAAGCATCAAATACTATGTAGAGACAGCAAGGTAGTTAGATCACTGTAATTACCTTGTCCACATGGATGTAGTAATAGTGGTCGCGGTGATATATGGCTTTGATGAGACGTTTGAGCTGCCGTACGGCACGACCGTGTACCATCAGAACGAAAGCCACCCTGACTGGGTTCTCCACCTCAGACAGGCTGTCTTCCAGCTCGCCAATGGCCTGAATTGGGTGTGATACACCTGGCAGGACAGGACAGAGACAAAAACAAGTGATTCAGAAGCGCTTGGCAGCATTTCTAAGCTGGTTGTTTAACAGGCACTACTCATGGGTTAAAACAGATTTTATTTTTTTACATGTCTGAAGTATTCGAGACCTAAAAATATTCTTTTTTTAATTTTATTTTTCCATTTAACAAAGCATCCCACTCAACAACACTGCCAAATGCATTTACAGTAATGCACAACTGAGCCAGAGGCGTGGGTTGAGTGTTTTGGCCCATTGCAACCCCTGCATTATACTGCAGTTGCATACAGGTTCCCTATATATGCATACATAATCAGAGACACTTGATGGTAATATCTAACCCATAGCTGGTGTCTAAGCAAAGCAGTGGGTAAAGGAGGGAAAATTATATTGAGTTAAAAGCACAAAGCATTTACTTGTTACTATTTTATCATGGTGGGTCAAATGTTTTTTAGTTTTTGGTTACATTTTCATCGTGTATCAGAGAAACCCCGTCTGAGTTACAACATTAGGGGAATGAAAAAACAAAAGATCTCACAAATTTCTTGCAATCATCCAGCAAATCTGGCAATGAGGAGTGTTTTGACTGAAAATGTATTGGTGAGTAAAAATTAAAGTAAATGTCAAAAACAGCTGACTTGATGACTCATTTTGAGCACAGAGGCTCTTCATAAAACCAGTGAGCACCGGCGTGTGCGAGGTGTTAATCTTTTACATTCATCTCTTGTTTTAGGTCCAGCATGCCCCCATTCTGGTTTGGACGTGCATGTATTTTTCTACTTTTTTATAAAAAATTACAGTAATAAATGAATGATGACATCCAAGTTTGTAGACTACCAGTGGTAATAAATATTCATGCAAACTTTAGAGTGTTCTCACCGAGCTGAGGGCAGAACTGAGGAAGTGACTCTGGCATGAGCTGCCCGGCCTGATGCTGGCACACGATGTTGGCGATCTCCTGTCTGCACTGCTGTGACGCGGCGCGATGGAGGGCAGACAGCGCGTCCTTTCCTATGATATCACATTTAGGCACAAAGTCACTGTTGGGGGCTTGGTGCGCCCCGTCCACACTGCCTGGCTCTCCTGGTATGGCAGCAGCGGGTAACTTGCCTGCCCCGTCTGTGCCGCCGCGGATCTCACTGAGGTTACGGCTGCTGGACAGATCGTGGGAGACTACACCATCTACTCCAACCCCTGTCATCCCCCGTTCCTGGGGAGTCTTCAGCCTGATGTTGGGCTTCCCTCCACGGCGGCTGTTCCCTCTCCTCAGTGCACCGGCACCTGCGCCCCCCTTGTTTCTCCCCGACAATGAATTTTGTGTGTTGTCTTTCTTGGGGTCCTGGTTGTCGTGGTCAGGCAGCTTAGACTGTCTTATTTTTCTCTGAGGAGAGAGGGAGAGAGCAGAGAAGGGAGACATACATTTTAAATCATGATGCGTTGCCAGTCATTCCATAAGAACATCTTGGACAAACACTCATGAGAGGAGGCGTAATTTCTTTGGCTTCATAATGAATCATAATGAATCCACAGAAATGACACATAAGGTAAACAAAGACCTCTACTAAGGCAGCAGCAGACAGAGCCCCACAGGGAAGGATGTGTTTACTTGCTTTTGTTTGTTTTTTTTCTTCCCATTTCTCTCATCTTGGTTATTTTTAGCTGAGCCTCTGCCTTTTTATGGGGCTAATCTGCAAAAACTGGACAGTCACACATGATTCCAGTGATTCACTGTACAGACCTGAGTGTGCTCCCTCTGGCCAAAATCGCAGGAAAAATGCATACACATGCAAGTAGGTCACATGTTTACAGCCACGTCACACACACTTACATTAACAAGTGACAATGTGGCAAATTTATTTGCACTGCAGTGCTAAAATGATCTCACAGAGCTCAAGGTGGTTTTGTGACAAATAAAAAAGAAAAAAAAATTTAAATAATTTTAGTTTATTGCAAATAACCTGCACAGCACTAAATTTAATAGTGTATGACTGTAACCTCATAAAAACCCAAGGCTTCAAAGATTCCTTAAAATGTCAAGACACGGTCCTCTTATAAATGCTTTGACATAATAAAATCACTGAAGTGTCCCGCTGCTGCAGTCTGTGGCCGTAACATCTCTAAATGTTAAGTCCAGACAGTGTTTGTCATATAGTTGTACTTCTGTGAAAATGTCAACATAAAAGGGAAAGATCAGCTTGGGGGCAGGTGCTGAGCTGCACGTTTTCCCCAACAGGAAAATTATGTAAACACAAGTGCAAGCTAGAAAGGTCTCTTTTCTCAAGTGTAAAAAAAAATGCATCAGCGAGAACAGCGTGTTATCAACTAAACTGAGTTTTTACTAATGAATAAGGACCCGTGGCTGTAGCTCAGGAGGTAGAGCAGGTCATCTACTAATTCGATCCCTGGCTGCTCCAGTCTGCATGCCTATAGCCTTGCCAAACTACTGAACGCCAAGTCTCCGACGCAACCGTTGGAGTATGAATGTGTGTGAATGTTAGATATAAAGTACGTAGGTGCAGGAAGGAGTGCTTGTATGAATGTGTGTGAATGAGGCATGTTGTGTAAAGTGCTCTGAGTGCTCAAATTGGAGCAGAAAAATATAAAAACCAGTCCATTTGCCAATTTTGGGAAAAAAAATGCTGGGTCCAAAGTCAGGTTTAAGTTTCAATTATAGGGCTCAGTTTCAAAGCAGAAGCATGGAGTGAATCAGTCTCACTGGAGGAGAATCACCACCTCAAAAAAATAAAGAAAGAGGATATTTTTTTTTTTAAATCTTCTAGCCAAATAGCATCATAGCTCTGGCACACTAGATTACTGGTTGACACAAAAATCCCCTTCATTGGGAGAAGAGGAAGAAGAACAGCGAGTGGGCTGAGAGCTTTCTGCCTCTGTCAGACGTTAAGGCAAAACGTGGGCTCGATCGCTCGCCTCACACTCACTGGCATGCCGACAGCCCAGAGATGGTGGGAACAGAAGATGGACCAGGCCTGCGTGGTGGGACGAGGAGCCAGATAATACACGGCCAATACACCAGCTGCCAACCAATACAGCACAGTCAGCTACTGGCTGCCAAACTGCAGTCTCAAATCCAACAGAGTAAGAGGCATTGTGAAGCAAACTTACACAGCAGTCAGTGCAGTGCAAACTTCTTGGAAGGAGCTTACATATACTTAAGGAACCTAGCGATCTTTCTGAGGAATTATGGTGTCACTTTATCTAGAAAACTGCACTTCCTTTAATCAGCCTCATAAGAGAGGCCGCTTTATTTATGTCTTTGTGTAAGTTTCACAATACTCAAACTCATAAAGTCTAAACTAAACTCCAGTTCAGCTTCTGTGGAAGCTGTGGAAGGAAATCTGTGGCTGACCAGCTTTATGCCATGTTCTTGCAGTACCAGGTTTTTCCTGGCTCAAAATAGGCCTTGGAGGGGTGACTACTTATTTTAGGCAAGACTGATTGCATGCAGTTGAGACAATTAGTCCATGTTGCCATGTTGACATTTCTGGCCTTTTAATAAACAAAAATGTATTTGATGCTTGAGTACATAAAATCACACTAAAGAAAAGGAAGGAGGAAGAAAGGCCAGCTCTTCTTAGAGGGATAATTCTATCTAGTGTGAGCATGTTGAGGGTCATTTTAAATTTAGCCTCAGCTGCAAACTGTGGCATTAAAATGATGAGGAAAAACATTTGTTCTTAACATCAAATTCATGTAAACTTAAATTAATAATTAAAAAAAAAAAAGAACTAGTGAGATGATTACAAGAAGCATTTTACCAGCAAACAGACATAATGAAGCTCCTTAGTTTTCGTCTGCCAGAGGAAATGTTCTCGTGCAGAAGCCAAGCATGCAGCACAGGCTAACATTTCAATTTTCCTTATCACTCGTGTTCACAGCTTTTAATTAACGCCATCATGTCAAAAATGTATTGATTCAAAGGCAAGCTAGGCAGCCTCTTTACTTTCCAATTAAAGTCAGGCGAAACCATATCAGCGTTGCCATCTGCTGAAGCGTGAAGCTGCAGCAGCGAGCACTCAGCTCTGCAGGAGAGCGCGGCCAAGCAAAGGGTGATACAAAGATGACAAGCGCTGTGTCTTCTTCTGTCCTCACAATCCTTTCACTCTTCTGCCCAAGGGACTTAATATAACGCATGTGACTGCCTTCACACATGCACTGCGTGCCACTGATTAGAGCAGATGCGAGATAAGGCAGAGATCGCTGAGTACGGGGCGACTGTTCAGAGGTGGAGTGATGATTAATGTGCATGCTCAAGTCAGAAATTTGATTCTGCATCTGCGAGTGTGCAAACATGTAGGGACCAAATGCTGACATTTGCATAGATGTCTGCCAACATAGCTGCATACAGAGCTGACATTTGTGCTGAGTGGTAGTGCCCAAGTTTTAAAAACAGTCAGTAAATAAATCTGATTAATAGTGAAGCGAGCAACCAGTGCAGCTCTTTCTCGTATCCACTTTTAAACCTTTTTTCTTTAAGACCAATGTGCCTTCACCTGAGACACTCAACAGCAACTCCAATGTTCAGCTGAGCTTTTAAAAGTATGCACGTCTGCTCCGTCTGAAACCCAGAATAGCTACAGTTAACCACAGACACCACTGCCCTGCAGACATTTCTCTTATCTTCGCTGAGGCATGTTTAAGTATGAATGCACCTGATGAAACAGCAGAAGGCCTGAGGACTTTAATGCAAACAGGTGTGGAAACTCAGAGCCACCCTCAAAATGATTTCTGCAAAAAAAAAAGTCGACTCACTTGTGAGATTTAAAGGAAGTGATTCATTCATTTAGTCTTGGATCACTAACTGGCTTTGAGCTGACTGATTAGCTCATGGTTTAAACTGAAGCGGTCAGCGGCAAATCCTTTCCTTGGCGAACGCAGTGGTTGCTGTCCACAGAGTAATGACCCATCTTTTCCCTGGCTCTGAAGGAACAGCCAAACATCCTCCTCCCCCGAGCCGCTGTTACATCTGCTGCCTGCCTTAAACCCTGCCAGAAGCAGCTCTTCAACCTATCCGTGTTGGAAGGAATATTACACACCCCATGCTTGACAATCACAATGATGAGACTGCAGGGCTCCCACCTAAGGTTTCAGTGTGCATTCCTGTGGCTCCATCACCACTGGTGTGCCTAAAAAAAAAAGTCTTGTGTATGCACAGTCCTCTGCAGACAAGTTATGTCTGTTCATGGCTCACGTTACCTGATTTTGAAGGGAGAACTTGAACAGGCACTGCCTCAAGGTAGCGCACACCAGGTGAGATAAAATTCCCACAGAGAACTTGGCTACTGTTGAAGAAACTACTTCAGTGGTATGTGGGGGCGGCAGCTCTCTGCTTAACTTTTCTCAGGAATATACTCCCCTGAGTGTTTTGGTATGATTCAAAACTAACTAAAGGTCATAGAGATGGAAAAGTCACTGTTATAAATAAGCAGAAAATATAAAGCAGAACAGATTCTTGTCATCCTGGGAACGCTACATGAGGCGGTCCAGCTCCTACCGATGAAGTGTTTGGGATCAGAGTCTGTTCATATGCTCACACAAACTTGTATTACTTCACTGCATACTATTCGTCTTAGATATTACCTCCGTCTGTTCTTCATCACATTTTAACAACGCCATGGTTTCCATAAGAAATAAACACGAGTGATGGTCATTGAGACCACCGCTGCTCCTTAAACTAGTTAACTACCATTTAACTACTACTCTCAGTACCCGCTATTTCATAGTCATGACGGACCGGCAACGTATACTTTGTCTCGGGTAGTGTGGTCAGACAGACCGACTGGACAGGGCTGGTCCGGCTGGACTGAAATGTTTAGGAGCAGCGCTCTTCCCCAACTGCTAACAGCTAACACCAGGTCTAACTCGCAGCGGGCTAAGCTAAGCGCTAACAGCTAGCTTTACAATTAAAGCAAAGCGAATCACTGTCATGCCATAAAAATAACCGGAGGGTCCGTTCCTCACCTCTGCCTCGCCTTCTTCCAGACTTCTCAGACTCCATACCACAAGCCCTTGGATCAGGAGGATAGTTAATGCGGCGGCAATCGCTAGTTTATATCGTCGGAGCAGCTTCTGCACTCGAGCGCTGGCCACCATTTTTCCGACTCCAGTTGACTGGGAGCGCGTGCAGGGCGCATTCTGAGCGGCGCGCCCACGCGGGGTCGCTCAACATCCCCGGGTTGCTGGAAAAGTTGCTCTCCAAAGACGATAGGAAGCGATCATTTAATTTCTGCCTGCATTTTATAGCGTTCAGTCACATTAGTTGCGCCTTTCCAGTGTACTGATCCGCACACACACAATCAGTGTTATGGGATCAGAAACAGGTCTACTGCACGCATATGAACTTGATTGACATCCCATTCTTAATTCACGGGGGTTTAATTTGCAGCTATAACAGCTTCCGCTCTTCTGGGGAGGCTTTCCACAACGTTTAGGAGTGTGGTTACGGGAATTTTTGACCATTCTTACAGAAGTGCATTTGTGAGGTCAGACACTGATGTTGGACGACAAGTCCTGGCTGCAGTCTCCGCTCTAATTCATCCCAAAGGTATTTTGTCAGGTTGAGGTGAGGTCTCTGTGCAGGCCAGTCAAGTTCTTCCACACCAAACTCCCTCATCTATGTCTTTATGGTCCTTGCTTTGCGCACTGGTGTGCATATATTGGTGCGCACTGGCGCGCTCATGGAACAAGAAGGGGCCGTCCCCAAAATGTTTCCACAAATTTGGGAGCATGAAATTGTCCAAAATGTCTTGGTAAAAGGGGCCGAGCCCAAATCCTGAAAAATAACCCCACACCATAATCCCCCCATCACCAACATTTACACTTGACACTGGAGTCCAGTGGCGGCGTGTTTTACGCCACTGCATCCGACACTTTGCATTGCGCTTGGTGATGTAAGGCTTGGATGCAGTTGCTCGGCCATGGAAACCCATTCCACGAAGCTCTCTACACACTGTTCTTGAGATCATCTGAAGGCCACATGAAGTTTGGAGGTCTGTAGTGATTAACTAAAGGAGACAGCTTTTGCCACAGTGGCCCCCTAGACTCTGCAAAACTCTCCCTCTGAGCTTGAGATCTGTGGACTCAGTGGACTCTTACAAAAAACATCAAAAACTCCTCTTTTTAAACTCACTTTTGGAAACTTTTTGTTTGAATCTGTTTTAATCTTAAACTTTTTGATATTTATCTTGAAAGGTGCTATATAACTAAAATTTTACTTTAATTTAAGTCACTTAGTGCCCCGCCTCGTGCCCTATGGATCGGGGCATTGTCCTCCTGAAAGAGACTGCTCCCTTAAGGATAGCAATGTTTCATCATAGGACAAAGGTAATTACGCAGAACAACTGTGTATTGATTTGCAGTCACCCTTCCCTCTAAGGTGGCAAGCAGACTCACAGCATAATAAAGGCGTCAGATCACCTTCAGTGTAGGGGTCATGGGTCAGGTTTTTACTTTAATTAGTCATTTTTATCTATGCGGTCTACTTAGGCCTACTTATAAACATCAAGGTGACTCAGGTGTTCTACATATATTCCAATATTCCTTCCCTTACTTTGTTCTGTTTTTTAAAAATACATTTTTCTCTTTATGGAAAGTATACGTTGAAGTGACCTGCATCCATAAGGTTCTATATGTGGCAACACTGAAACCTCATACTATTTACAAAATCTTTCAGTTAACATAGAAACACCTTCCAAAGCATTTTCTGCAGGTCTGCATTTTGCCCGGATGACACACACTGACTCACAAGATGGAAACAGTTCCTGCAAATGAAGCATGCAGTTCTTAATAGTGGTTTTTCCGACCTCTAAGAGAAGTGGAAAAATAAACATGTCATCTCTTACGCTGTATCTTACATGCAGCAAACCTTGCTTTACATTTTTATCATAAAGCCTAGTCATGTGTCTTACATTTTACAGTATAAAGTCTTAAATAAAAATATTATAGATTTCTGAAATACTCTGAATCCACACGGTGCTTATCACTTTGTCTTTGTTTGGCATTTTATCGGACAAAGTTTTAGTTACTTTCTCGTCCCCCTAAAGATGGCCAGTATGCAGAACTAATTTCTCCTTGCTGTCTAAAGCCCATAGTATAACATATTGATCCAATACAGCAAGGCTGGGCCAAAGCCAAATATGTGGAGTGCATATTAAGAGATTTGTTTTATCCTGTCTAGAGCATATCAGTGCCTCTCTCCGGGTTTTTGATATAATAAGAATAATAAAGTATCTAGGGTGTCATAGTTTGTAGGATTTAACTAGTTTGGGGGGCTTTTTTCATAGTTTCCATCTATGAATACCACATTTTGGGTCTTTGTTTGTATAGAAAGCCTCTCAGGATGGGATCCCCACGGTCACCAGGGTAACGGGGCTCCAGCTTAGGCATCCTGTGTGTTAACTGACTGGTCTGGATGCCATTAGTTAAACAGCAGAGGAAGCAGCAGCAGACGTCTGCTATATTAATTCATCAGCCCATACGCTGCTGTTTTCTGAGCCCTTTCCCATGTCAGTGGCCTGATGTTCTCCGCACAAAAAGGGGACCATATTTTTTTTAAAAATCCATGCCAATTAGCCTAAGTAATAAGCCTGTAGGCTCGTGTGCTCTTAGTGCATAAACGAAACCCATCCTGCTGTCCAGCTCCGAGCCACGGCGACGTCACGCGCGCTTGGATGAGGGCGTCAGTGCGCCGTGACGGGCTCTTAAAACGCGGTGTGGCGTGTTGACCGAGTGGAGAGAGTTTGAGATCCCGACTTGCAGAGCGCATGTGGACTGCCACCCTGCCCGGGACTGCACGCGCAATGAAGAGGAGCAACATAGCTTCATTTTTTGATCTATAAGATGAGAGCCTTGGTGTTGAGGCTGAAGAGTTCAGGAGGATTTGTAACGGGAAGATTAACAGTTCACGCAGGAGAAATGTCCACAACTGCAAGTCCAACCATCCCCTCCTTTCAGCTGACATCGGATCAACTCACAGTGGTCGCTGCGTCCTGTAAGTAAGCCTTTAAAAGTGTAATTCAACTAGATTTAGAATCTCTCTTTCTTTTTTAACACTATACCCGGCAAATCTGAGGTTACTTGCTGGATAGCATTTGGATTTAATCTAGCCACACTGCAGCACTCTTAATAGGGATGGATACATATGTATATAATTCTTTTCATGTCTCAGCTTTTGGTTAATATGTTTCCCGAGTTCTAAACCATTAAAGACAAGCTTAGAGAGTCAGGTTTGTAATTTTAAAGCTGTCAGTCAGATACAAGACACGAGAGAAACTTTAACCGTAGAGATGGACTGTCGTTCAAAAACTGAATAAGCATATTTCGTTTTAAAAACTAATCGCAGGCTTAAATAGTGCAAAGTAAAGGAAAAACACAGTGCCTGACTCAGTGTGATTAAGTGACTTCTCATTCTCTCCTGTTTCAAGTAGTTTCCTCTCTGGTGTTCTTCGTGGTTATCGTGGTGCTGCTGTCCATCATCTACCGCAAGGACCCTCAGTGCTGCAAACTCTGCTCCTATCAGGGGCCACATGCAGATATGGTAAGAAAAACAAACCGCAGGAGAAAATGCCCTGATGCTGAGTTTTCTCCTTCTTCTTCTTCTTCTTTTTTTTTTTTTTTGTAAGTGATCTGCATGGTCAGGTTCACAGCACAACTGTTGA